>OY992883.1:94986994-95136994 GCA_963921405.1 Cepaea hortensis | reverse complement strand
GGTGGACTGGTGGGTTAGTTGGTGGGTTGGTGGATGGGTGGGTTAATGGGTGCACTGGTGAGTTAGTTGGTGGGCTGGTGGGTTGGTGAACGTGTGGGTTAATGGGTGGACTGGTGGATTAGTTGGTGGGCTGGTGGGTTGGTGGACGGGTGGGTTAATGGGTGGAATTGTGGGTTAGTTGGTGGGCTGGTGGGTTAGTTGGTGGGCTTGCGGGTTAGTTGGTGGGCTGGCGGGTTTGTTCGTGGACTGGTGGGTTAGTTGGTGGACTGTTCGGTTGGTGGAGTGGTGGGTTAGTTTGTGGAGTGGTTGGTTAGTTGGTGGACTGGTGGGTTAGTTGGTGATCTGGTGGGTTCGGTTGGTGGAGTGGTGGGTTAGTTTGTGGAGTGGTTGGTTAGTTGGTGGACTGGTGGGTTAGTTGGTGATCTGGTGGGTTCGTTGGTGGGCTGATGGGTTCGTTGGCGGACTGGTAGGTTAGTTGGTGGACTGGTGGGTTAGTTGGTGGACTGGTGGGTTAGTTGGTGGACTGGTGGGTTAGTTGGTGGACTGGTTGGTTAGTTGGTGGACTTGTGGGTTAGTTGGTGGACTGGTTGGTTAGTTGGTGGACTGGTAGGTTAGTTGGTGGACTGGTGGGTTAGTTGGTGGACTGGTAGGTTAGTTGGTGGACTGGTGGGTTAGTTGGTGGACTGGTGGGTTAGTTGGTGGACTGGTGGGTTAGTTGGTGGACTGGTTGGTTAGTTGGTGGACTGGTGGGTTAGTTGGTGGACTGGTTTGTTAGTTGGTGGACTGGTGGGTTAGTTGGTGGACTGGAGGGTTAGTTGGTGGGCTGATGGGTTCGTTTGTGGACTGGTGGGTTAGTTGGTGGACTGGTGGGTTAGTTGGTGGACTGGTGGGTTAGTTGGTGGACTGGTGGGTTAGTTAGTGGACTGGTTGGTTAGTTGGTGGGCTGATGGGTTCGTTTGTGGACTTGTGGGTTAGTTGGTGGACTGGAGGGTTAGTTGGTGGACTGGTTGGTTAGTTGGTGGGCTGATGGGTTCGTTTGTGGACTGGTGGGTTAGTTGGTGGACTGGTAGGTTAGTTGGTGGACTGGTGGGTTAGTTAGTGGACTGCTGGGTTAGTTGGTGGACTGGTTGGTTAGTTGGTGGACTGGTGGGTTAGTTGGTAGACTTGTGGGTTAGTTGGTGGACTGGTTGGTTAGTTGGTGGGCTGATGGGTTCGTTGGTGGACTGGTGGGTTAGTTGGTGGACTGGTTGGTTAGTTGGTGGGCTGATGGGTTCGTTTGTGGACTGGTGGGTTAGTTGGTGGACTGGTGGGTTAGTTTGTGGACTTGTGGGTTAGTTGGTGGACTGGTTGGTTCGTTTGTGGACTGGTGGGTTAGTTGATAGACTGGTGGGTTAGTTGGTGGACTGGTTGGTTAGTTGGTGGACTGGTTGGTTAGTTGGTGGACTGGTGGGTTAGTTGGTGTACTGGTGGGTTAGTTGGTGGACTGGTTGGTTAGTTGGTGGGCTGATGGGTTTGTTTGTGGACTGGTGGGTTAGTTGGTGGACTGGTGAATTAGTTGGTTGACTTGTGGGTTAGTTGGTGGACTGGTTGGTTAGTTGGTGGGCTGATGGGTTCGTTTGTGGACTGGTGGGTTAGTTGGTGGACTGGTGGGTTAGTTGGTGGACTGATAGGTTAGTTGGTGGACTGGTGGGTTAGTTGGTGGACTGGTGGGTTAGTTGGTGGACTGGTGGGTTAGTTGGTGGACTGGTGGGTTAGTTGGTGGACTGGTGGGTTAGTTGGTGGACTGGTGGGTTAGTTGGTGGACTGGTGGGTTAGTTGGTGGACTGGTGGGTTAGTTGGTGGACTGGTGGGTTAGTTGGTGGACTGGTGGGTTAGTTGGTGGACTGGTTGGTTAGTTGGTGGACTGGTGGGTTAGTTGGTGGACTGGTGGGTTAGTTGGTGGACTGGTGGGTTAGTTGGTGGACTGGTTGGTTAGTTGGTGGACTGGTGGGTTAGTTGGTGGACTGGTTGGTTAGTTGGTGGGCTGATGGGTTCGTTTGTGGACTGGTGGGTTAGTTGGTGGACTGGTGGGTTAGTTTGTGGACTTGTGGGTTAGTTGGTGGACTGGTTGGTTCGTTTGTGGACTGGTGGATTAGTTGATAGACTGGTGGGTTAGTTGGTGGACTGGTTGGTTAGTTGGTGGACTGGTGGGTTAGTTGGTGTACTGGTGGGTTAGTTGGTGGACTGGTTGGTTAGTTGGTGGGCTGATGGGTTTGTTTGTGGACTGGTGGGTTAGTTGGTGGACTGGTGAATTAGTTGGTTGACTTGTGGGTTAGTTGGTGGACTGGTTGGTTAGTTGGTGGGCTGATGGGTTCGTTTGTGGACTGGTGGGTTAGTTGGTGGACTGGTGGGTTAGTTGGTGGACTGATAGGTTAGTTGGTGGACTGGTGGGTTAGTTGGTGGACTGGTGGGTTAGTTGGTGGACTGGTGGGTTAGTTGGTGGACTGGTGGGTTAGTTGGTGGACTGGTGGGTTAGTTGGTGGACTGGTGGGTTAGTTGGTGGACTGGTTGGTTAGTTGGTGGACTGGTGGGTTAGTTGGTGGACTGCTGGGTTAGTTGGTGGACTGGTGGGTTAGTTGGTGGACTGGTTGGTTAGTTGGTGGACTGGTAGGTTAGTTGGTGGACTGGTGGGTTAGTTGGTGGACTGGTTGGTTAGTTGGTGGGCTGATGGGTTCGTTTGTGGACTTGTGGGTTAGTTGGTGGACTGGTGGGTTAGTTGGTGGACTGGTAGGTTAGTTGGTAGACTTGTGGGTTAGTTGGTGGACTGGTGGGTTAGTTGGTGGACTGGTTGGTTAGTTGGTGGACTGGTAGGTTAGTTGGTGGACTGGTGGGTTAGTTGGTGGACTGGTAGGTTGGTGGATTGGTTAGTTGATGAACTGGGAGTTAGTTTGTGGCTGGTTAGTTGGTGGACTGGTAGGTTTGTGGACAGGTTAGCTGGCGGATGGTTGGTTGGTAGATGGGTTGATTGGTTGGTTCGTTGATTGGTAAATAGGTTTGATAGCGAATTTGTTGGTTGGTTTGTTTGTTGGTGAATTGGTTTGTGGCGAATTTAATGTTGTTGGTGAATTGGAGCGACTGGCCGAGTGGCTAAAACGCCAGACTCTCCTTCGGGAGACCCGGGTTCAATCCCTAAGCTGTGGGATTCTTTTCTGTCGGGGGCAAAAAGAAAATTCTAACCTGCACAGTTCGCGGCGACTGCACTAGCCAGGCGGCCTTAATTCATCAGGCTCAAATACCCCTCTACCACACACCGCAAGGTACTATATTGGCAGAAAATGACAGTTTGACAGTGACAGGTGAATTGGTTTGTTGGTGGATAGGTTTAATGGTGGAATTGTTGGTTGGCCGGTTTTATTGTGGATGTTAGTGGACGGTTGGTTGGTCAACTGATTGGTTGGTTGGTTCGCTGGTGACTCCTCTGGAAGACGATTTTTAACCCTCTGAGCCCAATACATCAATGCTAAGGTTGTTTGAACTTTAAAAGGTTCTTGCATCTATCGAATTAAGGTGATATATAGACGTCTCGTCTCCCCCTCCCCCACCCGTTACCAAAGCACCCACCATTTGAATAGAAACTGTGCTGCAGAGGTATCTTCCCATCTCCAAGTTCAGAAACCAGTGGGGTGTGCAAGGCCGGTACTGAAACATCACATCTCCTGAGAGGCATATTAGGATGTAACCAGGCTATGATTGAGCAAGGCACATACAGTCCGACTGAGAGCTGGTAGTGATCCATGAGCTTGGAAGGGATGTGAGCACGCGGGTAGACGGCGCCACCTGCAGACAGAATGTGCGTTGGGCGCACAATTGGCATTTCAATGTACGGGGAATTCTACGCACCAATGTATGTGTACGGAGTCATCACGATTGTGATTATGTCAATTGTACGAACGCTTTCAAATATCAGCTACAAAATCAGTTAAAATACATGTAATTGAGAACTGCCAACTATGTTGTTACTATTGTAATCCTTACACATCTATTACATATCGAATGTACTATCACAACGCCTATACAACATAAGCATTGTTGTTTTTAATGTCACCCTTACACATCTGTGACATATGATATCGAATGTACTATCACAACGTCCACACAACATAAGAATCACGACGCAACATAAAGCCGCAGCTGATACATCCGTTGTAGGTCCATATCTACATGCACAACCGCTGTTTACGAAAGAAAGCCAAATACACCGAGTTCTGCAACGTACGTTGAAAATCTGTCTGCCTGTCAGCTAGTTTACCGGTTCAAACACACACAAAACGAAACACGTTGTAATCGCTGGATGTATGTATCCTTCCCTACTTTATCTTATCGAACTTGCCAGTGACAGACACTTCCCCAGGCCAGCGATCTATTTCTGTTACATTCAAGTTTGACAACTCTCAGGCGACGAAAAAACATCGTGTTTTGCAATTTCTAGTTTTTTAACTGTCGCCTGCTAACGCCCGCGCCCCTTGCTGAAAGGTGGGGAACTATTTAGAGAAAACAAGGGGAAGCAAGAGAATAACATAAAGGATGTAGGTAAATACAGTGTATTATTGCCCAAAGGTGGTTAGTATCATCATCACGTGCGGAGTCTAGGGTTCGCTATCTCACGATCACCAGAGCTGTAGTCTTGCCCCCATTTCGTCGTATGCCAAGATATCCAGGTATTTATCTATGCCACTTCTTTCTCTTTTTTCATAAAGATCGTGAACTGGAATGCAGCTGTTACATGCAAACTCAATGTTCTTCTTAGTATGGGTTCTTGGAACTCTAAGCCACATATTACTGCGCCAGGCTACGATAGGGATCTTCAATATCAATTGAACTTTTCATCGCCTACATAAGGAAGATAGCAGCTGCAGACGCATCAGGTATTGGAAGAGTATTAACACTTGCTGACGTCCTTGTATATAAATATGGGCGAGACAAGGCAAAAATAACCAGAGAACTGGGCAGAGAACTGGGTGCTGCTGTAGACAAAGTGGAAGAGTGGTGCACGGAAACAGGCTCTATCATCAACCCAGGCAAAGCATCTGTACTGTGGTGAGGGTGACGAGAATGGGCAGCAGGTGTTAAGGTGCCCGTTCAACAGCTAACAGAAGACAACTTCACGCCCAGGCCATGAGTATGTGGTAAGAGGTAAACAGAGATGAGGACTTATTGCGAAGACGAGTTGACACTGCTTTAATGAGGGAAATTTGGCATATGATAATACATCTAACATGAGAATGAAAGTTGAGGCTGTGACGAAAGCCATCCGGTGGCGGAGAACAGCACAGCGAAACGAGTTTGTAACAGACTCACAGAGTATGCTTCGCAAAGTAGATCATATCATTGACTGTCTGGCTCAAGGCAATCAGGTGTACGACGAAAATAACAGGCTGACAGATTGGCCACTGCTGCTTCTCTGGGTGAAGTGCTGCTATATGATAAAGACGATATTGTGAAAAAACTCTGGGATCTGTCGGAGAGTGCGGCTGAACAGACGGAGTATCCGTATCTGGATCAATTGGCTCAGGAGTGAGTAGAGCGTCTGAATGATACTCCTAACAAAGTTAGTTGCATATCCTTTAAAGGACGTCGCAGTCAACCCCAGCATTTTTGGGGTACTATTCGTGATCACTTGGCAATTTTACGTTCAGTAGTTTGTCAATGCTTCCTGAACGACCGGCCCCACATCATTTCGTAAAAAACGAAGTCGGTCTGCTGCCAAATCGTCTGCAGCTGTGTTTCGAATGCGGTATGGGGTATTATGAACTGCGTCCGTAACTCGTCACGGAGCCGGCGTAGAGGAAAAGCCAGTCCAAACACATAGCTACTGGAATAGTCAGCATGGGAACTCTTCGGGGCGTTGGAAGAGAAGGGGGCGGCGCGTGTGTGGGATTGTCCAGAGTGCGACGATGTCCATTCTTAAATTACGTATAAAGTATCACGGTCAGCGTTATATATATATATATATATATATATATATATATATATATATATATATATATATATATATATATATATATATATATATATATATATATTGCATATCCTTTACAGGACATCGCTGTCAACACCAGCATCTTTCAGCTGTATGTTGATTTCTTGGCAAGATTACGCTCAGTAGTTTGCCATTGATTTCTGAGCGGTCGGCTCACACACCCCGTAAGTTACCGATGCGATTCGAACCACTGTTGATTCTCACCGTCATCACGTTACCTACGAGAGTATACGAGATTACGGAGAAAAGTCGCTAACCTCTAAGCCACGAAGCCGGCGAGCGTTACATAGATTTACCAAATGAGGATTAGAATATAAGAGGGGAGGTGAATATCTTACACAAAGGGGATTAGAATAACAAAGCGCAGAGTAAACAGAACAAAATAAGAGGAGCGGGAGAGGATAAGTTGTTGTTATTGCTGTTACATATATCTTACAGGACGTTGCAGTCAACACTAGCATTTTTCAGCTGCTGTAAATGTACTAGGCAAGATTACGCTCAGTAGTTTGCCATTGCTTTCTGGGCGGCCGGCTCACATACCCCGTAAGTTACCAACGCGGCGAGAACCACTACCGATTCTCGCGTAGATTACGTTACTCACGAGAATATACGGGATTACGGAGAAAGACTTTAACCCCTAGGCCAGGGAGGATAAGTACACGGAATAATATAAGGACATCCGACAGTGGCAAATCAGGTGTGCGAGTGTGAATTTGCCAGATGCACAAAAGCATAAGTAATACCGTATTCTCTTCTTCAGCCTAGAGTAGAAGTGGAACGACGCGGAAATAAAACCTGGCATAAATCATCATGTTTTAAAGCGCTGCAGCAAGCATATTTACAGCTAGCTCTCGATTTACGCTTGTTCAAATTGTGCTGACGCACAGTAGGGTCAGCCACTTCTCGCAATTCTCTATGTACGATTGTAAGGGTCTCTCTCTCTCTCTCTCTCTCTCTCTCTCTCTCTCTCTCTCTCTCCCCCCCCCCCCAGCTGGTTGTTTAATATCGTCACAGAAACATCCGAACGCCTCAAAAGAAGCGGCTAGCCGAGGCGTTAGATGGCCGGATTCTCATAAGGGAGACTTGGGTTTGAATCCTCGGAAATCAGGATTTTGTTCTGTCGGGCGCAAAAAGAAAACCCTAACATGCAGAGTTCGCGGCAACTGCACTAGCCAGGCGGTCTTAATTCCCCAGGATCAAGACACCCCCTCCCCCGTCCTACACCACAAAGCATTATAGGCAGTAAAAGACAGTTTTTGACAGTTTAAAATCGTCACAGAAACATGAGAACGCCTCAAGTCTATAATATGTATCTTTATAATGTTTTTGTAAACAGTTTAAAATTGTCACATTCATAAACATATGAATGTCTTTAAAATAAAACACTAAAGACCACACACAGAATAAAGTTTATTCTGTGTGTAGTCTTGTAGTGTTTTATTTTTGCTATTGTAAACTGTGCTTCACGGCCTGATAGGAACCAAAGAATGTCTCATTGTCTCCAATCCATAATATGAAAATTGTGTGATGTTTATGTTTTTGTCAATTCATAGTTTAAAATCGTCAGAGAATTATAAGAACGTCTCTATTCTATAAAACAGCTACATGTTTTTGTAAACTGATAGTTTAAAATCGTCAAAGCTAGACAACACTATATTCTATAATATAACTCTTAATGTTTTTATCAGCTTGAAGCTTAAAACTGCCCGAGAAAGAAAAGAACGCCTCTATTCTGACATTTGCATCTTTGTATATTTGTGTCAAATGATAGCTTAAAACTGCCCAAGAAAGAAAAGAACTCACATTACAGGTAATGCTGTCTATGTATGCCCTGGGACACCAGTTTTCCAACCCCATGGACCTGCAACTAACAGCCACCTTTAAAACCCATTACTTCAGGCAAACATTTACAGATGCGGCAATAGCTTTAGGCAATTCCAGATGTGTTTGCTCATGGTTAATGGGGAATCAGCATAATAGCCCTGAGGACAAACAAACAAGTGCTCCATCTCATTTAGCAAATGTGGCATGGTGAAGATGCTGATCGCTCCAGTAATACACTTGTAAACACTTTTGAATCGTCCCCTGATATCAACTCATGTTGATATTTAAGAATTGACGATGCACAAGAAGAAACATAGATACTTACATTAATGTTCAGGTTCCTTGTCGGGACCACCCTTGCAAGCAAAGCTAAACATCCTTTTATAGTTGTTCAGTCTGTTATTGTATTCATTATGCAGTCGATAGTAGATATCAACATCATCATGTTCCTTGCAATAGGGCATAAGCGTTCATGTCTCTCCACAGATCTCTGTCCTTGATGAGACTCCTCCGTGCCATCGCATTAGACCATCAAACATCATTTCTCTCGGTCTGTCTCTGCTACCACTGATTTTTCCAGTCATCGCGATGTTCTCCAATGCCTCTCTTCTTAATAAATAACCAAAGAAACAAGGCTGGACTCTGTCTTATGGTTGTGTATAATGTTCTACTTTCATGAGCCTTTTGCAGGCAGTCGTTGTTAGTGACTCTGGCCATCCAAGCTATTCACAACATTCGTCTCAGAAATCATATCTTCAAGCTGATAATCTTCACAACATCTGTTTTTATATTGAGTGTAGTAAAACCAAGATATCAACGTGCACATTGCAGCACAACCTGAGCATTAATGTAAGAGTATCTATGTTTCTTCTTGTTCATCCTCAATTCTTAAATATCAACATAAGTGCAATCAGTAAACATCACAGCTCATCACAAATCCGTCACAGAGTTTTCCTTGGCATGTTTGTGGTGTCTGCACCACATGGACACTGATCCACAGTATCGGTGTTTAGCTACTTGAAGTGTACTACATGAGTCTACTGCAGTCAGTGAAGGCCACTGTATGGGTCTTTATTGGGAATTTTCCCATCTTGTGTGTGTTGGAGTATTGTTTAAACCTCATTTAGGAAGTTTATTTCTCTACATCTCGCGATTTTTGACATAAATTTAGACGTTGGTGGGTTTTAATATAAATGGCTGCCAATAATATTCTCTCTATCTGGAACAAATCACGTAAAGAAGTCCTTAGAAAGAGAGAACACAGAAATAAAGAAAGTATGAATGATGCCCAAAATGAAACTCTTTAAAAAAAAAACAGAAGAAAGAAAAAATAAAAAAGCAGACATAAAAAATAGCAAAATAAGAGCTACTAAAGTCAGAGCCTTGGAAAATACACAGAAGCTAATAAAGAAGTAAGAAAGCTAATAAGGGCAGATAAAAGACAATATTTAGATGGCCTAGCAGGAGAGCTACAAGTAGAAGCTGCGGCAGAAAACTTCAGAGACTTTTACAGTATCACAAGGAAAATGACAGGATAATATAATAAATCAAGTGAACTGATCAAATATAGTTAATGGAAAGTTCTCACCAAAATTTAAGATCAAATGAACAGATGAGCTGTATTTTCTGTACTTTTGGGGGATTTCTTAACAGACTAGTCGAAAAAGACCCCTCCCCCGATGTGTCTCCACCCTGCCGTGGTGGGGGAGCTTGCGTGTCCCACTGACCCCATGTGCTGTGTCGATAGATGAAAACTACATATCGGACAGCTTATGGGATAAGGGCCAGACTAAGCGAGACACAACCTGCTACTCTGCAGGTAGACTGAGGATAGCAGTCAAAAGTTTATATCAGGCGCATGAAGGCAGAAGTTCTTGGTCCGAACACATACTATAAGGCTCTCTGTCGAGGGTTGTGGCTGAACGCCTCTAAGCCATAAACCCTCGGATGTGAGAGCCTGGTCGATACCCACCTACCGAAAAATTGAGGTGAGATTCTGAGCACGCTACATGCCCAGTCCAGATACTAGTCCGAAGGCTCTCAGCTGGGGGTTATGAGGGATCCCGGGACAAGAGGGCCTGGCCGTTTCTCGCTCACTTCTTCACGGAGGTAAGGTGCTGAGCCGGCAGCACATGTAGCCTACCTTGGATGGCGGAAAATGCTATGGACTGTCCCTGCCTTCCCTTGAGGGATGACCGAAGTCCTTGACTGCTCCAACTTGATCAGCTGGGATGTGGACGGTACCACAAAAGTGAGAGTCTCCCAGGAATGCTAACCTGGTCAAAACAGCATGCTAAAAGTCGGATGTGTTGGCCTGAGGGTTTCGACCCAAGGGTGCCTAACTAGACACACCACAATCACATCTGAAAAAACACTCCGGATGAACGCAAAGAAGAAGAAGAAAAATACCCTCAGTTATCCAGCCTGCAGAAGTGGAGCTGGATATCAACTGTGAGAAACCATCTACACACACAAAATTAGAAAAGACATGAAACAATTAAGGTTGGGAAAGCTGCTGGACCAGATGGCATCCCCTTAGAAGCTATTAAAGTGAATATACACATTCAACTTAATTACTGCACATACTAATTGCCAGAGACTGGAAAAATAAAGCACAGACGAGAAAAGGATATCTGGTAAAGCTACCCCTATGAAAGAAGACTTGCAGGAGTGAAAATAATTGAGAAATAATTTTAAAAAGTCGCTTAAAAGTTGACAGGGTCGACTTCATTGCACAGGGTTTTATCCCATATGGCTCGGTCTCTTTCCGCAGTGTGGAAAGCATCACACAAAGTACAAACTCCGTAGCTCTAGCGATGACCCACAGGAGTCTCCGAAAATTTTCATTCATGAACCGAAGGACGCGGCCCAGAATCGAACCCACAACCTTCGGAGCCCGAGTCAAACAGCTTGATCACTTCGCCACGGAGACTCCCAATCAAGATAATGGGCCGCTGATGTTGAGACGATAATGGGTCTTGTTTTGTTTTGTTTGTTTGTTTGTTGTTGCTGTCAAGACGGCACAACGGGGGGAGAAATTGTAGGAACGAACCAACATCGTTGTACGGACCTCCGAAGTTTGTAGGTTCCACTGAGATTTGAACTCGGATCTCTGGATTCAAAGTCCAGAGTGCTAACCATTACACCATGGAACCTATATAGAAATATATAGCATAATATGAGAAATAATGTTCTTAGCAATTCCTGGGAAAATATTAAGCAGGATCATTCTGGAGAGATAAAGAGATACCATGGACACACAACTAAGGATGAACAGGCAGGCTTCGATCCAAACAGATCCTGCACTGGCTGGAAAGCTACAACACGCATAATAATAGAGCAAAGCAATGAAATGAATCTGCCACAATATATTGGATTTGTGGCCTATTAAAACATCTTTAACAGCACTGATGAGGAATCTCTTTGGAAACTGATGAGTCCTCATGGAATTCCACAGAAGATCACTGACTCAATAAAAGCAACATAAAGAAATGAACTGCAGAGGCCTTCATGAGGGAAAACTAACAGATTCATTTGAAGTAAGAATAGAAGTGTGACAGGAAAACTTTTTGTCACCTTTATTATTCTTACTGTCTACAAGGCAGGATTATGAGGACAACAATAACTACCACTAGAACTGGAATGCAATGGACTCTTAACAGAACGGCTTGATGGTCTGGACTTCACTGATGACATTTCCCTCCTGTCCCACAAGCAAACTCAGATGCAAGATAAATAAAGCACATTTGAGAGGAGATCACAACTGTCTAAACATGTATAGGGAGAAGACAAGGATAATTAAAATAAATCAAGCGAATGATAACCATATCTCCTTTGGTGACTTCAAGAGGTCGAATAATACACAATATTTACGTAATGATCTAGACAAACATGAGGAAGCGGATATAGATATTAAAATGAGAATACAAAATGAAAGAGAAGCTTTCATAGCACTAGGAAATGTGTGGAAGTCAAAAGAAATTAAATCTAGTATCAAACTTAGAATAGTTAACTTTAGCGTGAAATCAGTGCTGCTGTGTACTGAATCACTAATGCGAAGCTGGTGGACAAAATTAAACAAATTCGTCAGTCAAGAGGTGAAGAAAAGACACTGCTGAAGGACAAGGCACACACTGAGAACCCTGCTGACAGAATCACTAGAAAGTCCTTTCTCTGGAACCCACTAGGTAAAATAAATAGGGGGAGACTTAAAATAGAAGAGAATTAGAGGCAGGGGTGAATAACAGAGGGGAGTGGGAGGGGCATGGAGGGAGCTGCAGAAGATGGCAAAAGATAGGGAGACTTGGCATATGAGGATAACGGACAGAAGATGAAAGAAAAAGAAATCTTCTTTTGCTGTTTTTTTCTATCTCTTTACCCATAATTTTTTCCAGTCTTTACAGCATGTTCCAGTTCCATTAAATATGTTGATTACATATACAAACCTCCTTTACTTTTTGATATGTTTTTTTAGCATTGTCAGAAAGCCTATGACCAAGAATATCTTATTTTGATAGAAATTTCATTCAGGTTTGCTTTCCCTAACATTTAATCGTCTCTAGTTAACCTCCTCTGTCTCTTTCACCCTTCTTCCCATCCAGTTTACTTGCAAAGCAGCAAGTGTTTGTGTCTCGTGTAGTCTCGAACCTGAGAGCAGTAGTAGTGCAGTGGCTTGCATGGCTGCCTGCTAATCTCATGGTCATGTGTTTGTATCCCCATTGAGATAAGGATTTATTTTTTAATTGACCCGGGCTGCCAGGTCAGCCCAGCCTAAAATGGGTACCAGAGAATATTCTGGGAAGTAAAAGTGACCAGCGTGATCTTCACCACATCACCCATCAAGTGCCAATCGGTACATACAAATATGGGGCTAATCAGTAAAAAAAATTTGGGCATCATGTTATGAGAAGAAATGAACTGGAGAACTTGGTGACAACTGGCAAGATCGAGGGGAACAGACCAAGGGGAAGACCTAGAAGCAAATACCTGGATGGCTTGGCCTCGTGGCATGGTCGAGACAGAAACACTGAGCTGATCCACGACTCTGGTGATCGAGTGAGATGGCAAAACATGACCGCCCACGCTTACCGGCATGGCACATGATGGATGGATACTCAACACACCTCAAGACAAGGGCAAGAGTCTGTCAGCTTACTTACTCCACTGAATGAAATGTAAAAGCTACACTTCAGTTATATTTTGTCTCGGTTTGTGTTTGTTCTGTGCTGACGAAAGCTTTAGCTGCAAAGTCCATTTTGTTACATGTAATCATATTCTAGTAAAGCTCACAATCTACTTCTTGTTTTCTGGTGATTCACTTCAGTGATAGGAACTTAACCCTGCAATTTTCCAAGGATGCCATTAAGCACTAGGTGTCCAGATGTTCCGAGACCATAAACATCGGCCCTCCTATACATCTAACCCTCTATGTAAATTTAGTGCTTCCTGTAGTTAAAATGACAGGGAATATTTCTGTCCAGCCTATTTGTTTTAACAAGACCAAGAAAAAATATGGTGTCCTGTGGGAACAAAACAAGCTAACAGTTCAACACTGAACTGTCTTTGTACACAATCCTTGTACAAACAAAGAGGACAACAATGGACACACTGCCCCTCCCCTAACATCTCCAACCTAGCAATGGGGAAAACAATGGGATGTGAGGAGGAGGAGGAGGAGGAGGAGAAGGAAACTAAGGACATGAGGAAATTATGATTGAAACATCTATTTTAGGTTAACTGAACCTGGTAAGAAAATTATTAGTGCATACGCCTGCTCATTTAAAGCAACTTACACATATGGGTTTGTATTAGTTACATAAAATGGCCATCATCATTATTTGGCGTTATGGGAAGCACTAAGATTATAACTGACTCTAATCAGTATTGTCTCTCAAAATCTGCAATACTTTGGCCATAGTTAACATTGCAGTGGCTTAGAGACAACAGTAATAGAAGTTGTGGCTCCTGGAAATAGAGACATGGATCAACCAATATGAACGTGGACATGAGACATACAAATAAAATTAAAGCAAATGAGAAATTAGATGTAGACAGTGAACATTTTTTGGACATGTTATGAGAAGAAATAAATTGGAGAACTTGGTGGCAACTGACAAGATCGAGGGGAAGAGAACAAGAAGACAGAGAAGTAAATACCTGGTTGGCTTGACCAGTGGCATGGTAGAGACAAGACTACAGAGCTGATTCACGACTCTGGTGATCAAGTGAAATGGCAAATCATGACCGCCCACGCTTACATGATGGATGGATGGAGAGAAGAGGAAAACTGTGCCGTAGTCTCATCGTCTTCTTCATTTGCCCGAAATGATTGTTTTGAATGTAAATATGCTGTGCTTGTTAACAGCAGCGCTGTAGCTGTGAACAGCCTTTTGGCCGACAAATCTGACTTCTTCTGGTGTTTGTTGACCGGATTAACCTTCCCGGGGTACATGAATTCAAGATGTTACAGATAATGTACACATGACAGCAAAAGAGGCAGGACATCAGGCCTATGATATAATGCAATTTTGAAAGACCGTTACGAGGGAAAAGTTTTCTACAGAACAAGCTACTAGATGATGATGAGCACTTGTGTGTTAGAGCAAGTTAAAGTAACAGATCTGGAGCGGAATTACCTAAAGTTAACAACCAGAATAATACAGTATCCTGCAGCAGTCATTTATATCTTCCCCACTTTTGGAGTTCACACAGGTCGGTCAGTGAGCTGTGTTATCAGAATATGTGTTATCAGAATATGTAACATTTGTAACCCTGACTGACAGCCATAAAATGCATCTTGGCACACTGAAGGTTATGGACCACAGTTTTGTTGGACCCAAGCATTTTTAACAGTGCCGGAGAACTGTCGGGATGAAAATTTAGGGAAGGGGAGGGGGTGGGGAGAGGAGAGAGAGAGGGGAAAAAATAGAGAGGGGAAAAAATAGAGAGGGGAAAGATAGAGAGAGAGACAGAGAGAGAGAGACATACACAGAGGGGAGAAGGGAGAGACAGACAAGCAGAGAGATAGGGAGAGAGAGAGATGGGGGGGGGGGGGAAGAGAGAAAGAGAGAGAGAGAGAGAGAGAGAGAGAGAGAGAGAGAGAGAGAGAGAGAGAGAGAGAGAGAGAGATAATGAGTAGTTTCATGGTGTCATTTGTGTTTCCCACTGATACTTCTAAAAGCAATTATGTCTTAGAGCAGTGGTTCTCAACCTTTTTTGGCCCATGCCCCCCCCCCTTTACCATATGTTCATAAAGTATTCCCCCCACTTTCAAATTTCCTCCCCATAAATCTCCCCCACCACCCTTACACAGTATACATAAAAATGGAAGCTAAATTTAATAACACATACTAGAACAAGCCTAGACATCTACATAAAAGGTGATTTGCGGGTCTACTTACATTATACAACGAATTTCATTAGAGCGAGAAGTATAGAACTGTAAAATTTAGAGGGAAAAACAGTATCAAGTAACTAGTTCTTGTATTAATGCTATCTTGAAATAATCTTAATTCCCCCCTTGGAAACCCTAACATTCCCACTGGGGGGGGGGGGGGGGGGGGAGAGAATTCCCCACCGGTTGAGAATCACTGTCTTAGAGGAAGAGAGAGATAGAGACAGACACAAAATCAACCCACATCAGAGCTTTCTTCAAACACAAGACACAGCTGCTAATGCAATCACAATAATTTGCCAGTATATACAACATAAATTGGAGCCATGGTAGCAAAGTGACTAGCCTTGTCATCAGCTGTTTGAATTCCCACTGAGGTGAATTTCTCTCTGAAATCAGCCTGGGCTACCAGCTCAGCCCAGCTGAAAAAGGTTACCAGAAAATGCCCTAGGAAGTGAAGACAGCTGGCGTGACACTGACCACAATACACATCGAGTGCTGACTGGTCGATACAAAGATGGGGCTAGCACCATTTGCCCAATAATGTAGGTTTATTTCCTTTTTTTTGGCAAAATAAATTGAGAATTATTTATGAAACAATAACGTCTCAAAATAGTTGCTTGTCTACATATCTCCCTGTCCCATCTAGTACACTTTCATAGTTTACCACGTGAGAACTATTCCTCTAGCACCCTTTCATAGTTAATCACGTGAGAACTATTCCTCTAGTAAGTAGTAAGTAACTTTTCATAGTTTACCACATGAGAACCATTCCTCTAGTACTCTTTCACAGTTTATCATGTGAGAACCATTCCTGTAGCACCCTTTCATAGTTAATCACGTGAGAACCATTCCTTTAGCACCCTGTCATAGTTTACCATGTGAGAACCATTCCTGTAGCACCCTTTCATAGTTAATCACGTGAGAACCATTCCTTTAGCACCCTGTCATAGTTAATCACGTGAGAACCATTCCTGTAGCACCCTTTCATAGTTAATCACGTGAGAACCATTCCTTTAGCACCCTGTCATAGTTTACCATGTGAGAACCATTCCTGTAGCACCCTTTCATAGTTAATCACGTGAGAACCATTCCTTTAGCACCCTGTCATAGTTAATCACGTGAGAACCATTCCTGTAGCACCCTTTCATAGTTTACCATGTGAGAACCATTCCTGTAGCACCCTTTCATAGTTAATCACGTGAGAACCATTCCTTTAGCACCCTGTCATAGTTTACCATGTGAGAACCATTCCTGTAGCACCCTTTCATAGTTTACCACATGAGAACCATTCCTCTAGCACCCTTTCATAGTTAATCACGTGAGAACCATTCCTGTAGCACCCTTTCATAGTTTACCATGTGAGAACCATTCCTGTAGCACCCTTTCATAGTTAATCACGTGAGAACCATTCCTTTAGCACCCTGTCATAGTTTACCATGTGAGAACCATTCCTCTAGCACCCTGTCATAGTTTACCATGTGAGAACCATTCCTCTAGTACCCTTTCATAGTTTACCACATGAGAACCATTCCTCTAGGCTCAGATTATTGTTGTTTTCATTCATTAACTTCCTGATTTAAAAACATGATGTGGCATTTTTTATTTATTGGCACTTTTCAACATGGGTTATTTCTATTTTAAGTTGTGGTGTGTCAATTTCCAACACATTTTTTTTTCTACTGTTGATATTAGAGAAATGTGGATGGGTTTACTGCTTATGGTTAATTCTTTATTCGATGGCATGAAGTTTGGCTCGTCTGTGTGTTACAGGGGTCCATGAGGTAAGCAAATAATATTAACACTCTCATAAGAGGTGAATAAGTATATTGGCATGTGATTGACTTCCTCATCCTGTAGAAAACTTAGCTGCAAAATGCAACCAATCGTGAACAAGATTACAACAGGGCTTGGCTTTAGTTGGTTGAGGGTTTATGCTTCATTGAGAGATAAAAAGCAGTAGAAGAACTAGAAGAAGATGATGAATAAGAAGAAGAAGAAGAAGAAGAAGAAGAAGAAGAAGAAGAAGAAGAAGAAGAAGAAGAAGAAGAAGAAGAAGAAGAAGAAGAAGAAGAAGAAGAAGAAGAAGAGGTGGTGGTGACGGTGGTGGTGGTGGTGTTGGTGGTGGTGGTAGTGGTAGTTGTGGTAGTAGTATCAGTAGTAGTAGTGTGGTGGTGGTGGTAGCAGTGGTGATTTTGATTGTAGTAGTAGTAGTAGTAGTAGTAGTAGTAGTAGTAGTAGTAGTAGTAGTAGTAGTAGTAGTAGTAGTAGTAGTAGAAGTAGTAGCAACAGAAGTAGTAGCAGCAGCAATAGTTGTAGTAGTAGGATGACTGTCAGTAGCTTTACACTAGTTATGTGGGTTATCAAGGGTCACAATTATGTAAATGTGAACTGTTTGCCACTAAATTATCACCCTTAATTATATAGTAAAATAAGATTTAGTCTATGTGAAATTACTAGCATTCCATTCTTCTGTGGAATCATCAGAGTCATAGAGCAAATACTTGGCTTTGCGTAAGTCAACACCATCATTATGTGGCTTGTCATGTTCTCTTTTGTCCACTGAATTTTGTCAAACATTCTTCTGTAAAGGCAAAGAGGTTGTGGACGCTATTTGGAATCCCTCATTCGAAACACAGCTGTGGTTTATTTGGATGCAGACCGCTTTGTGTAGGTTTTGATACAATGGTATGAGTGCCTGTCGTTCAGAAAGCAATGGCAAACTACTGAATGTAAACTTGCCAAGAAATCACAAGCAGTCAAAAAATGTTGGTGTTGACTGTGACATCCTGTAAAAGGATATGCAAGAAACTTGTATGTGCTTTTCAAGTCTCACACTCGTATGTTGTCACAGGAAATATGCATCCTCACAGAGTGCTTACATTTTAAAATAATAATTGTCTGACACACAGAGTTAAATTTGAAGATTATTACTTTGTGATTTCAAGACGCCTGACTTGTCTAAAGTAGTGTTTTCTTGTAAAATGTGGGAACTTTTGATAAGTGACTGTTTATTTTTAATTCATCCAACTGTTTAAACTTTACCACTGTCAGAGATGTATGGCTGTTAATTCATTAAAGGGCATCCAAGAAGGAAAAAGCCTTGTCAAAAGACAAAGAGGACTCTGCGAGACCTACCACTGGAAACATATTTAGTGCGGAAGCAAGCAGCAGAAGGTCAGAGAGCATCAGAGATCATGATTAATGGGGCTACAAAACCAGCTTACGGGCTGATCTACTAGATCAGTGGTTCTCAACCTTTTTTGGTCCATCCACCCCTTCACCATATGTTCAGAATGTCATTCCCCCCTTCCGTATTTCCTCCCTATAAATCCCCCCCCCCCCCTATTCCCGCCCCTACCTAGTATACATAAAAATGGAAGCTACATTTAATAACACATACTAGAACAAGCCTAGACATCTTCATAAAACGTGATTTGCGAGTCTACTTACGTTATAAAACTCATTTCAGAAAGGCGAGAAGTACAGAACCGTAAAGTATGAAGGGAAAAACAATGTCCAGTAATCGGTTTATGTATTTGGAAATCCTAAAATTCCCCACCGGTTGAGAGCCACTGTACTAGATAATGAAGAAACAACCTCTCACCTTGAAATTACTGCTCTTGGCCCAGTTAGCCAGCCCCTCGATGAGCTGATCGATGCTGTACTCTGTACACTCCAGACAACTATGTGGGTCACTGAGGAA
The DNA here is from genome assembly GCA_963921405.1 of Cepaea hortensis. Taxonomy (NCBI): domain Eukaryota; kingdom Metazoa; phylum Mollusca; class Gastropoda; order Stylommatophora; family Helicidae; genus Cepaea; species Cepaea hortensis. The sequence goes on along the minus strand of OY992883.1, from coordinate 95,118,052 downwards.
AGGCACTAGCTCGGCGTGAGCCTGCAGACGGCGTTTGGTATCTTGAGAAGCAACATTCTCCATGAAATCGTCAAGGGAAGCCATTGTGTGGTTTCTTGTCCTACAAAATTATCTGCTGGGTTGCGAATTTTAAACAACGACTGGCTGCTGTGTGTATGAAAATGACCTCTCACTTAATCTTAAAATCCATACGCAATTTTCTTTCACATACTTTTCAAAAGGAACAATATTCCTTCTGTATTATTTGGTCTAAAATATTTTCTTTCTCTTGTAATCTCCCATTCTTTCACATATCCTTCAGATAGAAATGTTCCCTTCTTGTGCTCCTGTTTATAAGAATAGTTTTCCTTTCGTATATTCATCCGTATGACAACACTTTAATATCAGTCTTAAATCAGAAATATTTCACATATATATATACACCCAAAATTGTTTTATGCTCACATATTCTTCCACGTATTCGTCTGGCAGAATAGTTTTCAATTTGCATCCTCCAGTCTCAAAATGTTTTTTAAATGTGGTCTTCAGCCTGAAATGTTTTCCTTTCACATAGTTCTCTGTGTGAAAATGTTACCCCTTCACATAATACTCCATTTGAAAATGTTTCCCATTCATGTGTTCATCATGTGAAAAATTGACACTGAAGACTTTCATATACACTGCTAACACAACTGTGTAAACAGGCCAACAAACGAACTGGTCACCTAATCACCAATGCTCCTGTCAATCAAACGTCTCATGTGAGAAACCACTGAGCATTCTGTAGATGAGAAAATAACAAATAACAGTTTTTGATAAAGAAAAGATGTAACATTTTTTTTTGCGCTCACTCGCTTTGAACTCAAGTGTAGTCCATACACACTATTTATAGTAGTGATGGACTGAATTTTGCGTGTGGATTAGCTTTCCCTATTAACAGTGTCCCTCACCAACATGCAAACCCACTCCAACTTCAGAGGTACTTGTAATTTATGTCCCCAAGTCAAGGACGACAGGTCAACATTTCAGACCAGCTGTTCGGTGTAGGGGTTGAACCCCTAACCCCGGCATATGCACAACGGATGTTTAAGAACACATGTTCTTACCCATTCGACCATGCTGACCTGCAAGATGTAACATAAACTTGGTTGTGTATGATATTATGGAGTAGCATAGCCAGCTCCCTTACCCACCCCTATCTGTCAGTGAATGATATCAACAATAATATTAAGTTTAGGAAATTTAACTCTGAATACTATGCTGTGCACAAGCTTTCTATAAATATTATAATTGGTAAACAAATGGTTCTAAGCAGATTCCATAGCTTAACAATGGGAAGATAAGAGCTCCCAAGGTATAACAATGGTTACATAAGAGCTTCCATGTTATAACAATGGAACGACCATAGCTTAGACAAGAGCTTCTATGGTATAACAATGGGAAGATAAGAGCTGTCATGGTACAACAATGGATAGATAAGAGCCTCCATGGCAAAACAATGGGACAATAAGAGCTTCCATGGCATAACAATGGGGATTCAAGAGCTTCCATGGTACAACAATGGGAAGATAAGAGCTTTTATGATACAACATGGGAATAATAACGGCTGCAGCAGAATATGACAATCTGCGATGAAAACATGTATGTGTGACTCCTGCAACAAATAGAGATATAACAAACACAGTAACAGTGTACATACCTTACAGTACAGCAAACTGTTAACGGAAATCACAATAGGGAAAATAACAATAATAATAATACTAAATTAACGTAAAGTAACAATTTGCTAAATCACAAAAACGTTTTCATCTCAGAATGGGAAGATAAGGTCTTCCTTGGCACAAAAACGTAAAGATAAGAGCTTCCATGGTATAACAATTGGAGAGCCTTCATTTCCATCGCAAACATACAGAACTGGGAAGTGCTAGAGATCTCACACGAATACGTCATAACTTTGAGATTGGAGAGATCTAAAGAATGAGCTATCCCTTATCTATCTCATTCCACATCGCAGACTCTGCTAAAAACAACCAAGGCCTATGAGATCACCTGATTCTAAACAAGGTTACATTGTTCCAACTGACATGCCACAAAAAACAGTGGTGTGCTCAGCTTCGTTTGGCATTTAACGTAATAGTCCACTACGCAGGACAGACTTGCTGTGTTGATAACCACGTTGCGTAACAAAATGATTGTTACTACAATTTTTTCCCTCAGGGACACAGTATTAAAACAAAAACAATTTGCTTGTTCTACTCAGAATATCAGGTTGAATCAGCCTACAGCCGGTCTCCGTGGCGATAGGGTTACGGGCGTGGTTCGTGATCCTGCATACCCAAATTCGAAACACAGCTGTGCGCGATCTGGCAGCAGACCAGGTTGCGCTGGTGTTTTTACAAAATGCTAAGGGTGCTGGTCGTTCAGAAAGCAATGGCAAACTACTGAACGTAAACTTGCCAAGACATCAACAACAGCATAAAATGCTGGTGTTGACTGCAAACGTCCTGTAAAGGATGTGCAAATAACTAACTATCAGCGTACAAAGACACCAGGAAACGTCATGGGAAGTAAAGGTGACAGTATTAATTTTGACCACTTGACCCATCAAGTGCTAACCACTGGCCATTAAAAATTGGGACTAGAACTTCACATCCAATACACCTCAAGGTGTCTTAGTCTTTTACTTACACCAGATATTGCTTTTGATATGAAAAACACCCAACTCCCCAATCCAAAAATTAAAAAATTAAAAGAAAACACGCACAATAAGAAGTCAAGTTCCAGCATTCTTCTTCTTCTTCTTCTTCTTCTTCTTCTTCTTCTTCTTCTTCTTCTTCTTCTTCTTCTTCTTCTTCTTCTTCTTCTTCTTCAACTTTCAGGTCACTGGTCATGTGAGACCTGCGGCCATGTTTCCTGGATAAAGTCTGGAGTCATAACGTCTGCTTCAGCTCTACACTCATCAGATATCTCTGGCAGTGCATGCCTCTGTAAGCTGGAGAAGCCTGAAGGATGTGATTATAAGACAAAACCTTTGTGATCATGATGAAAAACCTCTGTGGCCATGATACAAAACCTCTGTGGCCATGATACAAAACCTCTGTGGTCAGGATACAAAACCTGTGGTCACAATACAAAAAAAATGACAAAACAAAACTTTATTGTGCCAGGTATTTTCTCTATTTAGCTCAGTCTCTCTCCACAGAGCAAACCACCTGCCGAAAGTGTCGCTCAGAGCATGAACTCTGCAGCTTCAGTGATAGCCTTCAGGGCTCTCTGAAACAAAATGCACTTGCAGAGTCTGATTACGTACTCAAGACCTTCTGAGCATGAGGCAGATGGCTTAATCACTTTGCCACAGAGATCATGATGCAAAACCATTGTGATCAAAATACAAAATCACTGTGATCAAAATACAAAACCTCTGTGATCATAATGCAAAACCTTTGTGATCAAAATACAAAACCTCTGTGATCAAAATACAAAACACTGTGATCAAGATACAAAACCTCTGTGAACAAAATACAAAACCTCTGTGATCAAAATACAAAACCTCTGTGATAAAAATACAAAACCACTGTGATCAAAATACAAAACCTCTGTGATCAAAATACAAAACATTTGTGATTAAAATACAAAACCTCTGTGATCAAAATACAAATCCTCTGTGATATCATGATGCAAATCCTCTGTTATCATGATGCAAATCCTCTGTGATCATAATACAAAACCTCTGTGATCATGATGCAAAACATTTGTGATTAAAATACAAAACCTCTATGATCATGATGCAAAACATTTGTGATTAAAATACAAAACCTCTATGATCATGATGCAAAACATTTGTGATTAAAATACAAAACCTCTATGATCATGATGCAAAACATTTGTGATTAAAATACAAAACCTCTATGATCATGATGCAAAACATTTGTGATTAAAATACAAAACCTCTATGATCATGATGCAAAACATTTGTGATTAAAATACAAAACCTCTATGATCATGATGCAAAACATTTGTGATTAAAATACAAAACCTCTATGATCATGATGCAAAACATTTGTGATTAAAATACAAAACCTCTATGATCATGATGCAAAACATTTGTGATTAAAATACAAAACCTCTATGATCATAGTGCAAAACATTTGTGATCAAAATACAAAACCTCTATGATCATAGTGCAAAACATTTGTGATCAAAATACAAAACCTCTGTGATCATGATGCAAAACATTTGTGATCAAAATACAAAACCTCTATGATCATAGTGCAAAACATTTGTGATCAAAATACAAAACCTCTATGACCATAATGCAAAACATTTGTGATTAAAATACAAAACCTTGTGATCAAAATACAAATCCTCTGTGATATCATGATGCAAATCCTCTGTGACCATAATACAAAACCTCTGTGATCATGATGCAAAACCTCTGTGGTCAAAATACAAAACCTCTGTGGTCAAAATACAAAACCTCTGTGATCAAAATACAAAACATCTTTGATCAAAATACAAAGAAAGCCTCTGTGATCAAAATACAAAACCTCTGTGATCAAAATACAAAGAAAGCCTCTGTGATCAAAATACAAAACCTCTGTGATCAAAATACAAAACATCTTTGATCAAAATACAAAGCCTCTGTGATCAAAATACAAAGCCTCTGTGATCAAAATACAAAACCTGTGATCAAAATACAAAACCTCTGTGATCAAAATAAAAAACCTCTGTGATCAAAATACAAAACATCTATGAGCAAGATAAAAAAAAACTTGATCATGATACAAAACCTCTATGATCATGATACAAACCACTGAGATCATGGTAAAAGAAAAAAATACTATGTGATCAAGAGACACAACCTATGCTTATTAGATTAAACCTCTGTGATCACGATTTTAAAAACACCTTTGTAATTATGATTCAAAACCTCTGTCATTAGGATTCAAAACCTCTGTAATTATGATACAAAACATATGAATAGCATGATACAAAACCTCTGTAATTATGATACAAAACCTATATAATTATGATACAAACCCTATGTAATTATGATACAAAACCTCTGTAATTATGATACAAACCTCCGAATATCACGATGCAAAACCTCTGTAATTTTGATACAAAATCTATGTAATTATTATACAAAACCATGGTAATCATGATTCGCACCCTGTTATCATTAAATAGATCTCTGTAATCATGATACATAACCTGTGCACATTAAATAAAACCTAAACATGATACAAAACCCCTATAATCATGATACAAACCCTCTGTGATGAAGAGAGACAGCCTGTGCTCATTAGATAAAACCTCTGTAATAATTATTAAAACCTCTGTAAAATGACAACAAAACCTCTGTAATCATGATACAAAACCTCTGTAAGCATGATACCCAATCTGTGATCATTAGATAAAACCACTGTAATCATGATACACTTCTTCTTCTTTCGTTCGCCTGAAATATGTTTATAACTGCAATGTTGGTTCCAAATGTTGCTGTATGTAGCCGAGGCGCAGTGTTGGGGTGAGCGCCCAACATTGCTTAAATACCTCAATGGCTCATGAATACATTACCTATGCAGCAAAAGTCCAACTCCTGGCCTTCACGTGGCGGAACTGTTTAAACTAACAGGAGAAGGGGCGACGGCGAGTCTCTGGCGCCGGAAAATAACCAGTATGCTCTAGATATGTATGCACGTACATGCATGCGCAGACAGGTGTGTGCGCGCATACACATCTACACTCGAGTGAGACCACAGTCTGCTCTAGCAAAGAAAGGTGCTGAAGGCGGAGGCAACCAGCCAAGAGGCGCACCACAGAAATCAGGATGCCACGCAATCACGCAAAATGGAATATGTCGACTACTGCTAAAAGTTATGGTGCTCGCCCTGCTTTGGACCCCCAGGCAGGTGCAGTGCCGGGCCCTATGTCTCGAAAGGGTCCAACCCCTACTACTGGAGGTCCTTCTCAGATGTCCTGTGGAGCCAGGGGACATGAGAATAGGACGACTGGCCATACTAAACGAAGACTTAAAATAATGCACTGGAATGCGGAGGGAGTCAGCAACAAAAAAATAGAATTAGAAAAAATCTTGGACCAAGAAAAAGTAAGCATATGTTGCTTGCAAGAAACTCACCTCAACGAAAATATAGCCTTCAAAATCAGAGGCTACCAGTGTTACCGATCTGACCGAAAGGACAGGCGAAAAGGTGGGATACTGACCCTTGTAAAAAATAACATCATGGCTTCCCAAATCGAAGTCTACATGGAAGGGGCTGAGTATCAGACACTTAAACTTAAGACAGGTAATACAGACCTACATCTGATCAATTACTACTGTCCAAGTGACCGCCCACAGGCACTGGACACACTACCACTAAAAGAAAAAATGATTGTGTGTGGCGATTTCAACAGCCACTCGCAGAGATGGGGCTATGATCACATGGACCAGAGAGGAGAGAGACTGGAAGACTGGCAGGATGAGAATAGATTCATCTTGATTAACAAGCCATCCGACCCACATACTTTCTACTCGAGATCATGGCACTCTACAACTACACCTGACCTGGCTTTTCATTCACCAGACCTGGAGTGGAACATTGCACGAATTGTTGGGAAACAACTTGGTGGCAGTGACCATCGGCCAGTCTTTCTAACCATAGAAAATGACCTTGTAAGTGAAAGCAGCACCCTCTCGAGGTGGAACTACAAGAAAGCAGACTGGGCAATGTACAAGCATCGCACCAGCATACTGGTTAGAAACCTGAACACTGAGAAAGACATAAATAAAGTAGTTGAAGAGTTTGGGAAATGCATGCTACAGGCAGCGCAAAAAACAGTACCAAGAGGAGCCCGTAAACAATATAAACCCTACTGGAGTAGTGAACTGGAACAGTTGCATAACGATGTGGAAGTGTGTAGAAAACAAGCAGAGGCCACACCCAGCCAAGAGCACCACAATAAATTCCAGCATGCGAAAGCCAAATTTCAAAGGGCCAAGCTGCAGGCTATTCGGAAAAGCTGGCAGGAGAAAACGGAGTCTCTGAACTTTGAAAGAGACACAAGGAAATTGTGGAAGCTAATAAAAAAACTTAATGACGAGGGCACAGGGAGAAACTCAAAAATTGCGCTACATAAAGATGGAAACATCTTAACAAGAAAGCAAGCAGCTGACCATTTTGCGGACTCATTCGCACAAGATAACAATATCAAAATTAGTCCAGAGAAACAACAAGAGATTCGAGAGAAACAACAACATACAGGACAGAAGGAAATAGTACATGAGGTTCTGGAGGCACCCATCACAATCAGCGAACTGGAGCTAGCCATATCAAAACTGAAAATGAGAAAGTCACCAGGAGCTGATGGTATCTCCAATGAAATGATCAGGAACCTAGGAACAGAGGCCAAAGCAAAGCTGTTGCAGATCTTCAATAACAGCTGGACCTTAGGCAGTGTTCCACAAGCCTGGAGAGAAGCAATCATGATACCCCTCCTAAAATCAGGGAAGATGGTTCCATTGCCTCTAGCTACAGACCAATTAGCCTCACCAGCTGTCTCTGCAAAACACTGGAGCGCATCATCAATCACAGACTGCAGTGGTACATTGAAAGTAAAAACATCCTTGTGCCACAGCAGGCTGGCTTTAGGCAGTGCTACTCTACGGAAGATCAGACAACCTACCTCTCTCAAGAAATTGAGGATGCATTCCAAGAGAAGAAGCTGGTGCTTGCGGCATGGATAGATCTGAAGAAAGCCTTTGACAAAGTCTGGAAAGAAGGTCTGATGAAGAAACTGAGAAACTGCAAAGTCAATGGAAGAATGTACAAATGGGTGAAAGCATACTTGCACAACAGAAGAGCCTGAGTACAGATAGACGGACTCAAGAGCAAGAAAGTACTACTGCGTCACAGTGTTCCCCAGGGCAGAGTCTTGTCCCCCACACTTTTTCTAATCTTCATCAATGATCTTGTTGCTAATCTACCGCATGGAATTAAAGCGGCAATGTACGCCGATGACCTGGTTCTATGGAGCACAAATGAACATGCATCAGTGGCCACCAGATTACTACAAAGAGCTGTAGATACATTTGCTGCATGGGCATATAGATGGTGTGTCAGCATAAACACTGACAAGTGCAGCACCACTCTATTTACCCTCTCTCCAAAACAAAAGGCAGGGATCATCAAGGTAAATGGAACACCCCTAAGAGATGATAAAGAACCAACATACCTTGGAGTAACATTTGATGGCAGGCTGACATGGAGAAAGCACATCAACAAATCAGTAGCAAAAGCCAGAAGGAAAATAGCCATTCTGAGAAAGCTAAGTGGAACCACATGGGGAGCCAGTGGGAAAATACTTAGCAAAGTTTACCAACAGAGCATACGACCACACCTGGAATATGGGTCAATTGTGTGGTGTTCAGCATCAAAAACTACACTACAAGAGCTGAACAAGGTGCAAAATCAAGCACTTAGAGTCACCACAGGAGGGATGAGATCAACCCCTATAGTGGAAATGGAGAAGATGGGGAGGACACAAGCACTGAGTGAGTGCAGAGATACGAAAACGCTAATACAAGCAAAAAAGTTCCTCAGCTTGCCAGGCCACCCTATGAAGAACAGATTTGAAAACCTAGCTATGGGGCGGTTGAAAAGAAGTTTTATCCACCAGGCCAAATGACTCTGCAGAGAAACCACCGATCTGCCCACAGTTGGTATCCCCCTAACAACTATTCCAGAGCGAACTCCATGGAAAGATGAGCATAGACTATCGTTACAAATCCAGACAAAAGTGAGAGGAATATTTGACAAGGAAGAACAGAACAGTGTGCAGAGCAGAACAGCCACTCTCAGTTTCCTTGATGAAGAATACCCACAGGACCTCTGGATCCAAGTTTACACAGATGGGTCGGCACAAAATGCTGTTCGAAATGGAGGAGCGGGAGTGTACATAGAATACCCAAATAATACTAGGGACACAGCCAGAGTACCGACAATAAAGTACTGCCATAACTATGATGCCGAAATTGAGGCAATCAAGATAGCGACAGAGAAATTACTAAATAACAGCAATGGTACACAACATGTGGTGCTACTGACAGATGCAAAATCAGTACTCGAGGCGCTCCTGTCTGGGAAATTGCCAGTACTAAGGACACTACTTTCTGAACTTAGCAGTCAGCATAAGGTCACCATACAGTGGATACCATCCCACTGTAGTGTACCCGGAAACGACAGAGCTGATCAATTGGCTAAGGAAGGAGCCAAAGAAGAACAGCCTGATGTGCCCGTTACATACCACATACCACCAAAAGAAAAGAATGATCAAATCAGTCAGAAAGCCACCAAAACCTGCTCAAGATGACTACCACGTTATGACAGACCAGAACAAGTCATTATTCTGCGCCTCAGAACAGGACACAATAGATTACGCAACCACATGTATACAAAATTCAAGATTGGTGAAACAGCCATGTGCACATGTGGATTGGCGTCACAGACAGCAGAGCACATACTCCAAGACTGCCCAAAATATAACATATCTAGGCAAACCTTCTGGCCTAGAGAGACGACAGTGGAAGATAAATTCTATGGACCACTGTGTGAACTGAAAAAGACAGTTCAATTCATACAAGAGATGACATTGCAGATATAGACATATTTCAAGCGAACGAAAGAAGAAGAAGAAGAACTGCAATGTTGTCTTTTGTATGAATCTAACAGTCTTTTTTAGTTCATTCAGCGGTCCATAGAGTTTATCTTCCACTGTTGTCTCTCTAGGCCAGAAGGTTCGCCTGGATATGTTGTAGTTTGGGCAATCCTGGAGTATGTGCTCTGCTGTCTGCAACGCCAAACCACATGTGCACATGGCTGAGTCACCAATCTTGAATTTTGTATACATGTGGTTGCGTAATCTATTGTGTCCTGTTCTGAGGCACAGAATCATGATACACAACCTGTGATCATTAGATTAAAACCTCTGTAATCATGATACAAAACCTCTGTAATCATGATATACAACCTGTGATCATTATATAAAACCTAATTTATTCATGATACAAAAATGGTATAGTCATGATACACAACTTGTAATCATTAGATAAAACCTCTGTAATCATGATACAAACCCTTTGTGATGAAGAGACACAACCTGTGATCATAAGATAAAACATCTGTAATCAGTGTACAAACACTATCCTGCAGTAACAACCAGGAAAAGAAAATGTTACCACAATGCAACCTGCTGTTGGTGGCATGACACTGAAGGCTTTATTCAGCTATCCAAAAAGTCAATTTTTGTTCCATTTTCAATTTTTGCCTGAGAATATGCCGAGGCAAGCACAGATGAACAGAGCTACACGGTAATGTTTAAACTGTGGTTTATCTCAGGGTTCTGAATCATAGCCCTATTTATCTCCACAAACAAGGGGCTATTTAAAACCTAAGGGACTACCTGCTTCGAAACAAGGCCACTACTGTTCTGACTAGTCTTGCTAGATCAGTAGGATACCTGTCTCACTTAACTTAGGATTCTATTAATAATTTAGAAGAAGAGATGGTGGTTAAGTGGTTAGGGTGCCGGTCTCTCAATCATGGGTTCTAATCTCAGGTAAGATAAAGGATTTTCATATATCAGAGGTGACACATGTGTGCCTCAAGCTGCTCTAGTGCAAGTGGTTTTTAATTAAAAGGGTGTCTAAAACTCTACTGGAAACACCAGCAATGGTGCAGATGTCATAACGAACAATAGGCAGGCAGGCAGGCAGGCAGGCAGGCAATCAGACAGACCAGGCAGCAAGCAGACAGAGACAGGCAAGCAGACGGAGACGGACATGCAGGCTGATGAACAGGCAGGCAGCCAGGCAGATAGATTAGATATCCAGTCAGACAGACAGAAAGGTTGATATACAGATAAGTAGACGACAAACTGACTGACTGACTGACATATGATGGATGGATTGGGTGGATGCATGAATGGATGGATGCAGATAGATACATAGATTGTCATAAAAATTCTAGACATGATAGTTCAACTTAGAACCAAGCCATCTTTTAGCCAGTGTATTAATAGAGAGAGTGCAACAAACTTCACTCAGGTCCATGACAAAGAAGTAACCCAATGGAATTGCCAGTTGAAAACACATCTTGTTTAAGCTGCCCATAGAAAGTGAACATTAGGACAATTCCATCATGGGGAAACCAAGTGGAGGAAAACCTGAAGGTGCATGGAGAGGAAAGTTGTGAGACAGAGATGACAGGTGTAGGAAGAGCTTTAGGGAGCTACAAGAGGTGGTAGCAGATGGGACAGCTTGGCATGTGGTTGAGAGCCAATGCTCCGAAGGAGGAGGAGGAGGTGGTGGAGGAGGAGGAGGAGGAGGAGGAGGAGGAAGAGGAGGAGGAGGAGGAAGAGGAGGAGGAGGAGGAGGAAGAGGGGAGGGGAGGAGGGGGAGAAGAAGAAGGAGGAGGAGGAGGGGGAGAAGAAGAAGAAGAAGAAGAAGAAGAAGAAGAAGAAGAAGAAGAAGAAGAAGAAGAAGAAGAAGAAGAAGAAGAAGAAGAAGAAGAAGAAGAAGAAGAAGAAGAAGAAGAAAAGGTGGAGGATGAGGGGAAGGATGGGAATGGGAATGGAGAGTGACTGTTTGTGGAATTCTGCGGTTAATTTATTCTACTTTCTATGCATATAATACACACAGGAAGTATTTAAGAGACATAAATGTCATTGCAAATACATTCAAGTTAATCATTCCTCTCAAATTAAATCACTGAGATTTTAACATTATTTTCTTAACGATATAAAATCTGTTTAATGCTCTTAGAACAATTTCACAACCATAGAATTAAACAAACTTAGGGTGTTTCTTTAACAACTTTATCACTTTTGCTAACTTTTTCACTTTTGGCCACTGTATAACTTTTCATCTCTTTATAACTCTTGATCAATCTTACAACTTTGTTATCATTTTATCATTCTTATTAACAAACAACATAAGTTAGTTGCATGCACGTTGACAGGATGCTGTAATCAATCCCAGCATTTATTGTACGTTTGCGATTTACTAGGCAATTTTGTTTATAACTTCTTTAAAAACCATGCATTTTTTCATGAATAAAATCAAAAGAAATTGTTCAGAATCTTTTAACAACTGGAGAATCTGTTAATAACCTTAGCATTAGAATATGTACAGCAACTGTAACTATAATAACCTCAAAAACAGAATTCAGAAATACAATGGAAATGTGTATGCTTCAATAAGTAACCACAAAGAACAGTTGTCAGAAATAATATTTACATGATGACACAAATACATATTCGGTGTTCACAGCTCAGCTGGTCCATGTAAATCCTGATACCAAATAAGACAGAGCTTGAAAGTATTTTTTTTTCCCCGCGTTTCCATCCTGTTTCAGGATATTGCGGTCAACACCAGCATCTTTCATCTGTATGTTGATTCCTAGGCTAGATTACGCTCATCAGCACGCCACGACTTTCTGAGCGACCAGCTCCATACTCTCATAAGTCACTAGCGTGACTCGAACCACTTCTAATTCTCGTCCGCTCACGTTGACCACGAGAGTATTCGGGAGAAGGCTGCTAACCCCTCGGCCAGGCAGCAGCTTGAAAGTATGGTGATACGAAATGAAACAAACAAGTTATATGCTAAGATCCTGTGGAGAGGCAACAAACACACTTATATACTACACTTTAGAAAGTTACCAGACCAAAAAACATCAGACATATGTGATTTAATGGATTTACTCTTACTTTCCTTCTATGTTGCTATATATTAATTTTTTTGTATAATTTAAAAATATAATTTCCATTCTCTTAAAAGTGAGATTAATGTTACCCGTGATTTCTGTTCACCTGACTGGGTTTCTCTATTATGTATAATATCTGAGTATGTATGTGTTGTTTCCCTGCAGTATCTATACATACCTGTTTCATTTTGTATGTCCTTACATACCAAGCATCCCATTAAATTTACATTTTTGGTTACTCCAAAATGGTGTTGATATAGTGGTTAGAGTACCTGCTTGCCAATACAGTGGTCAGGGGTCAACCTCCAAAAGAGGCAGGATTTCTTTTCCAACCAATTTGGCTCTGTGGGTACCAAACAGTTTCCAGAATTTTCTGGGAATTGTCTGGCAAGGAAATGCGACAACGAAGGGAACTGGCCACTCCATCTTATATGTTGTGACCTAGAAAATGTGAATACTTCACATTTGAATGGCAGTATCTGCTAGGGAACTATCTTGACCCCCTTAGAGATGATTTACTGACGTTCTTTACTTCCCTCTGCCTCCAACAGTCGTTTGTTAACCCACGATATCCAATCATTTGTTACTTTAAAGTATTGTATGCATATGTAAGTATAGATTACAATTTAATACCCTAATTATAACCTACATATGAAAGGTTGAATAGGATATCTATATATACACAGAAAACAAAAAAAATCTTACATTCCAAATTTTTGATAACTACCTGAGAAGATTTTTTTGTTTAAATTATCTTATCAAAGTTAACAGTTACAGAATTTTTAAGTATTCCTAAAATGTATTCACAACCCTAGAAATGTTAACCTCTGAACACATTTACAATTTGATAACTTATTGGTAACCATTTTACAACAACTTATAAGAACTTGCTAACAACCAAAGGAAGGGACTCCACTAACACCTTTGGCAATCCCCTTTCGTTCCACACAAGTAGATCCACTGCACAACACAAGAAATCACTGGCCAGAAATAATGTTCACCTCACATAATATGAATACTTATTTAGCTGGCACAGCCTAACTGGCACATGCCAGACATTTAACATTTACATTCTATACACCACAGACAGAAAGCTAGAGCAAAGTCAGCGAATCAAACCGGTACAGAACAAAAATGTTTAAATCATAAATATGCAAATGATTTCAATCAATCATACATCAAATGCACAAAACCAGAAGTGTATATCCATCTATAAATATAACACAACACGCTCCAGTGACCAAGTATTAAGAACTTATCAGCCTAGGCACACTCCACCTAACCAGGGTAGCATCAAATTACTCAGGTGCTTACCAATGCAAGCTATCTACAGAACAGTGTGTCACATGCTGGAAGGACAACCTGGGGTGAATCTGCCAGCGCGTCTGGTGGAAGGAGGCCGAGCAACAACAAATACAACCTTTATACTGATAGATACTTCAGTCTACATTCTGCTGCTTGGATATTACTGGGGAGATTTAGGAGTTAACTCTCTCTCTCTCTCTCTCTCTCTCTCTCTCTCTCTCTCTCTCTCTCTCTCTCTCTCTCTCTCTCTCTCTCTCTGCGCGTTGTAGGAGAGGTGCTATAAACACTCTTATCACTGCGCGTTGTAGGAGAGGTGTTATAAACACTCTTAATACAGTTAAAGTTAGTTACTTGCATATCCTTGTACAGGAAGTTGCAGTCAACCCCAGTATGTTTTGGCTGTTTGTGATCTCTTGGCAAGTTTAAGTTCAGTAGTTTGCCGTTGCTTTCTGAACGACCGGCTCTCATTCCATTTTAATAAAAACCAACACAAGGCGGTTTGCTGCCAAATTGCCTGCAGCTGTCTTTCAAACGCGGTACGCAGTATTACGAATTGCGTCCATAACCCCTTTGCCACAGAGCTTAAAACTGAAGCATTGTAATAAACCTCTCTGTCTCTCCCTCCCTCCTCACATCAGGTACTGAACTAGATGGGGAATGAATGCCTGCAGTGTACTTGATCTAACTCTGATGTGTTTGTGAATGACAAAAGGAAGAGAATTACAATTCCCCTTACTCCTTAGGACCAACATCACTGCTCTTTGAGGAAAATATACACGTGCTCAATCTCCATCAGCAGATGATGTACCACATATGTACTGCATTCTCTGGACACTGATCATCCATGTACCTGTTGTTGTGTATACGTTTACATCACGCTCTCCGGTATTCCTTCCTGCTGATGCAACATTTCATTCAGAACCCCAGAAGTCTTGGGAATGTTTTATCACTCACCTGGCTCTTGTGCTACAGACAGTTACTGATTGCATCTCACTCTAACATGGTAGAAGCTGGCTCTCAAACATACCAAAAGCTGCCTCTCTAATATACCAGAAGCTGGCTCTCTAAAATGCCAGAAGCTGGCTAACATACCAGAAGCTGGCTCTCTAATATACCAAAAGTTGGCTCTTTAACTTACCAATAGCTGGCTCCCTGACATACCAAAGTGGCTCTATAACATACCAGAAGATGGCTTCTCTAATATACCAAATGCTGACTCTCTAACATACCAGAAGCTGGCTCTCTAATACAGCAGAAGCTGTCTCTCAAACATATCAGAAGTTGGCTCTCTAATACAGCAGAAGTTGGCTCTCTAATACAACAGAAGGTGGCTCTCTAATACGGCAAAAGTTGGCTCTCAAACATATCAGAAGTTGGCTTTCTAATATACCAGCACCTGGCTCTCTAACATACCAGAAGCTGGCTAACATACCAGCACCTGGCTCTCTAACATAACAGCAGCTGGATTGCTAATATAACAGAACCTTGCTCTCTAACATACCAGTAGCTGGATTGCTAATATAACAGAACCTTGCTCTCTAACATACCAGTAGCTGGATTGCTAATATAACAGAACCTGGCTCTCTAACATACCAGCAGCTGGATCGCTAATGTAACAGAAACTGGCTCTCTAACATACCAGCAGCTGGATCGCTAATATAACAGAAGCTGGCTCTCTAATATACCAGCAGCTGGATCGCTAATGTAACAGAAGCTGGCTCTCTAATATACCAGCAGCTGGATCGCTAATGTAACAGAACCTGGCTCTCTAACATACCAGCAGCTGGATCGCTAATATAACAGAACCTGGCTTTCTAATATACCAGCAGCTGGATCGCTAATATAACAGAAGCTGGCTCTCTAATATACCAGTAGCTGGATTGCTAATATAACAGAATCTGGCTCTCTAACATACCAGTAGCTGGATCGCTAATATAACAGAAACTGGCTCTCTAATATACCAGCAGCTGGATCGCTAATGTAACAGAACCTGGCTCTCTAACATACCAGCAGCTGGATCGCTAATATAACAGAAACTGGCTCTCTAACATACCAGCAGCTGGATCGCTAATATAACAGAAACTGGCTCTCTAACATACCAGCAGCTGGATCGCTAATGTAACAGAACCTGGCTCTCTAACATACCAGCAGCTGGATCGCTAATATAACAGAAACTGGCTCTCTAACATACCAGCAGCTGGATCGCTAATATAACAGAAACTGGCTCTCTAACATACCAGCAGCTGGATCGCTAATGTAACAGAAACTGGCTCTCTAACATACCAGCAGCTGGATCGCTAATATAACAGAAACTGGCTCTCTAACATACCAGCAGCTGGATCGCTAATGTAACAGAACCTGGCTCTCTAACATACCAGCAGCTGGATCGCTAATGTAACAGAACCTGGCTCTCTAACATACCAGCAGCTGGATCGCTAATATAACAGAAACTGGCTCTCTAACATACCAGCAGCTGGATCGCTAATATAACAGAAACTGGCTCTCTAACATACCAGCAGCTGGATCGCTAATATAACAGAAACTGGCTCTCTAACATACCAGCAGCTGGATCGCTAATATAACAGAAACTGGCTCTCTAACATACCAGCAGCTGGATCGCTAATATAACAGAAACTGGCTCTCTAACATACCAGCAGCTGGATCGCTAATATAATAGAAACTGGCTCTCTAACATACCAGCAGCTGGATCGCTAATATAACAGAAACTGTCTCTCTAACATACCAGCAGCTGGATCGCTAATATAACAGAAACTGGCTCTCTAACATACCAGCAGCTGGATCGCTAATGTAACAGAAGCTGGCTCTCTAACATACCAGCAGCTGGATCGCTAATATAACAGAAGCTGGCTCTCTAATATACCAGCAGCTGGATTGCTAATATAACAGAATCTGGCTCTCTAACATACCAGCAGCTGGATCGCTAATGTAACAGAACCTGGCTCTCTAACATACCAGCAGCTGGATCGCTAATGTAACAGAACCTGGCTCTCTAACATACCAGCAGCTGGATTGCTAATGTAACAGAAGCTGGCTCTCTAACATACCAGCAGCTGGATCGCTAATATAACAGAATCTGGCTCTCTAACATATCAGCAGCTGGATTGCTAATATAACAGAAGCTGTCTCTCAAACATATCAGAAGTTGGCTCTCTAATACAGGAGAAGCTGGCTCTCTAATACAGGAGAAGCTGGCTCTCTAATACAGCAGAAGTTGGCTCTCTAATACAACAGAAGGTGGCTCTCTAATACGGCAAAAGTTGGCTCTCAAACATATCAGAAGTTGGCTTTCTAATATACCAGCACCTGGCTCTCTAACATATCAGAAGCTGGCTAACATACCAGCACCTTGCTCTCTAACATAACAGCAGCTGGATTGCTAATATAACAGAACCTTGCTCTCTAACATACCAGTAGCTGGATTGCTAATATAACAGAACCTGGCTCTCTAATATACCAGCAGCTGGATCGCTAATGTAACAGAACCTGGCTCTCTAATATACCAGCAGCTGGATCGCTAATGTAACAGAACCTGGCTCTCTAACATACCAGCAGCTGGATCGCTAATATAACAGAAACTGGCTCTCTAACATACCAGCAGCTGGATTGCTAATGTAACAGAAGCTGGCTCTCTAATATACCAGTAGCTGGATCGCTAATATAACAGAAGCTGGCTCTCTAACATACCAGTAGCTGGATTGCTAATATAACAGAAGCTGGCTCTCTAACATATCAGTAGCTGGATTGCTAATATACCAGAAGCTGGCTCTCTAACATACCAGTAGCTGGATTGCTAATATAACAGAAGCTGGCTCTCTAACATACCAGTAGCTGGATTGCTAATATAACAGAACCTTGCTCTCTAACATACCAGTAGCTGGATTGCTAATATAACAGAAGCTGGCTCTCTAACATACCAGTAGCTGGATTGCTAATATAACAGAAGCTGGCTCTCTAACATACCAGTAGCTGGATTGCTAATATAACAGAAGCTGGCTCTCTAACATACCAGTAGCTGGATTGCTAATATAACAGAAGCTGGCTCTCTAACATACCAGTAGCTGGATTGCTAATATAACAGAAGCTGGCTCTCTAACATACCAGTAGCTGGATTGCTAATATAACAGAAGCTGGCTCTCTAACATACCAGTAGCTGGATTGCTAATATAACAGAACCTTGCTCTCTAACATACCAGTAGCTGGATTGCTAATATAACAGAAGCTGGCTCTCTAACATACCAGTAGCTGGATTGCTAATATAACAGAAGCTGGCTCTCTAACATACCAGTAGCTGGATTGCTAATATAACAGAAGCTGGCTCTCTAACATACCAGTAGCTGGATTGCTAATATAACAGAAGCTGGCTCTCTAACATACCAGTAGCTGGATTGCTAATATAACAGAAGCTGGCTCTCTAACATACCAGTAGCTGGATTGCTAATATAACAGAAGCTGGCTCTCTAACATACCAGTAGCTGGATTGCTAATATAACAGAACCTTGCTCTCTAACATACCAGTAGCTGGATTGCTAATATAACAGAAGCTGGCTCTCTAACATACCAGTAGCTGGATTGCTAATATAACAGAACCTTGTTCTCTAATATACCAGTAGCTGGATTGCTAATATAACAGAAGCTGGCTCTCTAACATACCAGTAGCTGGATTGCTAATATAACAGAAGCTGGCTCTCTAACATACCAGTAGCTGGATTGCTAATATAACAGAACCTTGCTCTCTAACATACCAGCAGCTGGATCGCTAATATAACAGAAACTGGCTCTCTAACATACCAGCAGCTGGATTGCTAATGTAACAGAAGCTGGCTCTCTAATATACCAGTAGCTGGATCGCTAATATAACAGAAGCTGGCTCTCTAACATACCAGTAGCTGGATTGCTAATATAACAGAACCTGGCTCTCTAACATACCAGTAGCTGGATTGCTAACATAACAGAACCTGGCTCTCTAATATACCAGCAGCTGGATCGCTAATATAACAGAAGCTGGCTCTCTAGCATATCAGCCGCTGGATCGCTAATGTAACAGAAACTGGCTCTCTAATATACCAGCAGCTGGATCGCTAATGTAACAGAACCTGGCTCTCTAATATACCAGCAGCTGGATCGCTAATGTAACAGAACCTGGCTCTCTAATATACCAGCAGCTGGATTGCTAATATAACAGAATCTG
Organism: Cepaea hortensis; assembly: GCA_963921405.1. Classification (NCBI taxonomy): domain Eukaryota; kingdom Metazoa; phylum Mollusca; class Gastropoda; order Stylommatophora; family Helicidae; genus Cepaea; species Cepaea hortensis. The sequence continues at coordinate 95,098,792 of OY992883.1, read as the reverse complement.
GCTCTCTAACATACCAGCAGCTGGATCGCTAATATAACAGAAACTGGCTCTCTAACATACCAGCAGCTGGATCGCTAATGTAACAGAAGCTGGCTCTCTAACATACCAGCAGCTGGATTGCTAATATAACAGAATCTGGCTCTCTAACATACCAGCAGCTGGATCGCTAATATAACAGAAACTGGCTCTCTAATATACCAGCAGCTAGATTGCTAATATAACAGAATCTGGCTCTCTAATATACCAGTAGCTGGATCGCTAATATAACAGAAGCTGGCTCTCTTAATATACCAGAACCTGGCTCTCTAACATTCCAGAATCTGGACTGCTAAGATAACAGAAGCTGGCTCTCTAACATACCAGCAGCTGGATCGCTAATATAACAGAAGCTGGCTCACTAATATACCAGCAGCTGGATCGCTAATGTAACAGAACCTGGCTCTCTAATATACCAGCAGCTGGATTGCTAATATAACAGAATCTGGCTCTCTAACATACCAGCAGCTGGATCGCTAATATAACAGAAACTGGCTCTCTAACATACCAGCAGCTGGATCGCTAATGTAACAGAAGCTGGCTCTCTAACATACCAGCAGCTGGATTGCTAATATAACAGAATCTGGCTCTCTAACATACCAGCAGCTGGATCGCTAATATACCAGAAGCTGGCTCTCTAATATACCAGAACCTGGCTCTCTAACATACCAGAAGCTGACGCTCTAACCTACCAGAAGCTAACATACTAGACGCTGGTTCTCTAATATACCAGAAGCCAGCTCTCTAACATGCCAGAAGCTGGCTCTTCAACGTACCAGCAGCTGGATCGCTAATATAACAGAAACAGGCTCTCTAATATATCAAAAGCTGGCTCTTTAACATACCAGAAGCTGACTCTCTAATACACCAGAAGCTGGTTTTCAAACATACCAGAAGTTGGCTTTCAAACATACCAGAAGCTAGCTCTCTAATATACCAGAATCTGGCTCTCTAACATACCAGAAGTTGGCTCTCTAACATAGTAGAAGCTGGCTCTCTATCCATACTACAAAACTGGTCATTGTATTATCATTAACTTTGCCTTAATATACTGAAGACAAATGACAACAGAAATGATGTAATTACAAGTAAAGTAATTCCATTTTATGGTGTCTGAATATAACAGAAAAGTGCTGCATTTCGTAGAGTTAAGGACAATATTCTCAGCTCATTGTTATCTGTGGGACTCAATGATATCATACACGTCTGTGTTCCCTGGGTTGTGGATCAGATGCCTAGTGAACTCAGATGAGGACAAAGAAACGGCAAGTACCATGTGCATGTTAAATGAAAACTGTAAAAATTATTAGAGAAATCAGATGTAGATTAAACATTTTCGGGCTTAGTATGAGGAGAAACAAACCTCATAACTTAGTCACAACTGGCAAAATAGGAAAGGAGCTAGAGGAAGGCAGAGAGTTAAATACCTGGATGTCCTGGCCATATGGCATAATCGAGACAAGAACACAGACCTGATCCAAGACTGGTGATCACATGAGATAGCGAGCCATGACCACCAATGCTTATGAGCATGGCACATCATGATGTAATGTGCATGTTAAACACGCTAACAACACTCATTAGTAGGAAATCTTTAAAAGGTAGATTATACAGGCCACTGCCTTGGCAAAATGTCCACAATAGAAAACCTATCCACAACAGAATATTTACAGTTTGCTTTGAAGGTTCAACATTCTACGACACACCCAGGAAGTTAACCCGGTCAACAAATGCCTGAAGAAGTCGGATATGTAAGACTAAAGGTGCAAATATCGCAGCTCTGCTGTAAACAGGAACAAAGTAATTATGTCTAAAGCAAAAATGCTTTGAAGAAAAAAGCAAGCCTGGTCTTAAAAGAATACCCATACCTCAGAAGTCAGAGTGGGTCCGGCTGAGGGCGAGGGATACTGGTAATAGGGAAAGCTAATCCCCACGCAAAATTTAGTCCGATGCACTAGAAGTAGTAGCGGCATGTGTATGGACTTTGCTTGAGTTCAAAGCGAGCAAATGGGATAAAAAATTTAAAAAAAGAATACCCAGCTGATGTACACATGCCGCTTGAAAGATGAAAATAATACAGCTTCTCTATAAACAGACACAACACAACCAATGTCCTTTCTGGGACAACTTCAACTGCTGCGGTTGTACGTGACTGTTTTTTAAATTGTGGACGACTTTTGCGACATGTCTCTTCTCAGCACAGCTGCATTATTTATGTCTTTCAAAAGATACATCCTACTTCTTCCTGGTATCTGTTGACCGGGTTAGCTATGCCAACTGCATCCACACAAGAGATCCGCTACACCAAGCCCTTCATGTAAGCTGTTCAGCCATAAAGGGAACTCACTGCTTCCCACTCTATTAATGCTTTACGTCTCTTTAGATAGCATTAGGGCCACTCCTTCACTGTCAGGAGCATTTTATATAGCTTGAAAACACTGTTTCACCTGTGTTTTTTCTTGTTTTGCATAATCCCTATATGCTAACCATATAATATTTCATTTCTTCCATCACCTGTGCTGTCTTTCCCAGTTCAAACACAGTTCCAACATTTCTGGTGCTAATTCTGGAGACTTTCCTAGATGGAAGGAAGTAACTCGGTGACCCAGACTCCTTGTCTCCTGCTTGTCTCCACATTGTGTCGTACTTTTTCTAGAAGTCTCCTTTCATCCTGGTTGGCTGAGTTCTTCTTTCCTTAACTTTAGACTTTTTCTGGTTCCAAATGTTGCTGTATGTAGCCAGGACGCAGTGTTGGGGTGAGCGCCCAACATTGCTTAAATACCCCAATGGCTCGTGAATACATAACATATGCAGCAAAAGTCCAACTCCTGGCCTTCACGTGGCGGAACTGTTTCTACTAACAGGAGAAGGGGCGACGGCGAGTATCTGGCGCCGGAAAATAACCAGTGTGCTCTAGATGTGTATGCACATACATGCATGCGCAGACAGGTGTGTGCGCGCGTACATATCTAAACTCGAGTGAGACCACAGTCTGCTCTAGCAAAGGAAAGGTGCTGAAGACAGAGGCAACCAGCCAGGAGGCGCACCACAGAAATCAGGATGCCACGCAATTACGCAAAATGGAATATGTCGACTACTGCTAAAAGTTATGGTGCTCGCCCTGCTTTGGACCCCCAGGCAGGTGCAGTGCTGGGCCCTATGTCTCGAAAGGGTCCAACCCCTACTACTGGAGGTCCTTCTCAGATGTCCTGTGGAGCCAGGGGACATGAGAATAGAACGGCTGGCCATACTAAACAAAGACTTAAAATAATGCACTGGAATGCAGAGGGAGTCAGCAAAAAAAAATAGAATTAGAAAACACCCTGGACCAAGAAAAAGTAAGCATATGTTGCTTGCAAGAAACTCACCTCAACGAAAATATAGCCTTCAAAATCAGAGGCTACCAGTATTACTGATCTGACCGAAAGGACAGGCGAAAAGGTGGGATACTGACCCTTGTAAAAAATAACATCATGGCTTCCCAAATCGAAGTCTATATGGAAGGGGCTGAGTATCAGACACTTAAACTTAAAACAGGCTATACAGACCTAGTTAGTTAGTTAGTCTTTCCTCTTGAGCCTAAGGCGGCGCATAGGGCAGAAGTCCTGACTCTCCATGCCTGGCGGTTCGCTGCTACCTGTTGTAGATCTTGGATATTTACTTGGCCATTGAATGAGCCTTCTCTAATGATGGTTCTACGCAGGGTCTCTCTTGGTCTTCCCCGTTTTCTTTTCCCTACCGGTGACCATATGAGGGCTTGGTCGGGGAGTCTTGTCTTGTCCATTCTGAGTACATGGCCGATGTAGTTCCAACGGTGTCTTCTTATGAAATTGGATACTGTATCTTGCTTAGTCTCTTGTCTTATTTGCGAATTGGTTCTGAAGTCTGTCCAGTGGATGTTTAGAAGTCTTCTAAGACATTTGTTCTCAAAATTGTCTAATTTTTTATCTAAAGCTACCGTTGATTTCCAACTTTCACATCCATACGTTAACACTAGAATCACACAAAAGTTGAAGATTTTAAGTTTTGTGTGTTTGCTGAGTGTCTTTGACTTCCAGATGTTTGACAGTTTATTGAAGGCACTAGATGCCAGTGCGATTCCAGACCTACATCTGATCAATTACTACTGTCCAAGTGACCGCCCACAGGAACTGGACACACTACCATTAACAGAAAAAATGATTGTGTGTGGCGATTTCAACAGCCACTCGCAGAGTTGGGGCTATGATCACATGGACCAGAGAGGAGAGAGACTGGAAGACTGGCAGGATGAGAATAGATTCATCTTGGTTAACAAGCCGTCCGACCCACATACTTTCTACTGGAGATCATGGCACTCTACAACTACACCTGACCTGGCTTTTCATTCACCAGACCTGGAGTGGAACATTACACGAATTGTTGGGAAACAACTTGGTGGCAGCGACCATCGGCCAGTCTTTCTAACTATAGAAAATGAGCTTGTAAGTGAAAGCAGCACCCTCTCGAGGTGGAACTACAAGAAAGCAGACTGGGCAATGTACAGGAATCGCACCAGCTTACTGGTTAGAAACCTGAACACTGAGAAAGACATAAATAAAGTAGTTGAAGAGTTTGGGAAATGCATACTAGAGGCAGCGCGAGAAACAGTACCAAGAGGAGCCCGTAAACAATAGAGATTCGAGAGAAACTGCAACATACAGGACAGAAGGAAATAGTACATGAGGTTCTGGAGGCACCCATCACAATCAGCGAACTGGAGCTAGCCATATCAAAACTGAAAATGAGAAAGTCACCAGGAGCTGATGGTATCTCCAATGAAATGATCAGGAACCTAGGAACAGAGGCCAAAGCAAAGCTGTTGCAGATCTTCAATAACAGTTGGACCTTAGGCAGTGTTCCACAAGCCTGGAGAGAAGCAATCATGATACCCCTCCTAAAATCAGGGAAAGATAGTTCCATTGCCTCTAGCTACAGACCAATTAGCCTCACCAGCTGTCTCTGCAAAACACTGGAGCGCATCATCAATCACAGACTGCAGTGGTACATTGAAAGTAAAAACATCCTTGTGCCACAGCAGGCTGGCTTTAGGCAGTGCTACTCTACGGAAGATCAGACAACCTACCTCTCTCAAGAAATTGAGGATGCATTCCAAGAGAAGAAGCTGGTGCTTGTGGCATGGATAGATTTGAAGAAAGCCTTTGACAAAGTCGGGAAAGAAGGTCTCATGAATAAACTGAGAAACTGCAAAGTCAATGGAAGGATGTACAAATGGGTAAAAGCATACTTGCACAACAGAAGAGCCTGAGTACAGATAGACGGACTAAAGAGCAAGAAAGTACTACTGCGTCACAGTGTTCCCCAGGGCGGAGTCTTGTCCCCCACACTTTTTCTAATCTTCATCAATGATCTCGTTGCTAATCTACCGCATGGAATTAAAGCGGCAATGTACGCCAATGACCTGGTTCTATGGAGCACAAATGAACATGCATCAGTGGCCACCAGATTACTACAAAGAGCTGTAGATACATTTGTTGCATGGGCAAATAGATGGTGTATCAGCATAAACACTGACAAGTGCAGCACCACTCTATTTACCCTCTCTCCAAAACAAAAGGCAGGGATCATCCAGATAAATGGAACACCCCTAAGAGAAGATAAAGAACCAACATACTTGGAGTAACATTTGATGGCAGGCTGACATGGAGAAAGCACATCAACACAGTAGTAGCAAAAGCCAGAAGGAAAATAGCCATCCTGAGAAAGCTAAGTGGAACCACATGGGGAGCCAGTGGGAAAATACTTAGCAAAGTTTATCAACAGAGCATACGACCACACCTGGAATACAGGTCAACTGCGTGGTGTTCGGCATCAAAAACCACACTACAAGAGGTGGACAAAGTGCAAAATCAAGCACTTAGAGTCACCACAGGAGGGATGAGATCAACCCCTATAGTGGAAATGGAGAAGATGGGGAGGACACAAGCACTGAGTGAGCACAGAGTTGCGAAAACGCTAATACAAGCAGAAAAGTTCCTCAGCTTGCCAGGCCACCCTATGAAGAACAGATTTAAAAACCTAGCTATGGGGTGGTTGAAAAGAAGTAGTTTTATCCACCAGGCCAAACGACTCTGCAGAGAAACCACCGATCTGCCCACAGTTGGTATCCCCCTAACAACTATTCCAGAGCGAACTCCATGGAAAGATGAGCATAGACTATCATTACAAATCCAGACAAAAGTGAGAAGAATATTTGACAAGGAAGAACAGAACAGTGTGCAGCGCAGAACAGCCACTCTCAGCTTCCTTGATGAAGAATACCCACAGGACCTCTGGATCCGAGTCTACACAGATGGGTCAGCACAAAATGCTGTTCGAAATGGAGGAGCGGGAGTGTACATAGAATACCCAAATAATACTAGGGACACAGCTAGAGTACCGACAGGAAAGTACTGCCATAACTATGATGCCGAAATTGAGGCAATCAAGATAGCAACAGAGAAATTACTAAATACCAGCAATGGTACACAACCTGTGGTGCTATTGACAGATGCAAAATCAGTACTCGAGGCGCTCCTGTCTGGGAAATTGCCAGTACTAAGGACACTACTTTCTGAACTTAGCAGTCAGCATAAGGTCACCATACAGTGGATACCATCCCACTGTGGAGTACTCGGAAACGACAGAGCTGATCAATTGGCTAAGGAAGGAGCCAAAGAAGAACAGCCTGATGTGCCCGTTACATACCAACAAAAGAAAAGAATGATAAAATCAGTCAGAAAGCCACCAAAACCTGCTCAAGATGACTACCACGTTATGGATAGACCAGAACAAGTCATTATTCTGCGCCTCAGGACAGGGCACAATAGATTACGCAACCACATGTATACAAAATTCAAGATTAGTGAAACAGCCATGTGCACATGTGGATTGGCGTCGCAGACAGCAGAGCACATACTCCAAGACTGCCCAAAATATAACATATCTAGGCAAACCTTCTGGCCTAGAGAGACGACAGTGGAAGATAAACTCTAAAGACCGCTGTGTGAACTGAAAAAGACAGTTCAATTCATACAAGAGACAGCTTTGCACTTATAGACATATTTTAAGCAAACGAAAGAAGAAGAAGACTTTTTCTATGGTAGGTTTGTTTCTACAAGATGGCGTAGCCAGTCTAAATCCCTCTCCCAAAGTAAGGAAATCTTAAAATGTGCATCAACTATCAATCACACTAATGATCCCTGCTAGCAAAATCATCAACATCACCAAGAAGAAGATTAAACGTAAGTTATAATATGAATTAAAAGTATGGGCATATTTCAGGAAGGGCAGAGAAATGTGAGAACCATCTTTGAGAAATGCAAAGTGCACAATATGGATCTTCAAACTTGTTTCATAAACTACAGTAAGGCCTTTCAACTTTGTTCATCATCAAAAATTGTGGAACAACAATATAGATATGGGGTTTCCAGCATTTTTGACCTTCTTAATTGAATCAGCATATCATAAACAACAAGCAGCTCTCCGAGTAGCCAGTGAAATACCAAACATATATTCAACATCTAAGTAGACAGTGTCATGAGAAACATCAAACATAATGAGACCCGTGATAATTTTCATCAACTCATATTTGGTGAAAATCCAATACCAGAACTCAGATATGCAGAAGACACAAGACCTCCTCAAATAGTGCTATGGGATTAGAAGAGCTGTTCCTGTCTGTGAAAATATCTTTTTAAACTGAAATAAAAACTGGCATAATGCGCACAAGGAAAACTACACGCCAACAAACAAATAAAATCACAATCAACAAGGAAGAAATTTAAAATGTCACAAACTCTGAATACCTTGGTCTTGGTTTCATAATCACCAACACTGGGCACTACTGACAAGAAGTCAGACACACAATGGCCACACCAATGCAGAAGTTAAACAGTATAAAGAACCTATGGCTCAACACCAGCAAACACATTAAAGATAATGTTTTTAGAACATGCATTTTTCTTGTGACAACATGCAGATGTGAGTCATAGACCATTTCCTCATAAAAAAGAAAATCACGGCATTTAAATGTAAATTTTATGGATAATTTCTTAGAATATCATAGACCAAGAAGAAAAATATTGACATTCTACAAGATCTTACTTATCATTGAGGAAAACTGACTCACAAACATCACATCTCAGAAATACTTTGGCCATAATAAGCATCACAGTGGCTTGGAGAGAAAAGTGGTGGAAGGCATGGCTCTTGAAGAAGAGCAGCATGGAGATGGTGGAACAGCTAAAGATATCAAAATAAGAATTCAACAGGCAAGAGGAGCTTTTATAGCACTAGGAAACTTGTGGAAGTCAACAGAAATTAAACTTAGCACCAAACTTAGACTATTGAAATTTAATGTTAAAATCGGTACGGTACCACAGTATGAGTCTGAAACATGCAGAACGACTAAGACAATTAGTAATAAACTACAAACATTAACTGTTGACTGATCATAACCGTAGGGCTAAGATGGTATGACAGAATAACAAATGAGGAGATTATGGAGAGAACTAGACAATACCATTAAGGCAAAAAAAACTGAAGAAAAGACGCCAGCGCTGGTAGGACATACATTGAGAGCATCTGAGAACAGCATAACTAGAAAGCCCCTTGTCTGGAATCCAGTGGGCAACAGAAACAGAGGAAGACCTAAAACCACTTGAAGAACAGAAGTAGAGATAGACATGAAGAATATGTGGGAGACATGGACACAGCTGCATGGAACAGCTAAGAACAGGATGGCTTCAGAGTGATTTCGTTCCCCATGTATTATAACATCACAATCATGATGTGCAATGCCATATGGTGGGAGTGTTCACATCTCTCCACCTATCTCTAGCCTCCAGCATCTTTAATCGATTCCGTGGATGACATTTCTCCATGCTACTGTCCGAGACCATTGAGCACACTAATTCTCAGTCAATATCTGTCTCTTTCACCACTGATTTGTCCAGATATCACAAAGTTCTCCAGTGCTGCCCTATACAGACCAGCCAGTCAGTATGTGCCATGCTGAATCATAGCGTAGTTAAATCACAACCTCTATTTCTGCAGATGTGAAGTTCCAGTACTAGCACTCAGCAACACAGTCCCCAATGGAGATGGTACTTAGAAACAGGTCTGGAGGACAGTCTCGACACCAACCTCACTCTAATGGGTGTGTGCCCTTTTTGGGACTCAGGCAATCTAATGTCAATGCACTGGACTTAAAAGAGAAAAGAGTTATTCTTCTTCTTCTTCTGAATTCATCTGGGGTGTTTTTTTTTCCAGACGTAATTGAGTTGTGCTGTTTACAGCAGAGCTACTATACTTGTGCCTTTAGGCCGACACATCCGACTTCTGCAGGCATTTGTTGACCGGGTTAACCTTCCCGGGTACTTAAAGAGTTAAAACTCTCAGTCTTCCAGAGGTTTCACATACAACAAAACTAGGCATGCCTGGCTTGTTTATTTCTGAAATGCCCTCAAGAGTATGTTGGTTGCCTCTAGAGCAGTGGTTCTCAACTTTTTTTTGGCCCATGCATCCCTTCACCATATGTTCAGAACATCATTCCCCACCTTTCGTATTTCCTCCCTATAAATTCCCCTTCCACTACACAGTATACGTAAAAATGGAAACTAAATTTAATAACACATACAAGTCTAGAGGTCTACATAAAACGTGATTTGCTTGTCTACTTACGTTATAAAACGAATTTCAGAAGGGCAAGAAGTACAGAACTGTAAAGTATGGAGGGAAAAACAATGTCAAGAAATCGTTTCTTGTTGAGTTCTTGAAATAATCTTAATCCCATGAGACAGTAGAACTGGCAGAGGATTAAGACACTTTTAGGCAAGCCATAATAAGCGAGACATTCTGCAAACATGAGACAGGAGAAATGGCAGAGGATTAAGACACTTTAGGCAAGCCATGATAAGAGAGGACATTCTGCAAACATGAGACAGGAGAACTGGCAGAGGATTAAGACACTTTTAGGCAAGCCATGATAAGAGAGGGCATTTTGCAAACATGAGACAGGAAAACTGGCAGAGGATTAAGACACTTTTAGGCAAGCCATGATAAGAGAGGGCATTCTGCAAACATGAGACAGAAGAACTGGCAGAGGATTAACACACTTTTAGGCGAGCCATGATAAGAGAGGGGATTCTGCAAACATGAGACAGGAGAACCGACAGAGGATTAAGACACTCTTAGGCAAGCCATGATAAGAGAGGACATTCTGCAAACATGAGACAGGAGAACCGACAGAGGATTCAGACACTTTTCAGCAGGCCATGATAAAAAAGGGCATTCTGCAAACATGAGACAGGAGAACTGGCAGAGAATTAAGACACTTTTCAGCAAGCCATGATAAGAGAGGGCATTCTGCAAACATGAGACAGGAGAACTGGCAGAGAATTAAGACACTTTGCAGCAGGCTATGATAAGAGAGGGTTTTCTGCAAAGGACCTGTTACATGATGATGATGATAATGGTGGTGATAATGATGATGGTGATGATGATGATGATGATGATGATGATGATGATGATGATGATGATGATGATGATGATGATGATGGTAAGCCAAAGAAGAGTTAATAAACCAACACATATCTGGTGTTGTGAGCCACTACACACTGTGGGATTTGCTGAGGAGGGGATCCAAGCACTTATGGACTGAATGGTTCGATGAGCAATGAGGATGATCTGTCGACTAACTAACTAATGATGATGGTGATGATGGTGATGATTATAGTGATAATAATGATGGTGGTGATGATGGTTAAGATAAGAGAACCCCTGATCTATTACTTGAGAGATGCAATAGGCCGAAGGTATGTCACTCCTTTACAGCGTGCCTCTTTTCCCAATTCTTCTGTCCAAGTCAGAGAAAATCAATATTATTTCTTTGCTAACCAGAGTTTTGTAACTTTTCCATTACATATTATTAGCAATTTTGGTCAATATTTAAAAATTGGGTTTTTACTTATGAAATCATACCAGTTAGATAGAGCTTGACAAGACGAATCCAACGGTATCTCAACGAAGAGTGTGTGTTAATTCCAAGCGGAGTTATGAATTTTCTGGTGACGTAATTTAATACCAGGAAGTGCAATGATAAATTAACTGATAAGTCAGGATTTATCGCGGCCCTAAGATTGGAAGCTGAGAAATTCTGCCTTCTATTACCGTGGCTTGTTTATTTGTAAACGGACAACATTGTGCCATATATCATTGCGTCCGGGGCGGCGAGGCCTAACTTGACGTATTTTTAATTTTTTTTTATAGGATGCGCCGTGACCTAATTAACAATTTAAAATGGCCGCCAATTGTTTATTATTTGCCTTCTATTACTGTGGCTTGTTTATTTGTAAACGGACAACATTGTGCCATATATCATTGCGTCCGGGGCGGCGAGGCCTAACTTGACGTATTTTTAATTTTTTTTTATAGGATGCGCCGTGACCTAATTAACAATTTAAAATGGCCGCAATCTTATTCTTACATGACGGCCATTGCGATGTCACTAATTTTTTCCCCCTGAACTTCAGCTGACAGCAGCTGTGTTCAAACTCTTCATATTTATGTAAAATTGGACGAGGCATTCAAAAATACAATAAAAAGTTTAGCCTTCTTTAAGCTACAAGAGTTATAAGACAGATTACCGTAATATTCGTGAATATAGTCAAATAAAATCTTGAGAAAACTGTTTTTTCGGCGCAATCACTTTCCCGCGAAGTAGACGATCCAATACTTAAAATATTAGAATAACTTCCCCTTTCATCGTACCACGTTTCTTTCATTTTTTTGGGATTTTTTAGAAGGACATGCTCAGACCGGAAGTGAAATCGTTGGTCGCGACTAAAAGTTCGCGAAATTACGAAAACGAAACAGGAAGTAAACGGGAAAACCCGGTGACTCTGACATTGCTAATATTATAGGGATGGTGTGTTGGCTTCTACAGTCACAATAAGAGAAGTAAATATGGTCTGTTTTGTTTTATAGTTTATGTTTATGTGTAAATGGTTTGGGCTAAAGATTATGTCCGTGTGTTGTAAATGGTTTGAGCTAGAGTTTATGTTTGTATGTAAATGGTTTGAGCTAGAGATTATGTTTGTGTGCAAATGGTTTGAGCTAGAGTTTTAAGATGAGAGGTGGGAGCCTCTTGAAGAGTTGCTACATTTGCATTTGTTTTCATTGTGATTGAATATAGAATAGGCCAGCATCCTCCTTACTCATTACTCTTACATATCCAATAAACTACTTAACAATTTATAAAAATCTTGTGTAATCGATGATCTCCCTCCAGTTCTACTACTAATTACACAGTACTGGTTTTCCACAACTTGGTCTTGGCCTGTAAGAATTAAGAATCCACATCACTCACACACACTACACAGCATTCGTTCTCTGGTTCTGGACACACCCAGTTTTATACCTCGTCTCCTCAATAAACGTCGTAAGGTGTAGAATGCAAATCGTTCTATAACACATTAATAGTAAACACGTCATATTCTTCCTCTCATGCGTTCCTATACACGCATAGATAAGGATGAATCGCGCCAATCAATACGCGATGATACATTCGTCTGATTAATTTATTAATATTTCCTGTAATAAAATCCTAGAGGAGAGGCAGAGGGATCTTGCATGCTGAAACTCAGCTGGGACACGCCCACTTTGCAAAATAACTTCATCACAGATTATTATTAACTGCAATAAACATGATGGGTGGTATACATATTATAATTTTCATTCAAGCAACAAGCTTACATATCCCTGTACTTGTTGTTCTTACCTTCTGCAAACGTAGTCCGCCATATTGAATAACAAATAAATTACGTCATTTCTTTTTGTTAACTGCCAGGGAGCTAGATACGAAACAATATAAGTACATTCATGTCGGCACACATTTAACCCACACAAAAGTTATTACATATGAATCTCAGAGGGCTCCCACTTGCTGCGGCATACATTATTTTTAATATGGGCTTCTTTTGTAGACTTTATGAGTGCAAAAGCAAACAGGAAGAAGAAGGTATTCCTCGAAGACTTGGAATGATTCATTCATTTATTCAGTAGCATGTCCTTTTCAGAACCTCGCTCCCATAACAACCTTCCGGAAAGCTTCTCGATCACAAGCAAGGTGTCCCGCGTCCGATACACCCTTCTGGGGGTCATCCGTCATTTCCTGCACCCATCTTCTCTTTGGCCTCCTCTTCCTCTCTTCCCAGGCATTTTTTTTCGTATATCCTTTTACAGGACATCGCTGTCAACATCAGCATCTTTCAGCGGACTGTTGATTTCTTGGCAAGATTACGCTCAGTAGTTTGCCATTGCTTTCTGAGCGACCGGCTCACACACCCCTAAGTTACCGACGCGGAGAGAACCGCTACCAATTCTCGCGCAACGTCACGTTACTTACGAGAGTATACGAGATTACGGAGAAGGTCGTGTAACCTCTAGACCAGGAAGACGGCTCCCAGGCATATACCGCTCCATTATTATTGTTCTCTCCAAACTTTCATGACGTTTCAATTCTTCTTCTTCAGCTTTCCGAGCCATTGAGGTTCTTTGCTGCAGATACAATCTTCTGTCTCCATTCGTCTCTCTGGTTGACCTTCTCTTGCCAGTCGTTGATTCCAAGTGCTTGTAGGTCTGTATATATATATATTATCTTTCCACCGTCTTCTTGGTCTACCTCGGGGTCTACGGTCATCTATTTCCTGAGTGTAAGCGAGGTTTGTTTCCCTTTATCTTCCATTCTTTCTATATGCCCCAGCCATTGTAGTCTTTTAGCCTTCATGATACCAGTGATGACGTTTCAAATGACCAAAATATTTCAATTTTCCAATTCCAATTCCAGTTTTCAAAACAAAAAATTCCAAATTCGGCCTCGTTCAACCTGCCTCTTCAGCTGTGGTTATTGTTGAGGTCCGTGGTTTTTGTGGGTTCATTCACCCTAATTCTTGTCTTGTGCGCTCTTACGAGTGAGTCCTATCTCGGACTGGTTATGTTGGTTTGTGTCTGTGCCGTTAGCTGGGGGTCAGCTAAGTGCCCCTAGGTATTTAAAATTATCCACTTGGTTGAGAATTTCCCCTTCTATTTCTATGTCACATTTTGGTGTCCCCATTTTCTTTGATATCACCATTGTTACTGTTATAACATCTGATGGGAGATGGCTTGAAGAGATTAGAACAAGAATAGCCATGGCGAAAGTAGCCTTTAGCAAGATGAAAAACATTCTGACCAATAAAAAGATGTCAATTGAAACGAGAAAAAGAGTGTTGAGGGGATACATAGAGCCTGTTCTTTTGTATGGATGTGAAACTTGGACAATGAGCAGTCAAGCTGAAAAGCATCTGATGGCTGCAGAAATGTGGTTTCTGAGGAAAATGCAAAGAATACCATGGACAGACAGAAAAACCAATGACCAAGTACTACAGGAGACAAATGAACATCGTAAACTGATTAGAGAAATTAGACGTAGACAGTCAACATTTTTTGGACATGTTATGAGAAGAAATGGATTGGAGAACTTAGTGACAACTGGCAAGATCGAGGGGAAAATACCTGGATGGCTTGGCCACATGGCATGGACGAGACAGGAACACTGAGCTGATCCACGACACTGGTGATCGAGTGAAATGGCGAGTCATGACTGCCCACGCTTTCCGGCATGGCACATGATTGATTGATTGACTGTTTTCTTGATATTCAAGGAGAGCCTTTTCTGTGCACTCTCTGTTACTCTCCACACAATTGTTGTAGGTCTGTTGCATTATCCGCCACCAATACTGTGTCATCTGCATAGCGCAGATTGTTTATATTATATCCTCCGATTAGTATTCCTGCCGTCTCTTTGATCTCTCTCATTATTACTTCGCTATATAGGGAGAAGAGATCGGGTGACAAGACACACCCCTGTCGTACTCCTAGCTTCATCTGTTCGTAACTACCCTCTTTATTCCCCATTTTAATTGCTGCTACTTGGTTCCAGTATATATTCTTTATTTATTATTCTTAAATCTTTACCATCAGTGTTGATATCTTCCAACATTTTAATCAGCTCATCATGTTTTACTTTTCAAATGCCTTAGTATAATCTATGAAGCATAAATATATGTCTCTGTGTTTCTCGTTATATATATATATATATATATATATATATATATATATATATATATATATATATATATATATATATATATATATTGCATTGTTTGTACCTTTTCCTTCCATAAAACCATACTGTTCTTCACTAATTTCCATTTTTATTTTCTTTCTTGTTCTTCTCATTATAATTCTTAGTAGAAGCTTAGTGACATGGTTTATGAGGTTAATTGTACGAATATCTTCGTATTCAATTGCTCCTGGTCTCTTTGGTGTTGCTATAAATACAGATTTCAGCATATCGCTCGGTAAATATCAACTGTTGTAAATATCATTCAGCATTTTGGTTAATATATCTACCCCAAATTCTCCCAATACTTCTAATTCTTCTACTGTGATTTCATCTGACCCAGCTGTTTTTCCTTTCTTCATATGTTTCATAGTGTCAGCAACTTCTTCTTTAGAATAGGTGGGCCTTCTAAGTTACTTTCTTCTGTTAATTCTTCCCTTTCTCCATTAAGTAATGCTCTTATATACTCATTCCACCTCTTCGTTATAGCACCTTTCTCCAATAATATCTTTCCTGTTTTTGATTTCAAACACCCTGTATTTATTCTTACTTTTCTTCTTGTGAGCTCACTGATTTGTCTGCGCATACTTTTTTTATCTTTAATGGAATTTAATTCATTTTTTTTTCATTGCTCGTTTAACCAACTTTCTTTTGCCTTCACACATGTTTCTCTTATTTCTTTATTTATCTTAGCATACTCTTGTTTGTCATTATTATTCTGTTTCCTTTTGTCCGCCAGCATTAAGATTTCTTCATTCATCCATTTTTTCTTAGCTTTTTGGCTTGTCTCCGGTAATATTTCTTTGCTAGTTTGATTAATGGAGTCCCTTAACATTTCCCATTGTTCATTTATACTCTGTAAATTAGGAACGGTGGGAAAGCAATGAGGTCATCAGAGTATTTAATTGCTTGCCTGCTTGTGTTCGTTGGCTTGAGCTCCAACGAGAAGTCCTGTATGTCGGATGAAGGCATCCTGTTGTCCAACATCAGTGTGATGTCACACAGGACCTGAGGTTTGCGTGAGTATCCGTTGTCCCATGTCTGGCATATTGGTGTGCAGACTGGTGGTTCCTCGCCGTACAGGCAGACACTCTCCGACTTCGGAGGAATCGGCGATCCTACTGACTTTAGCCAGGACCCCAAAGGGACCTGTTGCCCAGGACGCTCGACGAGGACGCGTCAATAGGTCTTGGCCAGTATATAACCCGGCCCTGGTGCCTTGGAAACACTTCTGCGTCCCTTGAGTATTTAGTGAAACATTAAACAGATATATAGTCTACCTCGGGCTCCGAAGGTTGTGGGTTCGATTCCGGCCGTGTCCTTCGGGTCACGAGTGCATTTTTTTTTTTCTGAAACTCCTGGGGGTTGTCCCTAGAGCTACAGGGTTCGTGCTTTGCGAGACGCACTTTCGGCTGTCCGCGCTGCGGAAAGAGGCTGAGCCATATGGGATAAAACACCGGCGCAATGAAGTCGACCCTATCGACTTTTAAGCGACTTTGTTTTGATTTGCACTACAGAAAAGGGAAGACAGGGTTGCCATGGTTTTTATATAGTGATGAGGAATAACTGCAACCAAGTGAACAGTATCTTCACGAGCGGTTCAGTCTTTGGGTCCGGTGATTCCTGTTCCTGCTGACATGTTTCTCGCGAACAGCGAATCTCTGGTGACATCAAATCAGAGCCCACTTTGTCAACTGGTGTACATTTATAGAACTATGCGTGAGGTCAATCCACCCATCATGTGTCATGTCGATAAGCGTGGGTGGTCATGTTCTGCCATCTCACTCGATCACCAGAGTCGTATATCA
The DNA here is from genome assembly GCA_963921405.1 of Cepaea hortensis. NCBI lineage: Eukaryota > Metazoa > Mollusca > Gastropoda > Stylommatophora > Helicidae > Cepaea > Cepaea hortensis. Next base: position 95,081,764 of record OY992883.1, on the reverse strand, counting down.
GCTCCGTGTTCCTGTTTCAACCATGCCACGTGGCCAAGCCATCCAGGTATTTACTTCTCGGTCTTCCCCTTGGCCTCTCCCCTTCGATCATGCCAGTCGTCACCAAGTTCTCCAAGTCACTTCTTCTCATAACATGCCTTAAACAATTTTGACTGTCTACGTCTAATGACTCTAATCAGTTTACGATCTTCATTTGTTTCTTGAAGGACTTGTTTATTGGTTTTTCTGTCTGTCCATGGTATTCTTTGCATTTTCCTCAGAAACCACATTTCTACAGTCATCAGATGTTTTTCAGCTTGACTGCTCATTGTCCACGCTTCACAGCCATATAAAAGGACATTTCTATGTAGCACCTCATCACTCTTTTTCTCGTTGCAATTGATATCTTTTTATAGGTCAGTATGTTTTTCATATTGCAAAAGGCTACCTTCGCAATGGCAATTCTTGTTCTAATCTATTCAAGGCATCAAATGTTATGACTGCTCTGAGATAACTGTACCAATTAACTTGCTTAAGAATATGCCCATTTGCTCGTATATCACATTGTGGTATTTCCTTCTATATGATATGAGTGAGGTAAACCTAAATAATTCTCTGTCGGAGCAAGCATTCCATTAGACGCGTCTAAATCACCATTGTGACGTGCACAGAAAGGAGATCCTGGCGAAATTCACAAATACTTAAATATGGGTGAATTGATCCTGAGCTCAAGCGATCATGTATGGCTGCAGGAGTAGAAATCGCTAACGTTAGTGTTGACACATGGTTGATACGTGGGGCGGAGTCAGGCGGAAGGACTTCCTATGGGATATCCAGTGCTTCAACTATGACATGATGGCTCCAGGGTTGCCACTTTTCTTTGACAGAAAACATCTAGAAACGGAACAAACAGCATTGGGAAATATCTAGATTGTGTTGGTAAACATCTAGAAAAAAAGACACACATCTAGATTGAGAAAGTAAGAAATTACATAGATATCGATGTGACTTACTCTATAGAATCATGTCCTTATCTTCCCTGATGTCTGTCTCACAAGATCCACACGATAAACTTGAATGATGATGATGAAATTGAAGCTTCAAATTCAAAATGACTCTGGTATGCTTTAGCTGTTCCAATTTATTTTAATACACGATCAGGGAGCTGATAAGTTGAACAGCATTTTCCTACTCTCATTGGGCCAAATCTTATTGTTAAGATAGCTTTTAAGAGGTAAATTTTCATGCTATTTCTTAGTTTGCATTCTATATAATTCATAGTACTGAAAACTCTCCTCACATCAGCATTTGAATGGGGTAGTATCATGGCAGACATTGCACATTCAAAGAGCTTACAGAATGGATTGTTACCTGAGGCATCTTTAAATTGTCTTACTTCACTCCAAAAAGCTTCTCTTTCTATCCAGTCAACCAAATTTATTTTGGTTAACTGATATTCTGCTTCCGCCACACTATTATCAGTAGCTCATACAAATTTCATAACTTGACAATATTTAGGTATGTCCTTTACTGGCGAATTATGTTGTTAACAGAAAAGATGGAAGTATTTTTCAATACATCTAAATTTTCAGGAAATCAGCTTTAGAAGTTGGCAATAGTTAGTTAGTTAGTTAGTTGGTATGTTGGTTGGTTGGTTGGTTGGTTGGTTGGTTGGTTGGTTGGTTGGTTGGTTAGTCGACAGATCATCCTCACCGCACATCGAACCATTCAGTCCATAAGTACTCGGATCCCCTCCTCAGCAAATCCCGCAGCGTGTAGCGGCTAACGACACCAGTTCTGTTTTGGTTTATCAATCTTCTTTGGCTTCCTGCGTAGTGTTCTTGTTTGACAACAGCTCTTTTAATTTTCTGTTCTCGCAGTCTGGCCTTGGTTGTAGATTCAGAGTCATCACTTGGTTCTCGCAAAAGTCTTATTTCTCGTAGAGCATTCAGAATGTCAGCCTGGTCCATGGCGCGTCCGCCCTCCACAGTAGCCTTACCTGCGAGCTTGTCAGCCCGCTCATTTCCTTGTAATCCCGCATGCCCTGGCACGAAGTCAGTTGGCAATATAAGTCTTTTACCAATTGAGTGAAATAGCAAAGTGAGATCGTCAAGTAATTTAACTTTATCAACATTTTTAGATTCAAAAAAGTTTATTAACGTTTAGCACTTCACTTAGAATGGGTTGTAAAAAGAGAAGGAATGTCAATTTTTTTTTCCATCACTTTACATTCCATATAGTATTTCAGCTGTGTAGCACTTTTCACTTTGTCTTGTTATTTCGAAGTGTCTTCAACTCCAACCATTGGTTCACAATTATTTCAACAGCTGGTTGAACTGATAACTATCTAGTTTTGCAATATGACAGAATTTTCAGTAATTCAAAACAATGTTTTCCCGTAGTGAATTTGAATAACGAAGTCACAAACTGCACGATTTATTGCTTGACATATTTCGCTGCACCTCGTCAGGTACATACTGCAGAAATCACACAGTATGAAGTGAAATAACTAGATAACTCCTTCAAGCTGAAATATACACATGTTCGCACAGTAATGTCGATTGTCTACCACTGTAATTGTAAACTGACTAACATGTCTTTCTGCTTGCACAAAGCCGGCTTATGTAGGTTAATTATTATGCTCTGCCAACTTTAATAAGCGACTAATTTATGTGTTGAACAACACACGGAAGGCATTGTCTCTCTCAATGACATGACCGCTATCGAGCACATGCCTCGCGATCGACGAAGCGGTAATGTTCAGGTGTGTCGGCCTACCTAGGTTGCCATCGCCTGTGTGTCGTATCTTGTCAATCCAGTTAGGGATGTGTTCGACAACCCTGCTGTGTAACTGCCGCTCTATTCTGTCGATGTAGGGGGTCTCGCACCTGCATGTAAATTGGTAAATACAATTCGACTTGGCGTACAAAGCTGCAGGTTCTTTTACTGCTGGGTTGGGAATCGGTGTGATTCTGTACCTGATAACTGGAGTTGCAGCACAGAATGTTCGGCCGACTGCTGTGATGAGCCGGTTACGTCATCTCCTCGGAAGGTTAGCTGGATGAATACTTTGAGTTTAGGAACTGTAGTTTCTTCTGGTTTTGGTTATGGCTGTTGGCAGTGGCGCTTTATAAATCCTGTGGGGTACCCATTCAGGTTTAAGGCATTCTTCAGAGTTTCAAATTCCTCTGTCAGTGTGTCCCGGGTGCATATCTTCCTAGCACGGTCAAACAGGGTCCGTACTAAGCCCCGTTTGTACTGGACAGGTGTGAAGCTCTGAAAATTTAAGTATTGGTCAGTCCATGTTTCTTTACGGTACACCGATCTTTGAATTGTGCCGTCTGCTCTCCGTCTCATTAGGATATCCAGAAACGGCAACGCTTCGTTGTGTTCGTGTTCCATAGATAGAGAGATGTTTTTATGCGTCATGTTCATTGTGGCCTGGAACGACGTTGCTTGCAGCTCATCTGTGGTGATAATTAGTATATCATCCACGTAACGACGGCAGAAGATCAAGTTTTTAATGTCTGAGGATCTCTTTCCTTCTAAATGTGCCATGAAGATGCCCGCTAGAATAGGTCCAAGAGGACTAAAATCAATTTTTTTATTTTAAATTCGCATATCCTTTACAGGACATCGCTGTCAACATCAGCATCTTTCAGCTGTCTGCTGATTTCTTAGCAAGATTACGCTCAGGAGTTTGCCATTGCTTTCTGAGCGGCCGGCTCAGTTATCCCGCAAGTCACCAGCGGGGTAGAACAGCTTCCAGCTCTCGCCCGCTACGAGACTCCGCGTGATAAACGGGATTACGGAGAAAGTGGTGTAACTCCTCGGCCAGAGAGACCGGCACTCAAATCTATAAAATCTATAAAATATATAACGCCAAATGAAAAACATCTAGAATCACATCTAACATCCAAACGTCAAAAACGACCTCTAGACGCCAGCAAAAACATCTAGATCCGGATGTAAAACATCTAGAATGACAACCCTGTATGGCTCTACAATAACGTCCGCGTATTTCAACCACCATCCTCACACATGCCGGTCTCCCTGGTCTAGGGGTTACACGACTTTCTCCGTAATCCTCTTTACTCTCGTGAGTAACGTGACGTGCGCGAGAATCGGTAGCGGTTCTCTCCTCGTCGGTAACTTACGGGATATGTGAGCCGGTCGCTCAGAAATCAATGGCAAACTACTGAGCGTAATCTTGCCAAGAAATCAACAATCAGCTGAAAGATGCTGATGTTGACAGCGATGTCCTGTAAAGGATATGCGAACAACAACAAAAAATCCTCAGAAATACATTTGGGTTGCTCTATCTAATTTTACAAAACTACCGCTTGAAACCGAGTTCGCGCTCTGTCGTCGCTACCTACAGAAGAAATCATGGACATAAATTGCAAATGACATGTGAGAAAAGTAGATAAGTGGGAAAGAACTGGAAACAGTGGGGAAAAGTTAGTTGCATATCCTTTTACTGGACGTTGCAGTCAACATCAGCATTTTTTGCTGTTGTGATGTCTTGGCAAGTTTACGTTCAGTAGTCTGCCATTGCTTTCTGAACGACCGGCATCCATACCATTTCATAAAAAAACCAACGCAACGCGGTCTGCTGCCAAATCGCTCGCAGATGTGTTTCGATCGCGGGTATGCGGGATCATGAACCGCGTCCGTAACACCTTCGCCACAGAGCCGGAGGAAAGAGGAAAGCACTAAAAAAAAACGTGACTGGATTGCAATGAGGAACCTCCGTGTCAGTTACTGGACGTTATTGGAACATTCTGGTCAGTGAGAACCAATTATGCAGATATGTTTTCTACGATTTTGATGTCCACGTGTTGCAGGAGACTAGTTCCATGAAAGATTTCTACGCTAAGTTGAGTTGAGTTGAGTCAAGAACCGACATCACTGCACTCAGGACATTCCCATACGTGCTCCGTCTCCTCGTTCAACAGCCAGCGAAGAGTCATACTACTAATCGTTCCCATCGCTATCTAATTAAAAGTTCTCCTGGTCTTCCCTCTCAGTTTAGGGAGGAGGGGGAGGATATACGCTAAGTACCCTGGCAATGTCTGTTATTGATTTATTTGGTTGTTTCGAGATAAGGTGGACAAGGCCTTAGGTTCGCATCGGAATACGATCAGCGTTGCCAGTAGTTGGTTGTGCTCAATATTTAAATGTCGGTTATGTAAACCCGTCGGGGCCCGATAGGCGAGGACAGACTCAACAATATAGAAGTTGAATTGCAGAGTATCCAAGCAAATATGGTCAACAGAGAATGGAATTTGTGTAATACGTACAAGTACAGGCATATTTAGTTCTTCTGCACAAGGAAAGCAAAGGAACATTCTTCTCTTGCCTGCTGGAAACATCTGAATATAGGTGATGATTTCAACTCTCTGAACAAAGAGGAAACTAATTATAAGAGGCAGTCTCCTCCTGAACCAGACACTGCTTAGCAAGGGCCTGGTTCTGCTAAATGACGACTGTCCAACGATGTTTGCGCCTAGACCAGGTGATTCTGACAATTTTATAGACCTGATCCTTACAGGCTGTCTAAAAACTAAAGATGACAAAATCATGATAGAAAAAGATCAGATTCTACATGTATGGACAGATTATGTGAAAAACCTGTATAATGACAACAGAGAGGAACAGTATTATATTAGATTCAATAATGAAGGACCAGTAATTTTAAAGATGGAGGTTCAAAATGTTCTTAAGCATATGAAAGCTGGCAAGTCCCCCGGTGCAGATAACATCACAACAGAAATGATTGAAGCTTTAGAAGAATTTGGATTAGAGCAAGTCACCAGACTGCTGAACACATTATATGATACTGGAGATATACCTTCTGAATTATGTAATTCTGTATTTATTGCAATCCCAAAGAAATCAGGAACCTTGGAATGTGATCAACATAGAACAATTAGTATAATGAGTCACATCACAAAGATTTTGTTACGAATTATCATGCAAAGAGTGAGGAAGAAAATACAACCTGAAATAGGGGAAGAACAATGTGGGTTTGTTGAAGGAAAGGGTACAGTAAATGTTGTGTATATGCTGCGAACAGTTATTGAACGTGCTATAGAAGTAAACAAGGATATACATCTTTGCTTTATTGACTACACAAAGGCTTTTGATAGAGTTAGACATGTCAACATGGTGGATATGCTTGCAGATCTACAAATTGATGGGAAAGACATTAGACTTATAAAAAACATATATTGGAAACAACAAGCTGCCATAAGGATTGATAATGAAGTGGGACAATATCAACCTATTAAGAGAGGTGTTAGGCAGGGATGTGTAATGTCTCCAGATCTTTTTTTCCCTATATAGTGAAAATATTTTCAGAAATGTAGAAGATATAAATGGAATCAGCATTGGTGGAAGAAACATCAATAACATTAGATATGCAGATGATACAGTATTGCTTGCAGACAATGCAGAGGATCTGCAACAATTAGTAGACGCGGTTGTTGTACACAGTGAGCAGCTGGGGTTGGAATTAAATTGTAAGAAGACACAGGTTATGGTCGTCACTAGGAAGAACGAAGTACCATAATGTAATATACAAGTAAATGGGAATATTCTGCAACAAGTGAATCGATACAATTATCTCGGAACAGTCATAACATCTGATGGGAGATGCCTTGAAGAGATTAGAACAAGAATCGCCATGGCAAAAGTAGCCTTTAGCAAGATGAAAGACATTCTGACCAATACAAAGATGTCAATTGAAACGAGAAAAAGAGTGTTGATGGAATACATAGAGCCTGTTCTTTTGTATGGATGTGAAACTTGGACAATGTGCAGTCAAGCTGAAAAACATCTGATGGCTGCAGAAATTTGGTTTCTGAGGAAAATGCAAAGAATACCATGGACAGACAGAAAAACTAATGACCAAGTACTACAGGAGACAAATGAAAATCGTAGACTGATTAGAGAAATTAAACGAAGACAGTCAAAATTTTTTGGACATATGAGAAGAAATGGATTGGAGAACTTATTGACAACTGGCAAGATCGAGGGGAACAGACCACGAGGAAGACCGAGAGGAAAATACCTGGATGGCTTGGCCACATGGCATGGACGAGACAGGAACACTGAGCTGATCCACGACTCCGGTGATCGAGTGAAATGGCGAGTCATGACCGCCCACGCTTTCCGGCATGGCACATGATTGATTGATTGATCCTTATATCCAGTGCAGTTTTCTCGCCAGCCTGGATGTAACGTGTTGGAGGAGGAGGAGGAGGGGGAGGAGGAGGAGGAGGAGGAGGAGGAGGAGGAGGAGGAGGAGGAGGAAGAAGAAGAAGGTTTACCAAGCGTGGTGATCATAAATAAGAGGGATATCAAGAGACAACAGAAATCCATCACACTTTTCGTTACCAGCCAACAGCAGATTGAGGGGTATCATCTTGTACTCACTAATCCGGCATGCCAGACGCAAGGGTAGCCCGAATATCGTTCATTCAACTGCCTTGGTGGAATGAGGCAGGGGAGGCGGCGTTGATGGATACAGAGAAGACAACGAGAGAATGGCAGGTAATGTGAAAACAAGAGGTCATGGACGACATGGATGTGGAGAAGAAAAGTGAAGAAAAACAAATGACAACTAATAAATATTTTTGTTCACCTGCTATGAGTGTCTAAAGGACATTTAAGGAAGAACTTTTTGACGGGTTTGTTCATAGACTGGTTGGTTGGAGAGTTGGCTGGAAATCCTCGGGAAGACTGAATTTTAACTCTTAAGCTTGATACATGGGGTTCAGGTCGCCTGCGCCCTAACACGGTCTTGCATCTATGCCCATGAGGTTAATGTAGAGACTTGTTTCCCGACTGTATTGCAGAGGTCTGCTCGCTTTCTCCGTGCTCAGAAACCAGTGTAAACACAAGAAATAAATGGGGAGAACCGTTGAGGCCACTAAGACGATTACATAAATGGACACACATAGTATTATTTGGCACTCACAGAAGAAGAAGAAGAAGAAGGAAATAGAGATTAGAAGACGCACTAGACAACATAAAATTTGAAAGCTATAATAGTTACCAACCGGGATCGAACCTGTCGCCTCCAAATGACGACAGCGCCTCGCTGCAGGAACAAGTGTACTTCGACGCATAGTTGGTCGTACGTCGAAGTACACTTGTTCCTGCAGCGAGGCGCTGTCGTCATTTGGAGGCGACAGGTTCGATCCCGGTTGGTAACTATTATAGCTTTCAAATTTTATGTTGTCTAGTGCGTCTTCTAATCTCTATTTCCTTCTTCTTCTTCTGTGAGTGCCAAATAATACTATGTGTGTCCATTTATGTAATCAGAAACCAGTGGAGTGTCGACAGCTCTACATAAGACATCGCACATGCTCTCAAGTAGAGCGGAACATTGTACCTGGCCTTGATCGAATCTATTAACAATATATCAAGAAACTCGATGAGGTAGGTATTGAGGAAGTAACGAAGAGCTTCAACGCATTCATAAAGAATACCACAGTGATGGAGCACTGGCCTCGATGATCTGCGACCACTAATTAAACCTGGAAAATATTCTGCCAAGCTCAGTATAAAATGGTTATGGAATGATACTGAGAGAACAGTAGAAAACCATTTTATGTTCTATTTATAACATGTACACATCCTCCGGAACTCCTTTTGTCGTAAAAGACCAGGTAGTGAGGTTAGTTAGTTGAATATCCTTTACAGGACGTCACAGTCAACCCCATCATTTTTTGGCTGTTCGTGATTTCTTGGCAAGTTTACGTTCAGTAGTTTGTCATTGTTTTCTGAACTACCGGCACTCAAACCTTTGTATGGGAAACCAACGCAAATCTGCTTCCAAATCGCTTCTAAATCGCCAGCAGCTGTGGTTTGAACGCGGTATGCGGGATTACGAATTGCGTTCTCCACATAGCCGGCCAGGTAGAGAAACATGGGCAAAATACATGAACCTTTTTTATGTGTGCCAAGTGTTCCAAACGTAAGCTTGAGACAAATGTTGTGACAATCGACGTAGAGTACGTAGAGGATGCTTACAACAGTGTAAACAACACCATGGTAATGGGGAGTGTATCGACCTTGGGAGTGGCCCACTGGCAGGTGGACTGGGTAACAGCAGCCTTGATGGAGTGATCAGTTGCATTTCGCCAGGGAATATAGACATCCGAACTCGTGCACATATGCCCAGGACTGCCTCGAGGCTCTTCATTGTCACAAGTAATGTTGAACTTGTGCAGATCAATTCATAGGGGGGGGGGGGAGGGGCTGAGTGGTCTCGAGGTATGGTGTCCGCCTCGAGTGCTGGAGGTCCCAGGTTCAGGCCCCGGTGAGGACCGGGATTTATTTAAAAAATCCACCTGGACTTCTAGTAATAAACTTTCCCCTGGTCTCTGGGTAGTGAGATCGGACACCCGTGTGTATTGTTGCGCACGTAAAAAATCCCTTGGCACTTGGAAATCGAAAAAGAGTAGCCTAACGGCGCTGCCCGGGCAAAATTTCCAGTTAAAAATCTACCCAAGTATTTCAGGATCCTCGCCGAAGCAACGGAGTTCGTGCATTGAGCTGAGTTTCTCCAGACTCAGGTTTGAGTTAGGAGGAAAACGGAGCACTGATGGGTTAAACCGTGTGCCGTGACGTTGATCCAACGACTAAACTAAAAAAAAAAACTAGATCTATTCATAAATAAATACACATGTATTTAGTGCCCCATTATACTGCAACTCTATTAACTCCATCTGCAGGTGCAGTTTCCACATCTATGGCAAATGGATTACGAAACAGCTCGAAATTACTTTTCATATATTCAGCCTCCCAGCGGCTTTGAAAGGCTCTGTTTTCAGAATCAACTTTTCTCTTGGCCATTTTAAAAGCTAGCTTTGATTTTAAAAGATTGTGCGTCTACCGACAGACGCTTGATTGATATCTGGTTAGCCGTAGCGGGAAAAGGTGATGTAATACCCGGGCATTACACTACTTTAATTTTTTATGCGCCAATCCAAAACGAGCATCTGAACGTTGCTAGGTAAGGTAACTATAACGACGAAGACTAATTCACTACACAACTTTTATTTTCGCTTATTCTGATCGAAGCGAGAACGCTCTCAGGCAGCCTATCATTCGGAAGGCTGCTAATTAGGAAATTTGATTTGCACTTTATATCGTGACCATAAAAAAATATTTTTGTCTAAAATTCTCTCTTGGGCGGAATATATTTGACCGTCGGTTGAGACCTCTCGGGCCTGATATGATTGTACGGCGGACCGGATGTGGCCCGCGGGCCTTGAGTTTGACACATGTGTTCTAAGGCCTGTCCTGTTTGGAGATTAACAACCGGAAAATACAGAAGACAACCCTCACTGGACAAAACGAAGTGAGCAGAAACATCAAAACCAAGTGTAACATAACCGCATTGGTATAAACCTCAGCTGACAAGAGGGAGGGGGGGGGGGGATAAATTAGCGTCAACACAGAACGGAGTCAACAAGTCATCATGTAGCAGGTCATTGACAGAACGACGCTCTAATCACGGCGCTCAGAAAATCCTCTGTAGCTCTTGCTATTTCACCCGTTGGGTGCACCCTCATGCCCAAAGTTTCTGCAATGCCCTGTATCCATCTTAGTTTAGTACTTACTGGTCGACCCTATTTCTGCTTCCGTGAATCACGCCTCCCATCACTGTTCTTAAAAAAAAAAAACCACTGTAACGCTTAGAATGGCCAAAGTATTTAGATGACATTTTCCATTTCCTCATTGCTGATTGTGATCTTTGCTAGGTGTGAAGTCAGTTTCCTGTCAAACTATTTTACTAAACAGACTGTTGGCCTATCTCAGCACATACAGAGAAAATACGGGCTCAACGCTTAACAAATGTCCAGGGGAATTGATACTACCACATACAGAGAACAACCATCATCTGGGATAACTGAGTTTGTTAACCCTCTATTCCGCCATAACTTTTGACCTAAGTTCTAAACTCCCTGCCACAGTCTATCCCTGATAATCTAAAGGTCGCTTAAGAACAACAGTAACTCGACATAACAACAACCACAAGTAGAGGAAATGAACAATTCATCTGCCGAAGGGTATTTAATTAAAGTTAGTTGCATATCCTTTGCAGACGTAGCAGTCACCCCAGCATTTTTTTATTTTTTTTTTTGGGTGGCTGTTCGTGATTCCTGTGCAATTTTACGTTCAGTCGTTTACCATTGCTTTCTGAACGACCGGCACCCTTACCGAAAGGTATACAACAAGAATATTTTCGAATTAACCTAACCCGGAGATAGATTAGACAGAATTACAGATCTATGGAAACCACAATAACTTCACGCGAAATGTCTTCAAGAAACTTGGCCACATTTTGTCATCATCTGACTCGTTTGCTCTTATTCTCCTCCAGGAACGTTTGGGGATTCACTCTGAGTTGACTGTCTGGTACTAAACAGTTGTAACACACAGAAGTGACCCATCTGCCGTAGATGATTTAATTGTATGTAAGTAATATTGGGATATAGAGCCGGTTTCCGTGGCCAAAGTCTTGCGAACACGGTTCGTGAGCCGCTTACCAGGCGTTCGAAACGCAGCCGCGACCGATTTGTGCAGCAGACCGTGTCGCGTTAGTAGTGTAGAAGGAGGAAAGCCAGTCCTTTTTTGTGGTGGTGGTGGAAATCGATATTCCACCACAAAGGGCGATAACTCATTTTTTTTGAAAATGTAGGCGTGGTCAGAGTAGGTGTTGCGAAGTGACTCATCGGAGTGGGTGTGGTCAAGTGACTCATCAGGGTAGGTACGTGTAGTGTACAACATTTAAAATAACAAACAAACGAGTCAAGTAAGGTATATAATAATTTTAATAAATCATGTATAGACAAAGTTGTAAATTTTTTTTTCTTGGCGGGGAAGTGTGGGAAAATATGGAAGATAGTACCAGGAAGTTATACGTCGGCGAAGTGTGGGAAAATCTCGGGCGGGTGTGACGGTGGTCGGTTCATAACAGAAGGGGGTGTATGCGGGGTGGGAAAAAAGTCATTAAGTAACGGGTTGTAAAAACGTTGGTGAGTGGTGTGTTAAAATATTTTGAACTGTTCACGGTGGCGGTGTATATTAGTAGGAATAGAAGGAATAGCTGCGGTGGCGATAGTAGTAATAGTAGGTATGACTTAGTGAAATTAGTTGATAAGGGGTGGTTATTTGTGCTTTGTAGATGGTCATGGTGGCTTATTCACTATTATTACACGTGTTACAAATGAAACATTGAAAACTAAAGATCGTCGGTTGTAATGGATATGGTGTAGTGTCATTCGGTGGTAAGGGGTGGGTACCGTGTATTAGTGGTCAAGAGATGGTCAAGTAGGGGTTAAGTGGTGAAGTGAGAAAATTTTAGCGGAAAAGGACGTGTAGTGATATGGTGATGATCAAGAGATGGTCAAGAGGTGGTCAAGTAGTTGTCAAGTAATGGTCAAGTAGTGGTCAAGTGGTCGAGTCACCACTTAAATTGTAGGGGAAAGGACGTGTAGTGATATGGTGATGATCAAGAGATCGATGACGTGGTTAAGAGGTGGTCAAGTAGTGGTTAAGTAATGGTCAAGTAGTGGTAAAGTGGTCGAGTGACCACTTAAATTGTACAGGAAAGTACGTGTAGTAAAACGGTGATGGTTAAAGTGATCGACGAGGTGGTCAAGGAGTGGTCAAGTACTGGTCAAGTTGTAGAGTGACCACTTAAATTGTCGAGGAAAGTATTATAGTGATATCGTGATGGTTAAAGTGAGTAATAAAGTGATCGATGACGTGGTCAAGTAGCGATCAAGTAGTGGTCAAATGGTCAAGTGACCGCTTAAATTGTCGGGGAAAGTTGGTATAGTGACATTGTTTTTGAGAAAGAGATACATGAGGTGGTCAAGTAGTGGTCAAGCAGTGGTCAAGTAGTGGTCAAGTGAGGAAATTTTAGGGAAAAGTACGTGTAATGATATGGTGATGATCAAGAGGTGGTGAAGTAAAGGTGAAGTAGTGGTCAAGCGGTCGAGTAACCACTTAAATTACAGGGGGAAAGTACGTGTGGTGAAACGGTAGTGGATAAAGTGATCGATGACGTGGTCAAGAGGTGGTCAAACAGTAGTCAAGAGGTCGAGTGACCACTTAAAATCTAGAGAAAAGTACTGTAGTGAAATAGTGATGGTAAAATATGTAATGTCGTGGTCAAGTAGTGGTCAAGTAATGGTCAATTAGTGGTCAAATGTTCGAGTGACTACTTAAATTGTCGGGGAAAGTTGGTATAGTGAGATGGTGATGCTCAAGAGATGGTCAAGTGGTGGTCAAGTAATTGTCAAGTAGTGGTCAGGTATTGGTTAAGTAGTGTTCAAGCGGTCGAGTGACCACTTAAATTGTAGACGAAAGTACTGTAGTGACATAGTGGTGGGTTGCTGGGGGTTGTTGATCGTTAATTGAAGCTGTGTCATCGGGCTGTGTGATGGTGTAAACCACTCACATGATCACATGTCTAAGGGATACAACCAGACCACGTGCTCACAGGCTAAAACCAGTCATAGATACCAGTGCTTCCTGTCAGATGCATAAGAGATACAACCAGACAACGTGCTCACTTATTAAAGCTGGTAAAAGCTGGCGGCGCACCCGAGCACACGTGGTTAAATGAGTACAACCAGACCACGTGCTCACTGGCTACAGCCGGTCAAAGAAGCGGTGTTTCCTGTAACATACATAAAAACACAACCAGACCAAGTGGGTCATAGCTACAGCCAACCAAAGATGGCGTCGCATCCGAGCATACGTGGTTAAATGGTACATCCGAGACACAGGCTCACTGGCTAAAACCAGTCAAAGATGGCACTGCTTCCGATCACATGCATAAGGGTACAGCCAGTACACGGTGTTAATGACTAAACCGCTTAAAGATGGCGATGCATCCAGTGACATGCATAACGATACACGTGGAACACGTGGCTAATGACTCAACCAGTCAAAGATAGCGTCTCAGTCGGTCATATGTGTAATGGCACACCCGAGACACGCAGTTTAGAGGAATACTACTGAAAAAAGGATGGTATATCGGTTGTCGAGCCAGCGAACCTAACCCATGATGATCACCGTGTATGGGAGTGATTCCACTACATATTCAAAATTATAAATCGCAATTTTATTGCGTGCTTCACTTAATATACAGGCATAGGCGAGGTATGGAAAAAAGGGCAGGTATAGGACGTGTATCGGGCTTATATCTTGCGCATTAAAATTGCGATTTATAATTTTTAAATTTTAATTAAAATGTAATCACACAAATTTAACTTTTTCCATTACTAACACTGGTTTGTGTCTATGTCTGGTAAGAAAGAGTTTGTTGTGTGTGATGTATATAATGCTCTATTTTCATTAGGTTAATCTTATGCGATCATCGTTAGGTAGTCTGGTAGTCCAGGGAATTCAAAATCATTCGTCTCAGGAACCCCATCTCTGTTGTTGTTTTTTTCTTCAAGTTATTCCTAGGGGTGATGGTCGATGACCATATTCGTTGTCTAGAATAATGCCAGTAGGTTAGGGGGACAGATGCTTTATATTCATTAGGTTGGAAAATCTGCCTAGCCAGCAGAAAATCGACTGTTCTGTAATCAAAGAGAATGTTAGTGTTGTTTGGTATGAAACGTTGAAAGTCGGTTAGAAGATGTGGTAGAGGATATTCAAGGGCTCAATAAGGCAGGCGTGGTTTTAAGAAAGGTTGACTTCATAACAGCTGCTGTTGGTTGGATGTAGACTTGCCACTATTGCAGTTGTGAAATGACAACGCGTGAAAGAGGTGGGTAAAGTAAGAAATGTTATGTTAGCTAGCATTCGAGAACACCTTTTGTATTGTTGAAAGATGGAACAATGGAAGGTTAGTGTAGCAGACATTGTGGTATAGAAAGCTGAAGACGTCAACCTTGGGAAATTGTTCTTTGCTGACGAATACTCACATGATATTGAAACTATCCCAGTTGGATCACAGATTGCATTGCCATAAATGTTGTTATGACTGTTTCATTAGACCTCAAGCACAGCGAAGGTTTGGAGTTCTTGGTGGTGTGACTTGGAAAAATTTTGAAGCTATCTATGAAAGACAGAGACACGTTGTGTTAGAAAGGAAAAACCAAGAGTGTGGAGATATGAGTGATTAGTCTGTATAAGTGCTTCTTTAGCAGATACGCTGGAATGGTAAGTTGGAGCTTTCAGTAATGTAAAATCGGGAAAGTGCTGACGTTGATGGTTATGTATTGTGAAATGTCTTTTCAGATAAAAGTTAAAGACACGTTTGTCATAACTACAGAAGTTACATATTTTCCTAATTTTGGTAACACATTTATCTAAGTTTGGTCGACATAGTTCTTACTTTTCCATAGCTATTTCTTAGTTTGGCTGACAGATTTTCTGTTCATAAGTTTTGCTGACAAGTTTATAAGTTTCATTGAAATATGTCTTTACTTGGTTAATATTTTTTCACATTTGGTTAACTCCTAGTTTTCATAAGTTTGGATGTGATATTTATAACTTTGGTCAACATTTTAGTTGTGTTGGCTAATATTTTTTCCTAGATTTTTATAAGTTTGGTCGAGCTATTTCTGTATTTGGCCAACATTTTTCCCATTTGGCTAACACATTTTTCTACTTTTTATAAGATTGGATGATATATTTATAAGTTTGGTTGAAACATGTCTTTACTTGGACAGTATTTTTCACCTTTGGCTAACAAAGTTTCCTACTTTTCATAAGTTTGGACCAGATATTTATAAGTTTAGTCAACAGTTTTGTCAATTTGGCGAACACATTTTCTTACATTTTATAAGTTTGGATGCGCTATTTCTTTACATGGCCACTATTTTTCGTCTTTGGCTAACACATTTCCCTACTTAGGTCGACATATTTTTTCTAAGTTTTGTAAGTTTGGTTGAGATATTTCGTAACTCGGCCACTATTTTTCCTACGTTGGGTACCATATTTCTTTCTTTGGCCAACAAATTTTCCTACTTTTTATAAGTTTGGTCGAGACATTTATAAGTTTTATCAACATTTTGGTTGATTTGGCTGACTGATGTGTTTTCCTAATTTTTATTAGTTTGACCGAAATATGAATAAGTTTCGTTGATATATTTCTTTACTTTGTCAGTATTGTTCCCATTTGGTTAGCAATTTTGTTTTCCTACTTTCCATAAGTTTGGACTAGATATTTGTAAGTTTGGATGCGATACTTCTTTACTTGGCTAATATTTTTTCCCATTCGGCTAACAAATTTCCTCCTTTTTTATATGTTTGGACGAGACATTTCCTATTTTGGTCAACATTTTCCCCAGTTGGTTAACACAATTTTCTACCTTTCATAAGTTTGGACGAGATATTTCAGTATTTGACCGACATTTTTCGCATTTGGGTACCAACGTTTCCTACTTTTCATAAATTTGGAGGTGCTATTTCTTTACTTGGTCTATATTTGTTTTGTTTTTTTTCACATTTGGTTAACAAACTTTCCTACTTTTTATAAGTTTCGACGAGATATTTCGTTAATTGGTCAATCTTTTCCTTCTTTTTTTTTTAAATAAGTTTGGTTGCGATATTTCTGTATTTGGCCAACCTTTTTCCCATTTGGGTGACAAATGTTCCTACTTTTTTATAAGTTTAGTTGAAATATTTATAAGTTTGGTTGAAATTTGGTCAAAATTTTCACATTTAGTTAACAAAGTTTCCTACTTTTCGTAGGTTTGAAGTTGTATTTCGTTACTTGGACAATATTTTCCCCATTTGGCTAACACACTTTCCTATTTGGCCAAGATATTTTCCATTTGGTTAACATATGTTCCTCCTTTTTATAAGTTTGGATGAGATAGTTCTCTCTTTGGTCGATACTTTTTCAATCTTGGTTAACAAAGTTTCCTATTTTTCATAAGTTTGGCGGAGATATTTCGTTACTTGGTCAATCTTTTTTCTCATTTGACTAACAAATTTTCCTACTTTTCATAAGTTTGGACAAGATATTTCGTTACGTGGTCAATGTTTAGTCTATTTGAGTAACAAAGTTTCCTACTTGGTCGTTATTTTTCCCAATAGGTTACCAAATGTTCCTACTTTTTTATAAGTTTGGACGAGATATTTCTATATTTGACCAATAATTTTAATACTTTGTACAACATATTTTCATATTTGCCGGTTGAAGTGGTACATAGAAGGTGTACTTTTGTTTGGTTGTGAAGTGTGGCACTGAGCAGGCACACTGAAAAAAGAAAACATATATTGGTGTTGGAAATGGGTTTCTGGAGAAAGATGTAAAGACACGTATGGACACATAGAGAGGTAATGAAATTGTAGATGTCTAATTTGCTACGCGATAATGTCGCTAGTTATGGCAGCGGACACGTGATATGTCATGTTACATGCATTGTCTAAGGTTGAGTCGGGACAGTTTGTTGTGTTCGTGTGTAATATTATACATCTGTTAACGTGCACTAGCCACTCGTCGTTGTATGACCCGATAGCTGTTACGTACGTATACGACTTCCCCAATTAGTATCGGTGATCACATCTCTGCACTATGAGTATGAGAAAGGCTCAGTCGGACACTGTGGTGACTTGTTTACACCCATGTATGCTGCTTTTGGAAACCGGTTTATGTTGTATTGATGCCCGGGTGTACTTTGGTGTTACTCAATGACCTTAGAACTACACGGATATAGAAAAGAAAGAGAGACGGATGACCCTTTTAGTCTTCGGATGCAATGTTGACTATGTGGTGGAATCACTCCCATACACGGTGGTCATCATGGGTTAGGTTCGCTGGCTCGACAACCGATATACCATCCTTTTTTCAGTAGTATCCCTCTGAACTGCGTGTCTCGGGTGTGCCATTACACATATGACCGGCTGAGACGCTATCTTTGACTGGTTGAGTCATTAGCCACGTGTTCCACGTGTATCGTTATGCATGTCACTGGATGCATCGCCGTCTTTAAGCGGTTTAGTCATTAACCCCGTGTACTGGCTGTACCCTTATGCATGTGATCGGAAGCAGTGCCATCTTTGCCTGGTTTTAGCCAGTGAGCCTGTGTCTTGGATGTACCATTTAACCACGTGTGCTCGGATGCTACGCCATATTTGGTCGGCTGTAGCTATGACCCACATGGTCTGGTTGTGTTCTTATGTATGTTACAGAAACACCGCTTCTTTGACCGGCTGTAGCAAGTGAGCACGTGGTCTGGTTGTACTCATTTAACCACGTGTGCTCGGGTGCGCCGCCATCTTTTACCAGCTTTATTAAGTGAGCACGTTGTCTGGTTGTATCTCTTATGCATCTGATGGGAAGCACGGGTATCTATGACTGGTTTTAGTCAGTGAGCACGAGGTCTATTTGTATCCCTTAGACATGTGATCATGTGAGTGGTTTACACCATCACGCAGCCCGACGACACAGCTTCAATTAACGATCAACAACCCCCAGCAACCCAACACTATGTCACTACAGTACTTTCTTCTACAATTTAAGTGGTCACTCGACCGCTTGACCACTACTTAACCAATACTTGACCACTACTTGACAATTACTTGACCACCACTTTGACCATCTCTTGATCATCACCATCTCACTATACCAACTTTCCCCGACAATTTAAGTGGTCACTCGAACATTTGACCACTAATTGACCATTACTTGACCACTACTTGACCAAGAATTTACATATTTTACCATCACTATTTCACTACACGTACTTTCCTCTAGATTTTAAGTGGTCACTCGACCTCTTGACCACTGCTTGACCACCTCTTGACCACGTCATCGATCACTTTATCCACTACCGTTTCCCCACACGTACTTTCCCCCTGTAATTTAAGTGGTTACTCGACAACTTGACCACTACTTCACCACCTCTTGATCATCACCATATCATTACACGTACTTTTCCCTAAAATTTCCTCACTTGACCACTACTTGACCACTGCTTGACCACTACTTGACGACCTCATCTATCTCTTTCTCAAAAACAATGTCACTATACCAACTTTCCCCAACAATTTAAGCGGTCACTTGACCATTTGACCATTACTTGATCGCTACTTGACCACTACTTGACCATGCCATCGATCACTCTAACCATCACCATATCACTACAATACTTTCCTCGACAATATAAGTGGTCACTCGACCACTTGACCGCTACTTGACCAACTCTTTACCACGTCATTGATCACTTTATTACTCACTTTAACCATCACGATATCACTATACATACTTTCCTCGACAATTTAAGTGGTCACTCTACAACTTGACCAGTACTTGACCACTACTTGACCACCTCGTCGATCACTTTAACCAACACCGTTTCACTACACGTACTTTCCTGTACAATTTAAGTGGTCACTCGACCACTTTACCACTACTTGACCATTACTTAACCACTACTTGACCACCTGTTAACCACGTCATCGATCTCTTGATCATCACCATATCACTACTTGACCATACTACTTGACTATACTTGACCATTACTTGACAACTACTTGACCACCTCTTGACCATCTCTTGATCATCACCATATCACTACACGTCCTTTTCCGCTAAAATTTTCTCACTTGACCACTTGACCCCTACTTGACCATCTCTTGACCACTAATACCCGGTACCCACCCCTTACCACCGAATGACAATACACCATATCCATTACAACCGACGATCTTTAGTTTTCAATGTTTCATTTGTAACACGTGTAATAATAGTGAATAAGCCACCATAACCATCTACAAAGCACAAATAACCACCCCTTATCAACTAATTTCACTAAGCCATACCTACTATTACTATAGTATGTCCACAAACGAATGCCGTCATTCACGATCAATTATTTTGAAAACTGTCTGTTGCATCGTTATGAAATTTTTCCAGCCGTCTTATATTTACCCCCACCCAAGGAATATGTCTTTGATAGGTCCAAAAACAACTTAAATCATTGAAAGCGGCGACATTCCTTTGATCTTTTGCTGAACAACTAGTGATTTCTCGCTAACGAAGTTATTTTTACGGTAATGTGAGACATGTCAATTCTGTTGACACACAAAGGCGTAACCGGATTCGTATGAGAGTGGGTGCAATGAAAGAATTAGCTTAAAATCGACAGGGTCGGCTGCATTGCACCGGGTGTTTATCCCATATGCTCAGTTTCTTTCCGCAGCGCGGAAAGCGTCGCACAAAGCACGAACTCCGTAGCTCCAGCGATGACCCTCGGGAGTCTCCGAAAAAATGCACTCGTGAAATGAAGGACGCGGCCCGGAATCGAACATACAACCTTCGGAGCCCGAGTCAGACGGCTTGACCACTTCACCACGAAGAATCCCGAGAGGGGTGCAATGTGTAATATTAGTAAAGACAGAGAATTTACAGAGGCACGGGGTAAATAATTTGTAAATTAACAGGAAAGTAGAAGGAATATATTTCTTACCTTATTTTTCATTTCCTTCTGGTTTCTTCAGTTATCAGTTATCAGTTGGGGTATCTTCATTGCACTCCGGACATGTCGATAGGTGCTCAGATCCTCCCCCCAGCATATGCATTAGCGTCCGGTGGCTAATAGTGCCAGTTCTGTGTTGGTTGACGAGGCGCCTTGTTTTCCCGATGTACCTCTCGCATCTGGCCGTGCCGAATTCTTACTCCCAAGTCTTTCTTCCTGGACAGCGATGTGGATTCACTGATGTCAAAGTCCTCTGTTCTCGCCATATCTTTAAGGACGGTAATGACGTCGGCACGATCCATGGGCTGGCCATCTACAGGGGGTGCAGAGCCAGCCAGTTTATCAGCTCGTTCATTTCCCTCGACTCCCGCATGTCCCGGGACGAAGATGAAGGTGACTTTAAGAACAAAAGACTTCCGCAGCGACTCAGTCCACCGTCTACGTACAGATCCAGCTTCGATCTTCTGAATCATGCGCATTGAGTCACTTAGTACACACACGTTGGTATAATGCTGTGATTCCAGCCATATAAAAGTCTGTGTAACTGCCATCACCTCCATCGTCATGCTGCTCGAGGTCATAGAGTGGGCACCACTGGATTCTTGAACGGTTCGGCCCGCTGAATGGGCTGTAAATGCCCACGCACTTCTCTGCTGCTTTACAACAGATCCATCTGTATAGATGAGCACTTTGGGGGCTATATGAGTGTTCATAGATGAGCGCGTTGACTTCTGCATTGACAGCGACAGGGTTCTGCTCTCTGCACCGTCTGTCGAGTGTGATAATGCAGGAGAAAGTGCACTTAAAAGCTGGAGGCACCGGCACCCATTCCTTGCCGGGGTTGATACTGGTAAGACTGCAGACCTGTCTGACGACATCTTCCGCCCGACCCATCCATGATTTGCCTCTCTTTAGCCTGTCACCCTTTTCTCTGAATATAGCGTCATGCAGAGGTGCTGCTCATCTGCACTTATTTTTAAGAATGCACGAGCTCTCAAGATCTTGATCCTGTGTTCCATTGTCGGGAAGTCAAGGAGGTATCTCATTGATACACAGTTGGTGCCTTTCGTGCAGCCCAAAATAATGCGCATGGCTTCGTTTTGTACCTTTTCAAGTCTTCCAATCTGTGTAGGGCTGACAGTGAGGATGGCCAGGGCATACTCTACTCAGACCTTAATCTGTGTCGGACGATTCCAGTAGGTTGATGATTGCTCTCGGTTGCATAAAATTCAATCCATCCTTTCTCCAATAGTCCTCTTCCTCTTTCAACACATGGTCCTCACATTTTTTTCCAGTAACTTTTATCAATATTTAATAGCGCGGACTGGGTTAGTATCTTGACGTCAGACAATTTGAATGTAGTATTGGCAGCTGCCACTTGTCCTTTAATTTTAGCCCACACAAGTTCTATAGGGTTTAAATGAGAATGATACGGTGGAAGTCTCAAGCACCTATGGCCATGCTCTTCTATCAACTTGTCAATTTGAAATTTCTTGCTTTTTTGCGTCTGTTTTACAAGGGACAACAACTGTAGCTTGAAATATGTTTCTGGAAATGGTATATTTTCCCTTCGGAGCCATATCTTTATTGCTTCCTTTGTGCTCGATGCCGTAGTTATTTTGTCTTCTTGGGCAACAACATTGTGATATGATACATTGTCCATGATTAGACAAGACGGTCTATCAAGGGATGGAAGTACTGTATTCTCGAGCCAATCTCTAAATACATTACCATTCATCTCATTATGATAATCCCTATTGTCTGTATGCTTTGATACGTACACGAGCCCAGCATTCTGTAGTAAGCCATTATGAGTACTACCAGCATGGGCTATGACCAAACGCTGTCCTTTACTACTGGGCACATAACGTTTTATCTTTCCATCCATTGATTGCCATTCCTATTCAATTGTGTGGTGCGCATTGATCCACGTTTCATCCAAATACACTATGTCATAATTCTCTTTGCGCATTTCCCTTATTTCACGTAGGTATCTGCTTCTCATGGCTCCTAAATGCGGTTGCTCGCAAAGGATATTTCTACCTCCCTTGTACTTTCTAAAAGTGAAGCCTAATGTCCTTATAATTTTCCACAAAGTTGTTTTGGATAGCTCTATGTTATTGTCCTTTCTCAACAAATCCCTCAGTTTTCTTACACTCGCTGTTTCTTTGGCATCCATCATTTTTATAATAACTCGTCTGATGACATCCTTGTCAAAGCTGTCTACAATTGCCTTTCTACCTACCGTTTGCTTATCGCGTGTTGGTTTCATTCCAGATTCTTGCACCCATCGACGAAACGATCGTTTACTCAAACCTAATGCAAGCACTGTTCTTTTTTCGGGATTTGTAACAGTATGAAACAGTTTCCTGCGATCAGCTTCTTGACAAAAATATGTGTACAACTTCATAGCGATGTTTTGAAGTGTACACAATTTCACTTTTAACCCTATTGAACAGTATTAACACATTCAAATATTAGCTATTAAGATTACATTATTGGTAAGATTTATTTATATAATCACGTTTCATGAAAGAACCCACAGTTTGACGACGCCTCTGAACTATAACACTGAGTCTGTGCAAAAACGAAAGACCACCAGACAATTTTAAAAATACCGCGAATGGGTCTTGCTGAGCTGTAATACTCTAAACATTAAGGCATTCATGGTGGGGCCGTAAAATATATACCGCATATAAGCAAAAATTGAAATCTGCTGTACAATCTCTAGAACAAAACATTTTTTGTTGGGTGGACATAATGATAAAGTTATATACTAAATCTCATTATTTTCCATCGGTTAGTTACTGAGATATTGAATTTTATATTGAGGCAACCAACAAAAAAAAAACAAAAAAACAAAAAAAAAAAAAAAACACTATACTATCGCCACCGCAGCTATTCCTTCTATTCCTACTAATATACACCGCCACCGTGAACAGTTCAAAATATTTTAACACACCACTCACCAACGTTTTTACAACCCGTTACTTAATGACTTTTTTCCCACCCCGCATACACCCCCTTCTGTTATGAACCGACCACCGTCACATCCGCCCGAGATTTTCCCACACTTCGCCGACGTATAACTTCCTGGTACTTCCCCGCCAAGAAAAAAAAAATGTACAACTTTGTCTATACATGATTTATTAAAATTATTATATACCTTACTTGACTCGTTTGTTTTTTATTTTAAATGTTGTACACTACACGTACCTACCCTGATGAATCATTTGACCACACCCACTCCGATGAGTCACTTCGCAACACCTACTCTGACCACGCCTACATTTTCAACAAAAAAATGAGTTATCGCCCTTTGTGGTGGAATATCGATTTCCACCACCACCACAAAAAAGGACTGGCTTTCCTCCTTCTGCACTACTCGCGTTGTGGTATAACGTGTTGGCATCGGAGCCGGCCGTTCAGAAATCAATGGGAAATTACTGAACGTAAAACCTTGCCTAGTACACCAACAGCAGCTGAAAATGTTGGTGTTGACTGCAACGTCCTGCAAGGGATATGCAACATTTAAAAACAAATATTTGGATAGTTGACAGTTCTTTCAGAAAGTACTGGCATTTGGTACCTCACAGCAACAAAAGTCATATCAGATCAGTTCTGCTCAAACATTCAGTACTCAGGAACCCTTCTTTTGTATTGCCGTAATTAGGATGAAACTACAGTTATTCTGGTGTGGCCGGTGAACAAAACATTTTCAAGGAGAGGAGTTATACATCAGACATATACATAGGCTGAGGTTTTCACCTTGTCACATTATTTCCTCGCTGTATCCTGTTTACCCTTATGTGATATTATGCGGAGAATAATACACAAAGTATCAAGAAGAGAGAAAATCAGAAATGAAGAAATCAGACCTTGAGACAGAAAGACAGACACACGTGTACACGTACATTCGTAAAAACATACATAACTGCATACATACTTACATCATTTGCACAAACTTACAGTTTTGCACTCTCTCGATAACACACAAATACACAATCCCTCTCATATACATATACTCAATCACAATCATAAGCTCAATGACAAATGTTTACCTATGCACACACACACACACACACAACACACACACACACACACACCTCCCCACACATTCCCCAACACACATCCCTATACACACCCCCCCTCCCCACACACACACATCCCTCCCCACAAACCCACCCACCCAAACGAACCCCACTTACACATCCCCAACCTATCCACCAACACCCCCACACATGCCCCACTCAGACACACACACCACCCACCCACCCATACATCCCCTACCCACACATCCCACACACACATCCCCCATACACACATCTCCCCACCCACACACACATACCCACCCATACTAACATCCCCCATCCACACACTCAACCCCAATCCACACACCCACCCACCCACCCACACACCCCACCCACCCATCAACAAACACATCCCTCACCCACCACCCGCCCACACCCACACATCCTCCAACCAACCAGCTAAACACACATCCCCCACCTGCACATTCCCCTCCCACACACACACATCCTCCACCCAACAACATCTCCCCTACCATCCACACAACATCCCTCACCAACACATCCATCGTCCACCCACCCGCACATCCCCCATCCACTCACCATCCGCCCCCCATACACACATCCCCCACCCACACAACATCCCCCACACAAACACTCATTCTCAACACA
This sequence comes from Cepaea hortensis, assembly GCA_963921405.1. Classification (NCBI taxonomy): domain Eukaryota; kingdom Metazoa; phylum Mollusca; class Gastropoda; order Stylommatophora; family Helicidae; genus Cepaea; species Cepaea hortensis. Next base: position 95,056,611 of record OY992883.1, on the reverse strand, counting down.
CATACCCCAAGAAACACATCTCTCCACATCCCCACCCAGAAACACCTCACCACCCACACATACATCCCTCATTCACCTAAACATCCTCCACCCATCCACACATCCCTCACCCACACACACCTCCACTCATCCACACATAACCCCCACCCACACATGCATCCCAATCCCACACACATCCCCACACCCCCTACACACACTTCCTCACACCCACCCACCCAAACACACCCATCCACCCGTCTACACACACATCCCTCATTCACCTACCCACACATCCCCCTATCCACCAACACCCAAACACCCCATCCATCCAATTAAACACATATCCATCACCCACATACACACACATCCTACACATCCAAACATATCCCACACACCCACATATCCCTCACCAACCCACACATTTCCCCATGTATCCACACATTCCCCTACCCATACATCTCCCCAACAACAGACACATCCCTCAACCACACACACATTCCCCCACCCACACATTCCCCACCCACCCACACATCCCCCACACACATCCTTCCATCCACACACATCACCCACCCATACACATCACCCATCCATACACACATCCCTCAAACACAACCCCCACCCACACACCCATCCCCAATCTTTACACACATCCCCACACATATTATATCATCCAGACACATCCTCCACCCATACCACACCCCCCACCCATACCACATCCCCCACACACATACCCCACTCACACACTCATCCCCAACCCTCAAGCCCCACACACACCCCCACCACACACACATCCCTCACATACACATACACATCCCCACACACTCACACATCCCCCCACACACACGCATCCTCACGTCTAGACACATACATGATGCCTCACATAATCACTGAAACTAGTATGAGCAAACTCCCACTGTTTACATACAGATATATTGACGATTATTGTGAGCATTCTTACACACATGCAAAAAATTGAGAAAAATTGAAGATATAAAATTGATTAGATTACATAGATTACATTGTGTAACGTAGAAAATAGTGATGCGATTAAATAAGTTAATTCTAAAATTGACATAAACATGATGGAATAAGCATATGTAAGTATACATCGGGGCAACATAATGTATATGTGCTCATATTATACATGATAAAATCAAGTGGCATTCAAAATGATAATATGAAAGATGAGAATACACAAAAAATATGGAATAGCATGTTACATGACATGCGTGTGCTCAACTCGCTCTCTATTTTTACTCACACACACACACACCCACACACATGCGCGCCCACACACACACACACACTAACACACACTAACACATCCATTCTCCCACTGTCTCTCTCTCGCTCTCTCTCTCTCTTTCTCTCTCTCACACACACACACACACACACACACACACACACACACACACACACACAGGCTTAAGGATTTTTGAGATCTGCTAAATGTCAGTAAATAGTCTTTTGTTGATGATCTTGCCATACGATCGAGTAATAAAGACATACTTCTAGCAGCCGAGAGACCGCTATAACTTGTGAACGCTAAAGATCAATGATACTATTTATATTTACTATCTATCAAACGCTCCTCCGATGGCGTTTCCACCTTGGCTTGGTGGTGGAGCTTGAGTTTCTCAATGACCCTGAGAGCTATGCCGGCGGTAGCTTAGCTACCAGCAGGGCCTCCCAAGCCGGACAGGTCAAAGGGTAGAGAACAGACAAGGAGAAACACCCTGGTCCTCCAGGTTAGGGGTTGAAGCGTGGGGTTAACATCCCCACCTTTGTAAAAACTATTTTGTTACGAAACAGATAAATAACCTCGAATTCGAACTGACTTATTTGGACAACGACCTTGGAACGTTAAAAGAATTTTGAGATTTGGAACATGGAATGTACGGACACTATATCGAGCTGGAGCGGCCAAAGAACTAACCCGGAAGCTGGTTAAATATCACATGTATATAACAGCAATTTAAGAAATAAGATGGCCAGGAGAGGGTACTTTAGAGTAAAATGGAATGATTGTAATATATGGAAGAAACACCCAAAATAAACATGAATTAGGAACAGGGTTTGTCATCAAAAAAGAGTTATGGGGGAACGTTCTAAACTTTAAAGCTGTTAATGACAGGATTAGTAAATTACGAATAAATTGGAAATGGAAAAATATAACGATGATTAATGTACAGGCACCTACTGAAGAGAAAGAAGATGATATTAAAGAAGACTTTTATAATGATCTGGAAGATGACATAGAAGAAACTCCCAAACAGGATATCCTGATTGTGTTGGGAGACTTCAATGCAAAAATAGGTAGAGAGCAAACTTATAAAAATGTTGCCGGTATGGAAAGCCTACATAAAACTTCAAATGGCAATGGATGAAGAGTCATAAACCTAGCAGAAGCCAAAGGACTGCAGATCAGCAGTACCAGACTGCAAAGAAAGGATATACATAAACAAACTTGGAAATCATGTGACAAGAGAACCTATAATCAAAGAGATCACATTTTAATTAACAACAAAAATGCATCAAATATACAACAAGTTAGAAGTTATAGAGGAGCTGAGTGCCACAGCGACCACTTCCTCGTTGGAGAAAAATGTAAAATAAAACTTAAGAGAGCATTCTATGCTAAACTACAAAGGTTACACCCAACATATAACAGAGAAAAACTACAAGAAAGTACAGTCAACGAGAAATTTGCAGATGAAATAAAATGTAAAATTGAAATTCTACAAGACCCATTGGAGGAAAGCGTTGACCAAACTTGGTTGAACATCAAGAATACAATTCAAACTACCGCAGAACGTTTTTTAAAGAACTGAAGTCAACGAAACGAGGGCACCAACACAACACATATGGTTTAAAAGACAAAAATGGGAATATGATAGATACCAATGAGGAAATGTGTAACACATGGAAAGAATACTTTGTTGAATTACTATATTGTGAAGCTCCAAGTAACACTTTCCCACAGGAAGCGATTCTAACGTGTGAACCACAAATTGAAGAACCTGCTTTTGAAGAAATCCTATATGTAATAACACGACTTAAAAACAATAACTCAACTGGGGCTGATGGAATTGCTGCTGAATTTATAAAAGCAGGCTGCCATGCATTACATCTAAAGCTATACGAGCTAATAATAAATATCTGGAGGACAGAAGAATTAGCCCATGACTGGAAAGAGTCATTATTGATACCTATCTTTAAGAAAGGAGACAAGTTCCAATGTGAAAATGAGTTAGTTAGTTAGTTACTTAGTCGCGGTTCCAACTTCACGGCAACGGGTCGTCCCCATATTGCTCCGTTCCTGTGCCAGTGAATATCACAAAATGCTCCTCACTGCCCCATGTGAACAATGGATTAGACAGGAGTTTCAGCAAGCCAACAGCCTGCACAGGTACACTGTGCATAATGCCGCCGCCAGAATGCCAACACAAAAGTCCTCCACGAAGAATACAGTTCATCGTCGATGAAAACGGCAGTCACCAGATAGACTTCATTGACCGGGGTTTTATCCCATATGGCTCAGTCTCTTTCTGCAAGGCGACCCACCGAAAGCGTCGCACAAAGCACGAACTCCGTAGCTACAGTGACGACTCCCAGGAGTCTCCTGAAAAATGCACTCGTGAACCGAAAAGGCAAACCAGTCAATCCAGCAACAGCTGGTCGTCATTGTTCCGAACATGCAGTTCACGCGAAAAACAACCGCGGACAGGTGTAAAAGCATTCCAAGCGAAATTCACAGCTCACAGTGTCGCGCAACGCACTCACTCAGTAGCAAGGCGACGGAACCATAGCCTCCTTAGTCGCCTCTTACGACGTGCATGGTAGGCAACAGTGTTACTATTCTTTGCAGCCCCGTATGGGCCCCGGCAACACAGGGACACCAATGTGAAAATTATAGAGGAATATCGCTCCTGTCCATAAGCTATAAGATACTATCCGCGGTATTACTAAATAGACTAAAACCATATTCAGAAGACATATTAGGTGACTACCAGGCGGGTTTAAGACAAAACAGATCAACAATATATCAGATATTTATCTTACGACAAATAGCCGAGAAAAGTTGGGAATATAAAAGAGATCTCCATAACATTTTTGTGGATTTTAAAAAGGCTTATGATAGTGTCCATAGGAATAGTCTATGGAATGCTATGCAGAAATTTGGAATACCAAGGAAGTTAATCAACATGACCAGACTATGCATGGAAGATACTTATAATATAGTAACATATAAAGGCAGGAAATCAGACCCTTTCGAAATAATATCTGGCTTGAAACAGGGCGATGCACTATCGCCGCTCCTTTTAAATCTGGCTCTATAGAAAGTTGTAAGGAAGGTAAAGGAGGAATGTGCTATTGGAGGAACATCCAAACTGCTTGGTTATGCAGACGATAAAGATATTATAGGGGAAAATGAACAAAAGCCATTGGAAATATTGACTCACTTAAAGGAAAAAAACTCCACAAATGGGGCTGGTTATCAACCAAGATAAGACAGAATATATGGTAATTTCAAGAGAAGGAACGGCTAAAAACTCTGGACACATACAAATAGATAATATGACCATTAAAAAAACGGAAACATACAAATACCTGGGTACAATCTTCAACTGCTCCAACATAATAAGGGAAGAAATACAAGCTAGAATCAACTCTGGAAATAAGATATACTATGCACTACAACATCTGCTAAAATCAAATGCGCTATCTCGTAACACCAAGATCACAAGAAGAAGAAGAAGAAAAAGAAGAAGAAGAAGAAGAAGAAGAAGAAGAAGAAGAAGAAGAAGAAGAAGAAGAAGAAGAAGAAGAAGAAGAAGAAGAAGAAGAAGAAGAAGAAGAAGAAGAAGAAGAAGAAGATCTATCAAACGGGAGGAAATAGTTTAAAACATAATCCTCTTTTGTTGATGATTTTGTCATACGGTCAAGTAATAAAGACTTACATCTAGCGGCTGAGAGACCGCTATAACTTGTGAACGCTAAAGATAAATGATACTATTTACTATCTATCAAACGGGAGGAAGTAGTTTTAAAATTTGCTAAATGTGAACGTTTAACAGATTTTAAAAAAGGGAAACAACTTATGAGAATATTGTTTAAAGAAATTACTGGATTGCTTACCTTCAGAAACGAAAGTAAACTAGCTTTCTTCTTCTGTTTTTTTTTTTTTTTGTTGCTTTGTTTGTTTAGCGGGTGTGAACTTGATATGTTTATAGAAGAAAACAGTAGTAAACTTGCTGTTGATGACCTTTAAGGACTTTGTCTTTGAGTGAAGCTGATGGTGGACGGCAAATTAATTTCACGAGTACCATGAATAACAACTCTTGATCACATATTTTGATCAAATGTAATCACGGTTATCTTTCTTTTCCCATCTGATACGCTCAAATTGCTTAAGTGGCTTTAGCCTGATCCCTTAGTAGTGAATGTGGAAAACATCAATACTGATAAAACAACGTGTAAAGTACTGTATTGATAAACTGCACTTCGTTTAGCATCAATAAATAACATCTTATTGCGCTGTAAGAGTTCTTAAAATTGTACACTCACGACAGTGTATGCGTTTTCTCAAATGTCAGGTTATTTACTTCTCCACATCCTATTTACAGGACATCGCTGTCAACACCAGCACTGCTGTTGTTGATGTCTTGGCTAGTTTTTACGTTCAATAGTTTGCCATTGCTTTCTGAACGACCGACTCCCATACCATCACGTTAAAACTCAGCGCGATACGGTCTGCTGCCAAATCAGCCACAGCTGTGTTTCGAACGCAGGTAAGCGGAATTACGAACCGCGTACATAACACCTTTGCCGCGGAGACCGGATAAAGTCAGTTACCGAATAATAAAATCGTTAAAAAAAATTCCAAAGAATGAATTTGTGCAATCAGAAAGAGTTCGTTTTAATCTGAAATTACCTCTGGGATAACAAATGCTCCATATTCTAACAATACGTGTGATCATGTGCATTTCGTATTTCAGCCAAAGTATTATTCATGTATTCACTTTATGTGGTATAACCGGCACTGTGGCAAAGCGGCTCCGAATGCAAGTCGCAATCTCGCATTCGAAACACAGCTGCGGGGGACTTGGACACAGGCCGCCTTGTGCTGATTTTCATACAATGCAATTAGTGCTTGTCGTTTAGAAAGCAATGCCAAACTACTGAGTGTAACTTTAGCAAGAAATCACAAACAGCCAAATAATGTAAAGAATATGCAGCTAATTGTATGATATATAGCTCTGCAGTTTGCACCTGACGAGACGTAGCGAAATATGTCAGGCAATAAATCGTGCAGCATATGGTTTGCGGCTTCTGTCTTTAAATAATAAAATCACGGAGTGACGAGATGTGGCGGTACTTTAGCATGCTGGTCTATTTTGGCGGCCTGAAATAAGGAAACGTAGATCACACCAGTAATAGTATAAGCACTTATATAAAAGATGCTTCTTTTGCATAATCAGACCGAACGGATAAAGAACTTCACAGAATACTTATGTGAGAGGAAGTGAAAATCCCGATCACTTTGTTAGTAAATAATAACAGGAACCTCTATACCACCAAGGAAGCAAGTGTGTGTGTGTGTGTGTGTGTGTGTGTGTGTGTGTGTGTGCGTGCTTGTGTGTGTGTGTGTGTGTTTAGAAACGCGTCACCTATGTGTAAGGTTTAATGTGTCGTCACCTTTGATACAGAACGCCCTGGGCTTACAAATGCATGAGACAAGGGAACTGGCGAAGCCTTGGTTCAGTCTCTAACTATCAGTATTTCAGCACCATCGAAAGACTCTATTTTCATGGGGGATTGAGATGGCTATTATGCAAATGACTTGCAACATGATGATGATGATGAATGTAGCCTCTAATATCGACTTTATTTCCATTTGCCATATGTCAGTGCTAATTAATATGTGTACACTTCTTCACCTGAGTAAGGAGAATACAGTTTCTTTTTTAATTAAAACATGTCCGACAAGTTGTATTCTTCATTGATTGATTGGAATAATTAAACTTTAATCAGGACCAGCCAGACACAAACACGCGGATAGCTCCATCATCAGCCAGAGAAACACGGTTATTTGAATCCCGGAAAGCACACAACCTCTCTATTATCTAATGTGTTTCTTTTATTCTTCTTCCATTGGCCACAAGAGGCATCAATTCTCCAGCGTAAGACGTGAGTGTCGTGAGCAATCGAACTTTTGTGTGTGTTGTTCGAATACCGCCATATTGAATTGTTTACTCTTCCATGCAGTGGGAATTGGAAATTGGTAACAACTTAATTCCATCCCGATAGCTAAGCAGCATGAGTTACCCCGGAAGGCTCACCTTGTCAGCAAATACATGTATGACGTCTATCGAAAAGTGCAAAAATCGCGGCCCTGCTGTACACGGGCACAGCTCAATGACGCCCAAAACAAAACAAAAGAAAACTGGACAAACGAAGCAGAAGAAGAAGATATGAATTCCCTACAACTACAAGTATTGATAATTTATCATCTTCATGTGTGTTGCCGAAACTTTCTTGCAACCTCGGAGAGTTCTAAGAAATGTTACATCTATATAATTTCGTCACAGCTGAGATCTTGGCCTACCCAAAATGTTACCGTAGCAGTTGTTTGTTTTCAGGGCATTCCTCTGGGAACTGAAGATAGGACTTGGTCAGTATGGTGCATGATCTGGATTCTTTAACGACTCATGTCTTTTGTATTGATTGACGAGCGTCAGACTTCATAACAACTGGGACACGCCCATGTGTGCATTTCACTCCCTTAGCTTAGTTGCTTAGCAGATGGTGGAGTATTGGGATTTTGATCGCCTAAGCATAACCACCTGCTACTGCCAATGTAATGTAAATTAGCCTGGCACCAGCACGAAGTGGCTGCAATAACAATACACCCAAAAGCTTTGTATGCGAACGTTATCATCGCTAACATCACCACCCCGACAACAATGTTTCTTTGTATTCTGTCTGACCACCTGCTCCTGCCTACACCCGCCCTCATATAAGATGACCTTTCGTCTCGGCAACTCTTGGAGCCGGTAGCCAATCAAATTGCTCCAAACAGCGGAAGCTGGTCACATGACCTCTTTGGCATGTCTGTACTTTTGGTGTGTAAACTTCATGATCAGAAAGAGAATCAAAGAGGAAAAGAAAACCGAAAATAATGTTTTTACAGGTAATTGTATATCCCAAACTGCATAACTTGTAATTTATGAATCTTTTCTTTCTGTTTCTCTGAAAATTAACGTATTTTAGATTGTATGAAAGGAGGAATTAACATCCGAAGAAGTCAGGGTATCCCCGCCTGCCATTGGGCTTGCATGGAGGAGAAATGGAATGTATTGCTCATTCATTCATTCGATTATGTCAAACATTTGCATACAGTTGCACGTCGGCTTGTGTTGAGTGTTTTTGGGTTAGATGTCGTCGAGCCTTTCGTTATTTGTGTGCTTCAACATTACAATAATGTATATATTTTTGTGAATAAGGAAGACGATACTGTTGATTATTGTTTTGTTCTTGGCAATCAATCTTCATGGCGAGTAAAGAAAAACCACGTGTGGATTAATGGATTAAATTATTGTATGGTATACATTATTATTAAAAAATGTCAAAGCATGATAGATAAAGCAGTGTAGCATTAACAGAAAGTAGCTTTAGTTAGTTTATCCTTACACAGTTGGATGTTTCTTCAAAACAATGAACGTTGGCATTTTCCTTTTACAGCAGTAATATATTATTATTTACTGGTAATTAAATTGTTGCAATGATGTGATTGTGAGAAATCTGGATGGGGATCCACAGCTAGATGGAAGAACAAGATCATGACAGCAGAGTGGGTCCATATACAATTATACACAACATCCAGCAGAGGGATGATGGAAGTGGAAGCGGTCACTGCATCTATGAGATGGCAATCACTATCTTATCTCATACTGCTTTCATTAACATAGATCCAGGGAAGCTTCATAGATGTGATTTGTCAGAAGAATGCTGAAAATTCCTTGGATGGTCAAAATGAGTAATCTAAACATTTTTAAAGAGGAAGGCACAAAAAAACTTATCAGAAACTTAAGAAAAAAGGCGGTCATCATTGTTTCACATGAGAAGACAAAATTTAGAACATATTGCGACAACTTTAAAAATTTGTGGAAGAAGACGTAAAGGAAGACAGTGAGAGACAATTTTTGACAAGCTTTCGCCATGGCAAAAAAGGGTGTTAGCACATGAATTGATAATTCCATTAAAGATTGCAAGTTGTGGAGCAGCATGATCATGGAACAAAAGAAAAAGCAGCGGCTGCAGCAGGATATAACAATATAAATTGGAAACAAATAGGTATATTTAGCTCCTGCGAAAAGAAGAGACATACTAAACACAGACACAAGTGACAATGCACATACCTTACAAGGAAATCCATCGTACACAGGTGAAAACACAGTCAGCGACTTATCCAAAATCAGAAGCAACCAATAAATATATAAAATTAAATAATAAAATAAAAAATAAGTACAATAGGACAGTGGACACAAAGGACGGCCGATGTTTCGATTCTAAGAATCTTTGTCAAGGACAGGACAACACAAATAGATAAAAAAATGAAAAAAAAACCAATCACAAAATAAATGGACACAACTACTTGGTTCCCATGTGGGAGCAGAAATGGTGGTTTGAGCCGGTTCACAAAGGCGCTCTTTTGGCTCCAAAGTTCACGTATAATTAGGTTGCCAGAGGGACAGATAGGATTTATGTTGCCAAAGATATGTGAACAGTCCGATATGAGTATATTATAATATATAGAGGTGTGTAGACAGTTAGGTATGAATATATTGAGGGAGGACAGCATAGTTATAAACCATGTAAACAGTTCAATATGAATAAACAGAGGCGTATGAACAGTTGGATATGAATATATAGAGGGAAGATGGCATGATTATTTAGTAGCGTCCACAACAGTATTGATACTTGCTGGATGGAAGCATCCCAGAGAGTTTATTAATTGGCTTTCAATTTTTAGCCTAATGGAACTGTCGGAGAAGCAAGGTTTCAATGCAGTGACGCATACATCGTCGACTTCATTATCGTTGGAAGAATTAAAATGATTGGGGACAGGTTTGTCAGCGCCCTGGTTAATATCTCTGAGGTGTTCCCTAAAGCGGTCGGCAAGGCATCTGCCAGTTTGACCATTATATTTCATGTAACATCTCTTCATCATGATCAAGATCAAGGCAATTGATGATGATGATGATGATGATTGGCTGGTATTGACCGACTTCAATATAACTTTTTTAGCAGCACATTGTTTCTGTTGTGTGTTCTTTTTAAGTTAAAATACTTTCATTTGTCTGCAGCCTGTCATATAAATAATATTTAAGGTAGACCATTATCAAACACAGACGTGGCTTGGCAGCACTGAAGACACGCATGAAGCAGAGCTGCTTGTCTTGTTAGTCAACCATCTGGTATTCTCATTGATTGATTGTGGCCTGGGGATTTTGATACTTTTTTGTTTTCCAGCGTGTACGAAAAACCAGCGTACATTAAAAATGAATGAATGCGAAGCATCTTGGATTGACCACAAGATACCCCTATTACAATCAAGAGATGTATGCTTTGGCTAACATTGATGAAGTTGAGACTCGCACTTAGGCCTGGTCTAAGGCATTCATCATTTCTGATGTGATATAGTCTGAACCCCAGGTCTTGGTGGATTTAAAATATTTAAGGACAATCTGAACTTCCATCTTCAAAAAATGTATGGTCCTTCATTGTTATGGGGAAAATCAAACACCCTTCTTGAATCATTGAAAGGTCTTTCATGTACTGTGACCATCTGATTCTTAGGTCGTTATGATTTTGCAATTTTGCTATATTTGCTTTTCAGGCAACCCATTGATGTGGGCATCCTTTTGTTAGTGGGGTCATTGTTTTATTGTGCATTAATTTGGTGTTTTGAATGTTGTTTTTCAACTTTTCTCCAGCTTTGTTTATTTTGCCTCTTTACATAATTTTTTAACTGTTATTTGAATCTCTTCAAATTATTAATGGTTATTTTTGTTTCTAATAGTTACGCCTATAGGTCTACAATCTCAGGAATGATCATGTAGATGTGTATTAAGTTTTGCTTACCACAGAATGGTGTGTATACATTTTTGCCCACCAGAAATTATGTGTAGTAACTTTCACCTACCAGAAATGGTGTGTAGTAATTTGTCCCTAACATCTGTGGATCCACTTGTGGCTTACTAAGATTTAATATGTTTGTATTATTTGCAGGGTAAAGTTGGGGACTAGGTATGAGTAAGCCACGAACTTGTTTGTTGGCGCCATGAAGGCATCAAGCTCTTCACAAATGCCTTCCGCCTTGCTGCCTCCCCAGCAGCAGCAAGAACATCCGCTGTTGTGCTCACCACAGCATCAGCAGCTTGTACAGGTAACATCCAGACAACATCAGGTGTTGCAGCCAAGTCGCCAGCAGCATCCCCAGCAGCAGAACTCACCTCATCAACATCAACAGCAGCAACAATCCAAGTGCAATAGCCATCCAGCCGGATATACTCACCAGCAGCCGAGGCTCCTGGTCAGGGATATTGGAGACAAAAATTATGAGTTTTTATCTCATGTGGGATCAGGTGAGTTTCTCAGTATTTTTATGTTCTTTTTGTAATAAATTTGTTGTTGTTGATAACTCAAGGAGTGGCTGGTTGTTTTGCTAGAAAGCCAGATTCTTCTTCAGGAGACCCAGGTTCGAATCCTCTTTAAGGTGTTGATTTTTTTCTGTCGGGGGTAAAAAGTAAACTCTAACCTGCACAGTTCAGGGCCACTGCACCAGCCAGGCAGCTTTAATTCCTAAGGTTCAGGACCTGTTATGTTGTCTTTCTTGAACTTCTGGGCTTATTGCTCCTTTTGCAGCTAGTGCTTGGTGAAAGCTTCTTGCATTTTGTAGTTGTTGTGTTGTGCCATAAAATGTGTTTATCATAACTGATTGGCAGTAAATTTCTTCCTTCTGTGATGTCTTTAGTATGTAAAGTATCTTCTGCCACTGGTTCCTTCTTCTTCTGCCACTCCTCCACTTCTTCTGCTACTACTCCTCCTCCTTTTATTCTCATACAGCTGCTTCTTCAGTTACTCTTACTCTTCTTCATGTTCATGTTTTCAATAACTTCTTTAGCCGCTTTACTGTCTTCTTCTAAATCTGCCGCTCCTCCCTTCTTATTTTAAGCTCCCTCTACTTCTTGTCCATAGTTAGTCCACAAATTGACTCATGCATACCAATACTAATTTCTCTATGCCTTGGAACAATGAGCAGAACACTTGTTACATTCATGAAGAGAGGTACATTGTTTCTTTATTTTCTAGTGCCAATACATTCCTGCAGCAGTTAATCTCTGTTACTGGTCTGAAATTACTTGAACATTTTCCATTGCCACTGACAATGTTTTCCTTGCGCCATTAAAAAACATCAGCATTCCTTTTACTCCATTTTGTGTTACATTTGTAAATGCATGGATCCGGGTATTTCCTGTGTGGTTCACTGTGGTTTCAGGTGTACCCTGTCTGTGGTTTAGATGTTCCCTGTCTGTGGTTTAGATGTTCCGTCTATGGTTTCATGTGTTCCTTGTCAGTGATTTCTGGTGTTCCCTGTCTGTGGTTTCAGGTGTTCACTGGTTTCAGATGTTCTGTCTGTGATTTCAGATGTTCTCTGTCTGTGGTTTCAGATGTTCTCTGTCTGTGGTTTCAGATGTTCTCTGTCTGTGGTTTCAGGTGTTCCCTGTCTGTGGTTTCAGGTGTTCCCTGTCTGTGGTTCACTGGTTTCAGGTGTTCTCTGTCTGTGGTTTCAGATGTTCTCTGTCTGTGGTTTCAGGTGTTCCCTGTCTGTGGTTTCAGGTGTTCCCTGTCTGTGGTTCACTGGTTTCAGGTGTTCTCTGTCTGTGATTTACTGTGGTTTCAGGTTTTCTCTGTCTGTGGTTTCAGGTGTTCCCTGTCTGTGGTTTCAGATGTTCTCTGTCTGTGGTTTCAGGTGTTCCCTGTCTGTGGTTTCAGGTGTTCCCTGTTTGTGGTTCACTGGTTTCAGGTGTTCTCTGTCTGTGATTTACTGTGGTTTCAGGTGTTCCCTGTCTGTGGTTTCAGGTGTTCCCTGTCTGTGGTTTCAGATGTTCCCTGTCTGAGGTTCACTGGTTTCAGATGTTCTCTGTCTGTGATTTCAGATGTTCTCTGTCTGTGGTTCACTGGTTTCAGGTGTTCTCTGTCTGTGATTTATTGTGGTTTCAGGTGTTCCCTGTCTGTGGTTTCATTTCGGGTGTTCCCTGTCTGGTTCACTGTGGTTTCATGTGTTCCCTGTCTGTGGTTTCAGATGTTCTCTGTCTGTGGTTTCAGATGTTCTCTGTCTGTGGTTTCAGGTGTTCCCTGTCTGTGGTTTCAGGTATTCACTGGTTTCAGGTGTTCTATATCTGTGGTTTCAGATGTTCTCTGTCTGTGGTTTCAGATGTTCTCTCTGTGGTTTCAGATGTTCCCTGTCTGTGGTTTCAGGTGTTCCCTGTCTGTGGTTCACTAGTTTCAGATGTTCTCTGTCTGTGATTTCAGATGTTCTCTGTCTGTGGTTTCAGGTGTTCCCTGTCTGTGGTTCACTGGTTTCAGATGTTCTCTGTCTGTGATTTACTGTGGTTTCAGGTGTTCCCTGTCTGTGGTTCACCGTGGTTTCAGGTGTTCCTTGTCTGTGGTTTCAGGTGTTCCCTGTCTGTGGTTCACTGGTTTCAGGTGTTCTCTGCCTGTGATTTATTGTGGTTTCAGGTGTTCCCTGTCTGTGGTTTCAGGTGTTCCCTGTCTGTGGTTTCAGGTGTTCCCTGTCTGTGGTTTCAGATGTTCTCTGTCTGTGGTTTCAGGTATTCCCTGTCTGTGATTCACTGTGGTTTCAAGTGTTCCCTGTCTGTGGTTCACTGTGGTTTCAGGTGTTCCCTCTCTATGGTTCACTGTGGTTTCAGGTGGTCCCTGTCTGTGGTTTCAGGTGTTCCCTGTCTGTGGTTCACTGTGGGTTCAGGTGTTCCCTGTCTGTTGTTCACTGTGGTTTCAGGTGTTCCCTGTTTGCGGTTCACTGTGGTTTCAGGTGTTCCCTCTCTATGGTTCACTGCGGTTTCAGGTGTTCCCTCTCTGTGGTTCCAGGTGTTCCCGGTCTAGTTTCAGATGTTCTCTGTCTGTTACTCACTGACATTTCAGGTGTTCCCTGTTTGTGGTTCACTGGTTTCAGGTGTTCCATGTCTGTAGTTTCAGATGTTCTCTGTCTGTTACTCACTGACGTTTCAGGTATTCCCTGTCTGTGGTTCACTTTGGTTTCAGATGTTCCCTCTCTATGGTTCACTGTGGTTTCAGGTGTTCCCTGTCTGTGGTTCATTGGTTTCAGATGTTCCTTATGAATGGTTCACTGTGGTTTCAGGTGTTCCCTATCTGTGGTTCATTGGTTTCAGGTATTCCCTGTCTGTGGTTCACTGTTGTTTCAGGTGTTCCCACTCTATGGTTCACTGTGGTTTCAGGTGTTCCCTCTCCATGGTTCACTGTGGTTTCAGGTGTTCCCTGTCTGTAGTTTCAGGTGTTCCCTGTATGTTATTCACTGAAGTTTCAGGTGTTTCCTGTATGTGGTTCACTGGTTTCAGGTGTTCCCTGTCTGTAGTTTCAGGTGTTTCCTGTCTATAGTTTCAGGTGTTCCCTGCCTGTGATTCAATGAAGTTTCAGGTGTTCCCTGTATGTGGTTCACTGGTTTCAGTTATTCCCTGTCTGTGGTTCACTGTGGTTTCAGGTGGTCCCTGTCTGTGGTTCATTGTGGTTTCAGGTGTTCCTTTTGTATGGTTCACTGTGGTTTTATGTGTTCCCTTTCAGTGGTTCATTGGTTTCATGTGTTCCCTGTCTGTGGTTCACTGTAGTTTCATGTGTTCCCACTCAATGGTTCACTGTGGTTTCAGGTGTTCCCTGTCTGTGGTTCATTGGTTTTAGGTGTTCCTTGTCTGTGGTTCACTGTGGTTTCAGGTGTTCCCTCTCCATGGTTCACTGTGGTTTCAGGTGTTCCCTGTCTGTGATTCACTGTGGTTTCAGGTGTTCCCTGTCTGTGATTCACTGTGGTTTCAGGTGTTCCGTCTGTGATTCACTGTGGTTTCAGGTGTCCCCTGTCTGTGATTCACTGTGGTTTCAGGCGTTCCCTGTCTGTGGTTCACTGTGGTTTCAGATGTTCCCTCTCTATGGTTAATTGTAGTTTCATGTGTTCCCTGTCTGTGGTTCACTGTGGTTTCAGGTGTTCCCTGTCTGTGGTTCACTGTGGTTTCAGATGTTCCCTCTCTATGGTTAATTGTAGTTTCATGTGTTCCCTGTCTGTGGTTCACTGTGGTTTCAGGTGTCCCCTGTCTGTGGTTTCAGGTGTTATCTATCTGTGGTTCAAAGTAATTTAATGCTACTTGCAGTTTCTAACTAGAAACTAGGGTGCATTACAGAAAAGCTTTTTTTAAACAAAAATGTTTACGATAAGTTCTGTCCAGTTCTTATTTCCCCAATTATACAGAGATTCTTCACTGCTATTATCTATTTCCAAAATCTCTGGTATTTGTGGTGGTTTGAAAATCTTCTAAATGTATGTGTTTGTTGCAAGGTCATGCCAGCTATTCTGTCCTTCATTGTAATGTCATCTTTTCCAGCTTATTTATGGCTTTTGTCTTATGCCTCAAGTTATGGTTCTCATTGCTTGGTTCTTGAACCAATGTATTTTTTCAAGGTTTGATTTAGCTGCTACAGCCCAGATTGCGATACTTGTTCAAGGATTGGCTTCACATGTTCATTGTATACTTTTTTGTGAAGTGCTCCAAACGTTACACCAGCAAATTTATATCTGCCATCTTTGTCATGGCCTTTTGCGATTTATCTCTATCTTTATCATCTGAGTCATATAATCAAAGGTGATACTTAAGTAGTTTATATATTTTATATTCATTTACTGACCACTACAGAAATAAATGGCAAACTACTGAACATAAGAAATCACAAACAGCCAAAACATGCTGGGGTTGACTGTGACATCCTGTAACGGATATGCAACTCATTTTTTGTATACTGACCATGCCACCCACTGATTGCCGATTGATGTATACAAATATGTGTCTTGCACCATACGCCAAATACACCTTAAGCCATGTAGAAGGATTCTTTACTTTCTTCTAAAAAATAAATACACCCTAAGCCGTGTAGAAGGGTTCTTTACTTTCTTCTAAAAAACAACTACACCTTAAGCTGTGTAGAAGGGTTTTTTACTTGCTTCTAAAACAACAAATACACCTAAAGCCGCGTAGAAGGGTTCTTTACTTGCTTCTAAAACAACAAATACACCCTAAGCCATGTTGAATGGTTCTTTACTTGCTTCTAAAACAACAAGCCATGTAGAAGGGTTCTTTACTTGCTTCTAAAACAACAAGCCGTGTAGAAGGGTTCTTTACTTGCTTCTAAAACAACAAGTCGTGTAGAAGGGTTCTTTACTTGCTTCTAAAACAAGTCGTGTAGAAGGGTTCTTTACTTGCTTCTGAAAAAAAACAAATACACCCTAAGCCGTGTAGAAGGGTTCTTTACTTGATTTTTTAAAAAAAGATGACAGAATTTGTCCTTCAATTATACCTTGCGGCAACACTCTATTCCCTTTTGTATCGTGTATGCCTTTGTTTTTATTCTAGCAGCTAGTTTCTTAAATACTGACTGATCCATCTGCATATGTTCCCATACTCTTGATTCCTTGTAGCTTTACATTCAATCCCTCCTTTCATGCTGTATCAAATGCTTTTTCTTAATCTACCCAGATCAGTTGTGTTTGCTTTTATTTAAAACTCCCTTGAAAGGCAGCCTCTGCTTTCTGGGTTATGTGTGATTTGATCTTTAGTGGATGCATGTGTTTTCTTAGATCTGCTTGCGTTGGAGTGAGTGATGTGTTTCTTTTTTTTTTTTTTACCACTTCGGTTATCAACATTTCATTAATTCTTCTATAAACAATTTCACAAGTTTTTAATTGGCGCTCATAGAAGTAGAAAAGCAAGGACACACTAGACAACATTAAAATTGAAAGCTGTAGTTACCATGTCTGATCATGGTAAAAATGTGTTATTAACCAAGTGTGTATTCATACACCTGAACTGATAACTTTTATCGCATCTCATGTTCCTCTTGTATTTTGCGGTGTCGAGATGAAGTATAAACATCGTGAGAGTGCCAATTATGGGCTTCATATATCGATATTCCCATGGACTCTGCTATTCCCTCCATCCAATGTTTACGTGGTCTGCCTCTTCCTCTGCTTCCATCTGGTCTGTACATCACTGCTTGTCATGGCATGCTGTTGACTGGTAACCTACTTACATGGCCAAACCATTTGACTTGCTGCTTTCTAATAAAATCTAGTGCTGCTTTAACCCCCACTTTAGACCTGATTTCTTCATTTCTGATCTTATCTCTTCTTGATATGTTGAGTATTCTTCTCAGGAACCTCATTTCTGTTGTTGTGATTTTTCTTTTTTCTGTCATTGTCCAGGTTTGGCATTGGTAGCATAGAGTTGGTAGGAAGATTGTGTTGTAAAGTGCTTTCTTAGTTGTTATTGATACATGTTTGTTCTTTAGTATTGGTGCCATTTGTCCAATGAGTTGATTTGCCTTATTGCACCTATTTTCGATCTCGTCTTCTGATCTGCCATTTGATGATATTATACTTCCTAGGTACTTGAAACTCTTTGCTTGTTTCAAGGGATGTTCGTTTAGGTGAATTGTTGTTGTTTGTTCTTTAGTTATAGTCATTACCTCTGTTTTTCTTGTGCTAATTTTCATGTTATGTTCCCTGCACATTTCGTTTAGACTATTCATGTGGTCTTGTAATTCAGCTTCTGATTTTGCTATTAGTGCTTGGTCGTCCGCAAACAGGAGTTCTCTAATGGTTAGATTTGCAGATGGTTCTTCTTCTGTGTTCTATTCTTGCTGTCTCTGCTTGGCTGGTTTCTTTACATATGTTGTCTATATATGTTATGAACAAGAGAGGGGACAGGACACAACCTTGTCGTACTCCGGATCTTATGATGAAGGGTTCTGAGTGTCCTCCAGTTGCTCTCACTATGCATTCACTGTTGTTTTATAAACTTATACATAGGTTTGTTAGATGTGTACTCACTCCATATTGTTTAAGGATTTCCCACAGCTTGTTTCTATCTACTCTATTGAATGTGTTTTCTTCATCGACAAAGGCTAAGTAGTGTTTCATTGAATTCAATTGATTTTTCTATAAGTTGTCTAAGAGCAAAAATGGCACCTGTGCATCCTTTGTTTTTCCTAAATCCATAATTTATTCATAATTTATTTCTACCCATTGAGATAACACCATAGGTCTCAGAATTTTGTATTAACCATGCATAGATTATATAACAAACACATCGAACCGTAATGCTATGGCAGTGGCATGATTTGTTGGATGGCAATATCAGTTTTGGAAAACCATTGAGGCCTCTGACACAGCACATAAACAGATTTTTAAGTATTGATTGACGATCACTGATGTAGAATAAAGAAGAGAGATTAGAGAGCATACTAGACAACTTAAAAATTGAAAGTTGTAGTCAGCATGTTGCCGGTCTCTCTGGTCTAGGGGTTACACGACTTTCTCCGTAATCCCATATATTCTCGTCAGTAACGTGATGTGTGTGAGAATTGGTAGCTGTTCTCTCCGTGTCGGTAACTTATGGGGTATGTGAGACGGTCGCTCAAAAAGCAATGGCTAACTATTGAGCGTAATCTTGCCAAAAATAACAATCAGCTGAAAGATGCTGATGTTGACAGCGATGTCCTGTAAAGGATATGCGGGGGTGGGGGGGGGGGGTCAGCATGTTGGCATCTGTGTGTTAGGGGGTAGTGGACGCAGTTTCACAATCCTGTCATGCAAGGTTCAAAGTCAGCCACATGTGATTTGGCAGCAAGATGGCAGTTTATGAGCGGTGGCATTTCAGAAAGCAATAACAAATTACTGAACATAAAATTTCCTAGAAAATCACAAACTAGCTATAAATGCTGGGGTTCATTGCAATGTTCTGTAAAGAACATACAACTCACTTTAATAGTAATCTCTATAAGTTGGGAAGTCCTGAAGGAGTTCAGTTTTCTGCAATCCAGTTTGACAAAAATGTTCTTCTATGCCAGCGACTTTGAGATAGTCCAGATGCAAAGTAGTCTACAGTGGCCAGTTATTAGATAATGGTAATTTGCTTATGCCATTGAAGATAGTGGATTGAGTCATATCTGTTGTCTGTGTTTATTAGTTTCTTTGGCTGAGAGCTTCCCAGTATGTCAGCAGGCAGCTCAATCAATCAAGTGCCCTGTCTGTTTGGTAGTAGTTTATGTCTCTCCACATATCTCGGTCTTAGGTGTTCTGGATCAACTCTGCTGCTGATATCCCTCCATGCCACCATCTCAATCCATCTAGCATCATTTCTCTTGGTCGGCCTCTGCCATCTATTCCCTCTGATATTTCCAGTCATCAAGATGTTCTCCAATGCCTCTCTTCTCATCACATGACCAAAGAAAACTGTTTTCGATAGGCTGATGGTGAGGTTTGGGTTTTCTCCCTACACCAGGCAGCTAGACATTTTTATTCTGCTACCAAATTTAGTCATGGTGTTAGCTCTGTTGGCAGCCATGGTAGCATAATGCTTAGAAGCTCACTTGCCGGCCTGGTGGTCATGGGTTTGTAACCACATTGGAGTAGATTTGTAAAATTGACCTAGGCTCCTAGGTTGACCCAGTCAGTGGGTGCCAGGAAATGTCTGGTCAAGTAAAGGCGTGGTACTGATCATATCACCCACCGAGTGTCTATTGAAATATTGGACTAGCACCATATACCCAATACACCTTAAGGTGTGGAGAAAGGGGTTTTTAAAAACTTACATTAACTCTGTCATCCCCTGTAATTCTACAGTGGGTAGGTAATCACTGGAGGGCAATAGTTCATTTTTAAATGCTTTCAGTTCTGATCTTCTTTTGTAAAAGAGATGTTAATTTCTGATGTTTTGCATTGCCTCCAGGAAAGATTTAGTCAGTGAGGGCTTGTGATTGTTGTGAAGCTTCTCAATTCATGCATAACTCCTTCAATTTCTGCTTTGAAGCTGGATGATGTCTTTCTAATTGGAGCAGCCTTTTGGGCGATCTTTTCACTCTTGTGTCCTTGAAAGATGTTAGTTGCTCTGTTCCTCATTGCTCCCTCTTCTGATTCATTTATGTAAACTTGTGTCGTTTCTACTGGATTGTATTTACAATGAAGGAATGACAAATCATTAGGCCTTGCTCTCCTAAGGCCATGCATAAGTCTAATATGTCAAACCCTTGTGACAAGATCTGTTATAGGAATGACTTTACTGTAGCTCTCTTGGATTTCTGTGGTCAAGTAATGGCGGCTGACATATTGACCATATCCTTCCTCATGTGCTGTTTGGAAACGGAATGTAGACTTAATAAACTATCCCCCAATATGTTTTAATGTCACATCAGTAATTTACTTTATATGTTTAGCTGGGCTGTTATACCATTACTTGTACATCATTGTTGTTTTTAATGGCTTTATTGCAGTTTGTTTGTATTATTGGAACATTTAATTTATATTGTGCTTTTGTACTCTCTGTGTTGTATATGTATAGTGCTTCTACTGTACAAATACATTATTGTTATTTTGTAGCAGGTACACTACATGTATTGATTGCAAAACAAATATTATTATGTTTACCTGTTCGTCTGTAACATTGCCGTGTATTGGTGCCAACAGGTGCCTATGGACAAGTGTTCAAGGCCAGGGACAAGAGCAAGAATGGTGCATTTGTAGCTATCAAGCAGATTGTGATTCGCAGACAGGGCCGGCATTTTGAAGCAGGAATGCCTATGGCAGCCATAAGGGAAATATCCTTACTGAAACAGCTGGAAAACACAGAACATCCGAACATTGTTAAGTGAGTATTGTTTTATTCTGTCATGACTGTAATTGTCAGCATGGTCGTCATTTCATCTTAGAGCTTAACGCACATAGGAAATATTGTAGGATCCATTAATAAATGCACAAGTATTGATTGGCAGTCACGGGGGTCAAACAAGTAGAGGTTAGAGGACAACATACAAATTGAAAGCTATATTTACCATACTGGATTTCAAACCTGTCACCTGCAAATGACGATAACGCCTTTTTGCAGGAACAAAGTGTACTTTGACGCATGGCCAATTTGACACCCCTGAAAAATATGTCATCATTAGCCAGGTCTATAATACACCTGAACCCACAACTATGGAATATGGACATAATTCGTATCTAACCATTGAAACAGCACCAAAGGCCTAAGAATTTTATATTAGCCAAGCATAGGTCAAATAACAAGCACACAAACACACCAGACTCTAATGCTCTGTTTAGTATATTGTGAACATTTAAAGAAATGACATCCATTGGCTGAACAGTTCAGTAGGTATTGTTTAATTTCCTGCGGAGGAAACTTGTTTTGTTTTTTTAAACCTGATACAGAGAAAGCATGCTGGGGTTTGGCTGATATAACCATATCTATTTGGAGGGATGGAACCACCAAATAGATATGGTTATATCGGCCAAAGGAGGTAGTCGCAAAACTGAATGGATAAGAGCACTTGCTCTTAAACTTCCAATGGGCTGATGGTGAAGTAGGGTTTTCTCCCTACACCAGTCAGTTGGCTTAAACGAGAATTTTCATATAAATCTGTGTTGACGTGTTGAGTTTTCAGTTAGAAGTTGATCTGAAGTAATGAGCTTAACATTATTAGTACCAACAATTACTCAAAATTTACTCCCTTAAATAGCTTGTAAAAAGTTTTTGATCACGCAGCATGGCGAAAGGGCTACGAACGCATTTCACAATCCTGCATACAACACAGATGCTGGCGATTTGGAAGTGGACCGCCTGGTGTTGGTTTTCATACAGCGTTATAGTGCCGGTTCATAAAGCAATGACAAACTACTGAACGTAAAACCTTGCCAAGAAATCACAAACAGCTAAAAAATGCTGGTGTTGATTGCAACACTGTGTAAAGGGTTTGCAACTAATTAATACAGAGCTTATTAACAACCATGGGGATTGTACAGAAGAAGTCAGAAGGAGACTGACCATAGCAATCTAGAGGTTAAATAGCATTGACACATTTTGGTAACATACAAATGCGAATCATGGACACTAAAGAAGATCAAAGCTTTTGAACTTAAATGTTACAGAAACATTTTTAGAATACTGTGGCTCAAGAAGAAGGAAAATAATGGCATCCAACAATATGTGAACAGTGAGGAAAACAGACTTACAATGGTACCTCGGGTTACAAACTTAATTCGTTCCAGAACTCGGTTCGTAACCCGAAACGTTTGCAACCCGAAACATTGAAGTCATTGAAATAGAGACACCCGTTTCAAGATGAAAGAATCATTCTTTTTTTTATTACGTGCCAAAACGCAAAGAATATGTGTGCTTCATGTATTAAATAAAGAGAAGGAAAACAACCAAATAAATTAAATGTAAAATAAAAAAAGATTTAGTCTATCTTTCTTACCAAGAAAACAATCATGGGAAATTTGTCACTTTCTTTGTTATTCTGAATCATTAGTTTCAGGAGTTTCTTGTCACTGTTTCTTGGCAGCCGACTGGGAATCTTTCTGCACTAAGAAACTATCAAGGGAAATTTGTAACTTCCTTTTCTGGAGAATCTTTCTGAAGTGGGCCATCACGCTAGTATTCATCAGGTTTACTGCCCTGTTAGAAACAAGTTTGTTGGGATGATGGTTCACAATGAAGTCTTCAATGTCTGCCCACTTGCTGCAAATTTCTTTAATCCTGGCAGTTGAAACGATCACTGGCTCCTCATCATCGGACAACTGTTCCTCCTTAATGTCTTTATCTGTTCATTCTGAAGATCCACAAGCTCATCTGTAGTAAGCTCTCCACTGTGGTCCTCAGTCAGCTCCTCCAAGTCGCTGCCATCGACTTCCAGGCCCATATTTTTGCCCAAAGACACAATCTCATCCACTACATTGGAACAGAACAGCAGTTAGCCCGTCCTTCATTGATTTGTGTCCCTGCAGTGCTTTCTCTTCCTGGGTGATAAAGGTCCTCTTTGGCATTTTCTTCCCGAAGAGGCCCGTTTCATCGCATTAAAGACTTGTTTGTGGAACGTAGTCTTCCTCTTTGATGATCTTATCAAATTCCACCTTGAATGCTTCTGCTTCTTTCTCGTTAGAACTTGCAGCCTCTCCGTGCCTAATTACACTATGAATGCCACTTCTTTTTTTGAACTTTTCAAACCAACCTCTGCTGGCTTTAAAATCGTCAGTCTCAGCACCTTTTCACACCTTTTTTCACCTTTTCACATATTATTGCCTCACTAACACTGTCTCCTGCAAGCTGCTTTTCATTGATCCAGATCAAGAGAAGATTTTAAAATTTCTCTAAAATTTGACGTCTTTGCTTCTGCAGCTTAGTTACACCTTTAGCCACATCGACTGATTTGAGTAACTCTTTGTTCTTTATGATGGTGGAGATAGTTGATTTTGCCATGCTGTACTCATTAGCGATTTCACACACACAAACGCCATTTTCATGTTTCATAATTATTTCCTTCTTTACCTCCACTGTTATATGTTTCTGCTTCATAGCAGCATCACTACCGTTTCAAACTCATAATTGATGGGGTTAACAAGGAAAATAATGAAAGATAAACTGAACACAGTGCCACTGCTAAGAAATCCTTTTACTGCTGAGTAGCAAGGCCAATGAAAGCGAGACTGAGCATGCGTGCAAAACTAGGCTACTAAGCTAGCGCTGAGCGATGTTAGTACTGCATGGCCTTCATTTGTACTGTATGCGACCATTTGTCTCCAACGTTAAACCTTGCTCTCTCTCTCTTTCGCCTTCGCTCATAACCCGAGGCACTGTACGTTACCCGAGACAACAATTTTTCGAAGTTGTTCGTAACCTGAATTGTTCGTGACCTGAGGCATTCGTAACCCGAGGTACCACTGTATAAGCTGTATCATAATGCTGAAACTGAAATACTGGTATCAAACAAGATGTGAACAGTGAAGAAAACAGACTTATAAGCAATATCGTAATGCTGAAACTGAAATACTGGTATCAAACAAGTTGTGAACAGTGAAGAAAACAGACTTATAAGCAATATCGTAATGCTGAAACTGAAATACTGGTATCAGACAAGTTGTGAACAGTGGAGAAAACAGACATAAGCAATATCGTAATGCTGAAACTGAAATACTGGTATCAAACAAGATGTGAACAGTAAAGAAAACAGACTTATGAGCAACATCGTAATGCTGAAACTGAAATACTGGTATCAAACAAGATGTGAACAGTGAAGAAAACAGATTTATGAGCAATATCGTAATGCTGAAACTGAAATACTGGTATCAAACAAGATGTGAACAGTGAAGAAAACAGACTTGCTCATTGGATAGAGAGTGAGATAGACAGTTCAAACAAACACAAACACCAAGTTCTAAGTCAGACCTAGGACAAACTGATAGGGACACAAATTCCCACTAGCTCAGTTAACTACCAAAGACAGTGTCAACGGTATAACAGGATAATTGTTAATTCAGGAATATTAGACACTAGCGAGAAGAATTGTGAAGATCCAATCTGTAAAGGTCCTTGAAGAAATCTGTCAGAATTTGAGGTGATAGTGTTTGGCTGCAAATGTCATAAGGGGGTGTAACATGTTGAATGATGTGAGTGTGTGTCTGCGGGTTCGATCGTGGAATACTAGCAAACAGGGTCACCGTAAATGTCTCCACTCCCTGGTTCTGATGATAAAGAATATGTAGAAGAAGACGACAATGACTTTCTTCACAGCACAGGGTTTACACAGACAGTCGGTGATACTTTCCCTCAGGCATATGTTACTCCTTGCTTTCAACACGCATTCACTTGATGATTTTATAAGTTTGATAACTTGCATTCAAATGTCAAACCATAGGGGGAATCTCTCTAACAGAATGATCCTTCTAAATGGAACTGGCCAATTTTTCAGATAATGTTTTGAAATAAGTTTCTTCAAACACTTGGACCATCCATTCCCTTCACAGGATCTCGAACAACTGATAAGTGTTAGCACTTGCCAACCTTGGCGCCCCGCACATCGCCTTCAGTCAGCGCTCAGTAAAGGAAAGAGAACTACACCGGAGATTGCCAACATTATCAAGATGGGGGGAAACAGCTGCGCAAGATTCGGCAGCGGATCACACTGCGCTGGTAACTTACGGGGGTATGTGAGCCAGTTGTTCAGAAAGCAATGGCAAACTACTAAACGTAAAACTTGCCTAGTACATTAACAGCAGCTGAAAAATGCTGGTGTTGACTGCAATACCCTGTAAGGGATATGCAACATTAAAATAAAATCCAGATGCACTGATATACAAGTGTAATATATGTATATCAATGTAATAAGTATACATTATATAAAATAAATACAAATGTTTTAGCATTGATTGATGTAACGGGAATTACAGCATGAATGTAATTCAGCAGACTCGAGAGTGGCTGATTTCGTGACACATGTATCGTGACATCAGATTAATAACCACACCATTATACATGTTTGCACCATTGCATTCATACTGTTTATTTCTGCAGCAATATGTTACCTTAATGTTAATCGTAAAGGTCTTGTGGCTCTGATGGCAGAGTTATTCATCCTGTTTCCAATAATGGCTCTAGCATGTACAATTACCTCACGTGCACACCACACGTCATCAACGCTTGCCAATTTGTATTGTATTCTTCTTCTTCTGCTGCGTTCATCCGGAGTTTTTTTTTTTCGGACATGGTTGCGTTGTGCCTGTTTACAGCAGAGCTGCGTTCTTGCGCCGTTAGGCCGGCACATCCGACTTCTGCAGGCATTTGTTGACCGGGTTAACCTTCCCTGGGATATTGTATTCTATGCTACAGTCTTAGACTTGCTAACACTGTAAAAGATGAAATGAACAAATCTATGTAAATTGACCAGTGCAAGTAAAATACAGTGTATTCTTGCAGACTTCATAAGTAGGCATACCGTACCCGTTTTTGTACTGTAAGTGATAGAGACGAGAACGAATGTGGAGAGCTAGTGATCAAAGTTTGCAGTGTTCAAGGTGATAATGATCAACGTGCTCAAGATAACAGTAAAAAAAACTTAACATTGAATATAATATTTCCAATTCCCCCAATCAGGCAAATGAAAGTTTTAAAAACGGGGTTGGAACTACTACCATGGTTAAGCTATGAAAAAGGAATTACGTAGTGAGCATTAAATTTCCCAACATTGCAGACCAAACTTTGAAAGTTGTGTCTGAATTTTCAGGACCATTTAAATTGGAAACTTTTAAAATGCACATGCAGGTCAGCATGGCCAAATGGGTAAGAACACGTGTTCTTAAACATCCGGTGTGCTGATGCCAAGGTAAGCGCTTCAACCCCTACACCGAACAGCTGGACTAAAATGTTGACCTGTCGTCCTTGACTTGGGGGTGTAAATTACAAGTATCTCTGAAGTCAGAGTGGGTTCGCCTGATGGCAAGGGACACTGTTAATAGGGAAAGCCAATCCACGCGCAAAATTGTCCATCATTGCTATAAATAGTGTGTATGGACTACGCTTGAGTTCAAAGCGAGCGAGAGAGAGAAAAAAACGGGCAAAATATCCTATGTGAGCTTAAGTAGGGAGGCCGAAAGTATAAAGAAGAATCCCAACAAACTGCAGGTGCTGCAGCAAATAATTCTACTGTATTGTGCATTTTATACATGTGCCATGTCAGTCTCAGGCACATTTTATACATGTGCCATGTCAGTCTCTGGCACATTTTATACATGTGCCATGTCAGTCTCTGGCACATTTTATACATGTGCCATGTCAGTCTCAGGCACATTTTATACATGTGCCATGTCAGTCTCAGGCACATTTTATACATGTGCCATGTCAGTCTCTGGCACATTTTATACATGTGCCATGTCAGTCTCGGGCACATTTTATACATGTGCCATGTCAGTCTCAGGCACATTTTAAACATTTCTGTCTTTTCAGGCTTCTGGATGTGCACCACCAGGTCATCTCAGATCGGGATATCTCTCTGTCTCTTGTCTTTGAGTTCATTGATCAGGATTTGAATGCCTACCTTGAACGATGTCCACCTCCAGGGTTAGGGCCTGACAGAATACGGGTAAGTCCAGACTATTTGGTCAGTGTTGTGATCATATTCAGTATACAGGGAAGTCCAGACTATTTGGTCAATGTTGTGATCATATTTAGTATACGGATAATTCCAGACTATTTGGTCAATGTTGTGATCATATTTAGTATACGGATAATTCCAGACTATTTCGTCAGTGTTGTGATTATATTTAGTATACGGATAAGTCCAGACTATTTGGTCAGTGTTGTGATCATATTTAGTATACGGATAAGTCCAGACTATTTGGTCAGTGTTGTGATCATAGACATCTCATCAGTGAAGGTTGGCGGCAATGTACATTCTGCTAAATTGTATCCTGACATCAAGCTGCTCTGTCGCAGTTCATTGAATCCAATTTGTAGAGGTAGTTATTTTGTCTGCACAATCCGGTATATAGTCTGGAAGAATTTGAAAAAAAAAGTGACACTGCTGTTCATATTTCAAGTGTTTTCATCCATGGATTAGTATGCATTTCATGTCTTTAAATGTTGCCCTTATTAAGCTAATGATTTTCTGTGGGATCCCATAATGCATCATCAGTTTCTAAAGGGATTCCATATCAGTGCTGAGGGAGGGCTTTTCATAGTCCACCTAGTGGGTACACATTAAGCTGTAGACAGTGATGTTTTGTTGATTACTGCAAGGGAAAGGAAGCATTAGAGCATTTGTACAATGACTGGACATATCAGCAGGCTGATGCAGACTGAGAATGTCTGCTTGAAGGTATCAAGACAGCCCGAAGGAATCTCATCAACCTATACGATTGAAGTACTGTGACTGGCGAAGAAACAAGACACCCACGCCACATGGTATGGTACGGGATGGTAATGATGATGATGAAATAACACATTTTCAGTTGTGTTGCCTTCTTGTGCATGCAGCCAGCGTCTCTTGGCTTGAAGACATGTGATGTTTCTGTATTCATCTTCTTACTTCTTACAGACAAGAGTTTCCATAACATGGTTATTTCATAAAGCAAATGACAATACAGTTTAATCCTGTATGTCTGCACAACCAACCATAGATGTTCTGAACGAATAAGTAATTCTACCTCATGAAAACGCATCAAATTGATTTTATACGTAAATTTGGCTACATTAAATGCATGGATAACATTATTTCCCCATGCGCACACTCTTTCATCATGTCTGGCCAAGATGGAAACTTTTTGCTCATAACTCGTGAAAAAATATCACCAGCGTGCACATTACATGGAAAATAATACATAATATATATACACAGGACACTCACCCGTTTGAATGAAAAATACTGCTTGTCTTTTACAAGTCAGATGATGTGAGTATATGACTTGATGTAATACAGCAAATTTTGAATTCTGACATATCTGGGAAGGCTTTCTGCTGGGGTGAATGCTAGCAGAAGTTGGCAGAAGGACAGAGTAGCTTCTTCTTGCTGCAGTTCAAATTTGGTTAGTGTTTGCAGAAAAGTTCTGCGGGGAGGTTGATATTGGGTTCTGCTTCTTCTTCTGCGTTCGTCGGAATGTTGTTTTAGATGTAATTGCGTTGTGCCTGTTTACAGCAGAGCTGCAACATTTGAACCTTTCGGCCAACATATCCGACTTCTTCAGGCAGTTTTTGGCCGGTTTACCTTCCCAGGTGTATTGAGTTCTGATACAGTAATTATATTTATTAATAATTGTGCATGTTTGTGTGTTGGTGACTTTGGGGAGTGGGGATATTCTCAAAGTACTTTATATTTATAGGCACTATATTCATAATCGCTAAGTGAAAGGATTATAGATCCATCTCATGTAAGTTTTAATTTTTTTTTTAAATGACCACAACCAGCTGCATTTAAAAAATGACAAATGAAAAAGTTTTGGAAAATAGAGCAAAAGACTTCTAGGAATAAATACGGCTAATACACCCATGACTTGGTGACATCCTATGACACGAAGAAACAACAGAGCACTGGAAGGCATACTACTTTGTCCATTTTTAAAACAAGCATGCACAGATCCATCAATGCACATATAAGTAAGTACAGGATTATCTTCCACATCTTGAGGCATATTGGCATACGATCACCATGTTTTCATAAACCAGTCTGCACTCTGTGCGTGATGTGGTCATTGTCACTCTGTCAGCCTTTACTCCCTACAACATGCCGACAATGACCACGCTTGTGGTGGAATAGTATGTCTTGCTAGGACCACACCCCGCAGCAGGAGAGAGAGAGAGGGAGGGCATGCTTTAATAGAATTAGACCAGCTTAAGAGCTGGCTTCTGCTGGGAGCGTGGAGGAGGTCAGATCTGCTAGCTGTGAGCGAGGTACGAAGAGGGGAACATGGCAGCGACGTAGTCTACTGACTGGGTCATAGCTAGCCGCTAAGGTGGAGGCGAAGACTGAAGCCAACTGCCGAGGTAAGAAGCCGGTCAGTTACGGCGCAGTGTAAATGCCGGTAGATGCACCGGGTGTCCAATGTTCTCCCTCCGAGTGTAGGATGGCTTCTGGGCAGCCACACGTAGCGGTGTTGATAAGGGAAATGTACGATCATAAATGTCTCGAAGGTGTCTGCGCATGGCAGGAGAAAAATGGCAGAGTCATGACCTGGACTGGACTATCCCTTGATAGTATCAGGAAGATAAAGTGGACAAAACATTCAGATGGTCAGAAGCCTTCTTCAGGCTTGCTCTGTGGTGGAGTTTTTACCACATGGGTCGACCTGGGTTCCTCAATGTGGAATGCTGATATACATGGAGTTAAAGAAAACACCATAGGTTCTGAAAGATGGACAGTGTATAAATGTAATGAGAAATGTACACACCCATTTAAAATGTGTTAGCAAGCAATACCAGGAAGCAGATGTGTTGAAAATTTGACAAATGAACAAGCTCTGGAAAATATAACAACAGAAGATGCTTCTTAGAGCAATAGGCTAGCATTGGTTTACTAATGCAATTTGCAATACTGTATACTGTGTTCAAAATACAGCTGCGGGCGATTTGAAAACCAACCACCATCCGCTGGTTTTCATACAATGGTATGAGTGCTGGTCGTTCAGAAATTGATTTTTACAGTGGTATGAGTGCTGGTCATTCAGAAAGCAGTGACAAACTACTGAACTTAACATGTCTAGAAAAATCACAGACAGCCAAAAAAGATGCTGGGGTTGATTGTTATGTCCTGTACATGTCATACACTTTAACTACAACCGGTCAGTTGGTCTTAAATGTTTACTTCTCATCCTTATCTTGGGGACATTAAAATGGCACTGGTAATAGGGAACTCTGCCCCACATGTGGAAATCAGTCCAGTGTTGACTGTGCTTGAGTTCAAAGCAAAAACAAAAAATATTTTTAAAAAATCCATTTCCACTGATTAAAAAAAAAACTCTTCTGCTGATTTGTTCCCATTTGCCCCACACAATCGGCTCGTTTTGTGTCTTCTGTGTGAAAATATTAATATGCGTTGTGTCTTAAGTTGAGTTGAGTCAAGAACCGACATCACTGCACTCAGGACATTCCCATACGTGTCTCTATCTTAATATGCAGTCTGTGTCTCTTGTTCAATCTCTCATTAATATTGATGTGAAAGTTGTTGCTTCCTGGTGTTCGCGTCCCATGACCAAATCAATACATTAGTTCTGCCTGCATCACATTTTATATCAGGATAACCCACTTAAAATTAGGGTTGAGGTTTTGTGTGTGTGCCAACTGTGCAGTTGGATTGTTAATTATGATTTAGTGAGGTGTGTAGAAGATGTGAAGTTGAACACAAATCAAAACATGTTTAAACATAGAGAGAGAAAGAAATTCATTGTGTTATTTGTTGTTTTCTTTTTCTTCTTTGCCCTACCTCTTCAATTTCTGCTTCTTCTTCCCTAAAACCTCCATCTATGGGATGTGTGCCATGGTCAATGTGATCTTCAGCAATAGTGTTTCAAATTCACTGTTTACGTGCGAATAGAGCATTTTAATGCGAGGGCTTTTCCAAAAGCCACTGCCGTATTGGCTGGTAATATTAAACCTGTTACCATAGCAACACTGTTCATTGCTTGCATCATTCAGTAGTCTTTTAGCTCATTACATATCAACCTACAGTCTAACATCAACCTACAGTCTAAAACCTCCATCTATGGAAGTGTGCCATAGTCAGTGTGATCTTCAGCAATAGTGTTTCAAATTCACTGTTTACATGTGAATAGAGCATTTTAATGTGAGGGCTATTCCAAAATCAACCACAGATTGGTTGGTAAAAACAAACCGGTTACCACAGCGACACTGTTCATTTCTTGCATCATTCAGTAGTCTTTTAGCTCATTACACATCAACCTACAGTCGCATTTGTTCAGTGGTTTACGAATTGTGAACGACTAAACATAGATTGTTATTGCCTTTCGCGCCAGCTGTGAAATGCGTGGTGTGGTTCATTTTCTTCATGCCGAAGGTAAAATGCGGTGTCGATTGCGTCGTGTGTATGGTGATAACGTTATGAGTGACAGTTCTGTGAGGGATTGGTACAGGAAATTCAGAGATGGGCATAAAGATGTGCATGATGAGGATGGACAAGGATGACATTCATGTATGACAGATGAGCTCATTCAAAATGAGCTCATTCAAAAAGTTGATCAAGTCGTAGTGGAAAAGCATTGTTTCACAATTTTAGATCTTTCTACAGAATTTACACAGATTT
Organism: Cepaea hortensis; assembly: GCA_963921405.1. Classification (NCBI taxonomy): domain Eukaryota; kingdom Metazoa; phylum Mollusca; class Gastropoda; order Stylommatophora; family Helicidae; genus Cepaea; species Cepaea hortensis. Next base: position 95,024,691 of record OY992883.1, on the reverse strand, counting down.
CTGGGAATAGTCTGTTTTGAATTGTCACAGAGAAGTTGGGCATTTCTCAACAGAATAGTGACTCGGGACGAGACACAGGTTTACTTCATGAACGCAGAGAAATGGGAACAGTCAAAACAGTGGATGCATACTCATTCTCCAAACAAACCCAACAAATTAAAGCAAACATTTTCGCAGTGAAAAATGATGGTTACTGTCTTCTGGGACTGCAATGGCATTTTATTGACAAAATTCGTGACACTAGGGGCCACAATGTCAGAATTTATTGTGAAACACTGAAGAAGCCTTGTTGGTCGATCCAAAACAAAATGTGAGGAATGCTCACCAGTGGCGTTATTATCCTGCATTACAATGCTTGACCCCACACTGCTGCTCATACAAAGGCTTTACTTGGGCAGTTTTGGGAAATTTTCAACCACCTCCCTTACAGCTCGATTATCATCTCTTTGGCAAGATGAAGGCCAGGCTGGCTACCCAATGCTTCAACACCGCCGATGAGCTAATGGATGGAGTCAACAACTGGCTAAGTACTCTGGTGGCGCCATTATGTGGCGAGGGGTTACAAGAACTCATGCCACGGTAAAAGTGCATGAATTTAGGTGATGACTGGAAAAGTAATGCATTGATGTATGTAGAAACAAATGAAGAGAGTTGAGAAGATTGCGTACAAAGCCTAAGAGACTGATTAACTTACTGCTGCCCAGTGACCTCTAAATTGATATAAATACTCTTTACTGTCAGATAATGCAAATTAAAAATAGTGACACCTAGAAATTTTTTGCCTGGGAACAGGAGGTCATTGAAATACCACTTGTTGTAAGGTTTTAACATGTAATGAGACAGTTGTACACCCTAAAGAAACATGAAATACCACGTGAGATACATGCCTCAGTTGTAAGGTTTTAACAGCATGTAATGAGACAAATGCTGGGGCCCATACGGGGGAGCAAAGAATAGTAACACTGTTGCCTACCGTGCACATTGTAAGAGGCGACTAAGGAGGCTATGGTTCCGTCGCCCTGCTATTGAGAGAGAGTGTGGCGCGACACTGTGAGCTGTGAATTTTGCGTAGAGTGCTTTTGCATCTGTCTGCGGTTGTTTTTAGCGTGAACTGCATGTTCGGAACAATGACGGCCGTCTGTTGCTGGATTGACTGGTTTGCCTTTTCGGTTCACAGGTGCTTTTTTCAGGAGACTCCTGGGAGTCGTCGCTGTAGCTACGGAGTTTGTGATTTGTGCGGCGCTATTGGTGGGTCGCCCTGCGGAAAGAGACCAAGCCAAATGAGATAAAACTCAGGTCAATGAAGTCTTTCTGGTGACTGCCGTTTCCATCGACGATGAACTGTATTTTTCGTGGAGGACTTATGTGTTGGCATTCTGGCGGCGGCATTATGCACAGTGTACCTGTGCGGGCTGTTGGCTTGCCGACACTCCTGTCTATTCCATTGTTCACATAGGGCAGTGAGGGGCATTTTGTGTTATATTCACTGACACAGGAACGGATCAATATGGGGACGACCCGTTGCCGTGAAGTTGGAACTGTGACTAACTAAATGTGCATGCTAAAGAGACATGAAATACCACGCTGCATACAATAATAAGTTGTAAGGTTTTAACAGCATGCAGTGGACAAATGTGCATGCTAAAGAAACATGAAATACCACGCTGCATACAATCATAAGTTGTAAGGTTTTAACAGCATGTAATGAGACAAATGTGCACGCTAAAGAAACATGAAATACCACATGGAATACTTTCCTAAGTTTTGAATTTTTAACAGCATGTAATGAGACAACTGTGCACCCGGGAAGGTTAACCCGGTCAACAAATTCCCGCAGAAGTCGGATGTGTCGGCCTAACGGCGCAAGAACGCAGCTCTGCTGTAAACAGGCACAACGCAATCACATCCGAAAAAAAACTCCGGATGAGCGCAGAAGAAGAAGAAGACAACTGTGCACGCTAAAGAAACATAAAATACAAAATGTTGAATGCATGGACATATTAGTTGTGTATCTAGACTTGGCGCGACAGGGGTAATTAACAACTGTGCCTTTCAATTTCTACCGTGGAAGACTGAGCTCTTGTGGACATGTCAGGAATGCGATGTCGTCCCTTAGCTTTACTGACAATATAAAATAACACAAATTAATGCAGCTTTTCTGAACACATTTAAAACAGGATGGTTCGACGACTGCCCTTCATCAGGAAAGAAACATAAAACAAAAAATCACACACACACACACACACATTGTTGTATTGTGTTTTGTCTAATTGCTTGCTGATGAAGACTAGTCGCCGCAACGTTAAGTTTTCCGTAGTTATGTTTTGTAAAGCTACATTACTGTGTGTTATTTTATGTTGTTTACATTTCCACAGCTTTACCACAGTTCCACTCTTGTTATTCATACCTAACTTTACTAATAACTGATATGGGGTATCGCACTATCAAGCGGTCAACTTGCAATGTCTACTGTCTAGTGGCTCTTCTAATCCTTACTTTTGCCTCTTGTCTTCTGGGAGTGTCCTTTATGTGAATGTTTTTCATATAACGGACACACAAAGCACCGTTAAACTCATGATCCCACTATCTTGGAATCTCAAATATGTCGCACCCACCTGTGAATTATTCAGCGTATATCACGGTGATATTCAATCATGGAAGTTCATTGATCCCACATGTTCGATAGAGTACGGTCGGTTATTACAGGGTGCACGAAGTGTGAGAAATACAGAAAATGGGCATTGAAAAGACAGAGACAATTGTGATAGGCAGACAGAAACCCTTTCAATAAAAAATAAAGTACTCTGAAATAAAAGAAACCAGCGAATTTAAATATCTAGGGTCAATTTTCACTTCAGATAGGAGAATGGATAGAGAAATCAACATACATTGTGCACAGACAAATGAGGTACTGGGACAACTAGCTCCACTTCTGTCGCATAGAAAGATACCTTTAAGTACTAAAGCAAATCTCATAAGAACTATTTATTGGCCTACATTGTGCTGCAAGTGTCAATCATGGATGCTTGCTGCTGGTAACGAGCACAAAATCATAACAACAGAGATGGGACACCTTAGAAGAATTTCAGGCGTTACTGTGTGGGGTGGAATTAGGAAATTAAGAGGAAAACTAGGTCTGAAGCCAGTCACGCAGTTCATTACAGAACAGTAGATTAAATGGTTTGGCCACACCACAAAAATGCCCTGGTACCATCTGCCACAAAGAGCACATTGAAGGAATGGGGAGACAGAGCCAGAGGGAAACCGTAAAAAATGGAGTATTGGTATCTAGAACAACCTTAGAGAAATGAATACCAACTTACAAATAGCATTAAAAATTACGCATAAAAGATCTTCTCTCTCTCTCTCTCTCACTCACTCTCACTCTCTCTCTCTCTCTCTCTCTCTCTCTCTCTCTCTCTCTCTCTCTCTCTCTCTCTCTCTCTCTCTGAGGTATATGGAGGAAGGGAAGATATAGCCGGCGGTGTAAGGATTTTCACACAATCGGTCCTATTAAGTATTACACACGCGCGCAAACACACACACACACACGTGTTCGATAACGACGTTGCTTGTTAATCAATCTGTCCCCTGACGGTGTGCCGTATTGTTTTCAAATTAATATATTAACGGAATACCGCAATGCAATCTACTCTCTCTCTCTCTCTCTCTATATATATATATATATATATATATATATATATATATATATATATATATATATATATATATATATATATATATATATATATATATATAAAGGCCATATTGTTTGAAAGTGTTTAAAATGACGTTCCAACAATTTATCTGGCGCTGGAGGCTATTAGTATTACTGGTAAAAAATTTTAGCCTGCTTTCTGCCACCGCCCAGTAATCAGCGACACGCCGGCAGCCCTGGATAATGTGCTGTTAAACTGGGTGGTCTTTTATATTTTGGTAAACGCCCTCGCTAAACTCACTTGTTGTCTGAGCTGTCAAAATTGGCATGGGCGCCAAAAGTAATACGCACACGATAGTGTTAACCCCCATAGCAGATATTGCAGTTAGAATATACAGCCTTCTTCTTCTACTACTACTACTACTACTACTACTACTACTACTACTACTACTACTACTTCTTCTTCTTCTTCTTCTTCTACTACTACTACTACTACTTCTTCTTCTTCTTCTTCTTCTTCTTCTTCTTCTTCTTCTTCTTCTTCTTCTTCTTCTTCTTCTTCTTCTTCTACTGCTGCTGCTGCTGCTGCTGCTGCTGCTGCTGCTGCTGCTTCTTCTTCTTCTTCTTCTTCTTCTTCTTCTTCTTCTTCTTCTTCTTCTTCGGTCGCTCCCTTTGAACTCAAGCTTTGTCCATACAAGTGCTACTACTTCTAATGCACTGAACACATTTTTTCGTGTGTGTTAGCTTTCCCTATTACCAGTGTCCTCGCCATGCGGCGAACCTACTCAGGGGTACTTGTAATTTACATCCTCAAGTTAAGGACGAGAAGTTTTAGTTCAACTGACCAGTTCTTCTTCTTCTTCTTTCGTTCGCTTGAAATATGTCTATATCTGCAATGTCGTCTCTTGCATGAATTGAACTGTTTTTTTCAGTTCGCACAGTGGTCCATAGAGTTTATCTTCCACCGTCGTCTCTCTAGGCCAGAAGGTTTGCCTAGATATGTTATATTTTGGGCAGTCTTGGAGTATGTGCTCTGCTGTCTGCGACGCCAATCCACATGTGCACATGGCTGTTTCACCAATCTTGAATTTTGTATACATGTGGTTGCGTAATCTATTGTGTCCTGTTCTGAGGCGCAGAATAATGACTTGTTCTGGTCTGTCCATAATGTGGTAGTCATCTTGAGCAGGTTTTGGTGGCTTTCTGACTGATTTGATCATTCTTTTCTTTTGGTGGTATGTAACGGGCACATCAGGCTGTTCCTCTTTGGCTCCTTCCTTAGCCAATTGATCAGCTCTGTCGTTTCCGGGTACTCCACAGTGGGATGGTATCCACTGTATGGTGACTTTATGCTGACTGCTAAGTTCAGAAAGTAGTGTCCTTAGTACTGGCAATTTCCCAGAGAGGAGCGCCTCGAGTACTGATTTTGCATCTGTTAGTAGCACCACAGGTTGTGTACCATTGCTGTTATTTAGTAATTTCTCTGTTGCTATCTTGATTGCCTCAATTTCGGCATCATAGTTATGGCAGTACTTTCCTGTCGGTACTCTGGCTGTGTCCCTAGTATTATTTGGGTATTCTATGTACACTCCCGCTCCTCCATTTCGAACAGCATTTTGTGCTGACCCATCTGTGTAGACTCGGATCCAGAGGTCCTGTGGGTATTCTTCATCAAGGAAGCTGAGAGTGGCTGTTCTGCGCTGCACACTGTTCTGTTCTTCCTTGTCAAATATTCCTCTCACTTTTGTCTGGATTTGTAATGATAGTCTATGCTCATCTTTCCATGGAGTTCGCTCTGGAATAGTTGTTAGGGGGATACAAACTGTGGGCAGATCAGTGGTTTCTCTGCAGAGTCGTTTGGCCTGGTGGATAAAACTACTTCTTTTCAACCGCCCCATAGCTAGGTTTTCAAATCTGTTCTTCATAGGGTGGCCTGGCAAGCTGAGGAACTTTTCTGCTTGTATTAGCGTTTTCGTATCTCTGCGCTCACTCAGTGCCTGTGTCCTCCCCATCTTCTCCATTTCCACTATAGGGGTTGATCTCATCCCTCCTGTGGTGACTCTAAGTGCTTGATTTTGCACCTTGTCCAGCTCTTGTAGTGTGGTATTTGATGCTGAACACCACGCAGTTGACCCATATTCCAGGTGTGGTCGTATGCTCTGTTGGTAAACTTTGCTAAGTATTTTCGTACTGGCTCCCCATGTGGTTCCACTTAGCTTTCTCAGGATGGCTATTTTCCTTCTGGCTTTTGCTACTGCTTTGTTGATGTGCTTTCTCCATGTCAGCTTGCCATCAAATGTTACTCCAAGGTATGTTGGTTCTTTATCTTCTCTTAGGGGTGTTCCATTTATCTGGATGATCCCTGCCTTTTGTTTTGGAGAGAGGGTAAATAGGGTGGTGCTGCACTTGTCAGTGTTTATGCTGACACACCATCTATTTGCCCATGCAGCAAATGTATCTACAGCTCTTTGTAGCAATCTGGTGGCCACTGATGCATATTCATTTGTGCTCCATAGAACCAGGTCATCGGCGTACATTGCCGCTTTAATTCCATGCGGTAGGTGAGCAACAAGATCATTGATGAAGATTAGAAAAAGTGTGGGGGACAAGACTCCGCCCTGGGGGACACCGTGACGCAGTAGTACTTTCTTGCTCTTGAGTCCGTCTATCTGTACTCGGGCTCTTCTGTTGTGCAAGTATGCTTTCACCCATTTGTACATTCTTCCATTGACTTTGCAGTTTCTCAGTTTCTTCATCAGACCTTCTTTCCAGACTTTGTCAAAGGCTTTCTTCAGATCTATCCATGCCGCAAGCACCAGCTTCTTCTCTTGGAATGCATCCTCAATTTCTTGAGAGAGGTAGGTTGTCTGATCTTCCGTAGAGTAGCACTGCCTAAAGCCAGCCTGCTGTGGCACAAGGATGTTTTTACTTTCAATGTACCACTGCAGTCTGTGATTGATGATGCGCTCCAGTGTTTTGCAGAGACAGCTGGTGAGGCTAATTGGTCTGTAGCTAGAGGCAATGGAACCATCTTTCCCTGATTTTAGGAGGGGTATCATGATTGCTTCTCTCCAGGCTTGTGGAACACTGCCTAAGGTCCAGCTGTTATTGAAGATCTGCAACAGCTTTGTTTTGGCCTCTGTTCCTAGGTTCCTGATCATTTCATTGGAGATACCATCAGCTCCTGGTGACTTTCTCATTTTCAGTTTTGATATGGCTAGCTCCAGTTCGCTGATTGTGATGGGTGCCTCCAGAACCTCATGTACTATTTCCTTCTGTCCTGTATGTTGTCGTTTCTCTCGAATCTCTTGTTGATTCTCTGGACTAATTTTGATATTGCTATCTTGTGCGAACGAGTCCGCAAAATGGTCAGCTGCTTGCTTTCTTGTTAAGATTTTTCCATCTTTATGTAGTGCAATTTTGGAGTTTCTCCCTGTGCCCTCGTCATTAAGCTGTTTTATTAGCTTCCACAATTTCCTTGTGTCTCTTTCAAAGTTCAGAGACTCCGTTTTCTCCTGCCAGCTTTTCCGTCTAGCCTGCAGCTTGGCCCTTTGAAATTTGGCTTTTGCATGCTGGAATTTATTGTGGTGCTCTTGGCTGGGTGTGGCCTCTGCTTGCTTTCTACACACTTCAACATCATTATGCAACTGTTCCAGTTCACTACTCCAGTAGGGTTTATATTGTTTACGGGCTCCTCTTGGTACTGTTTCTCGCGCTGCCTGTAGTATGCATTTCCCAAACTCTTCAACTGCTTTATTTATGTCTTTCTCAGTGTTCAGGTTTCTAACCAGTATGCTGGTGCGATGCTTGTACATTGCCCAGTCTGCTTTCTTGTAGTTCCACCTCGAGAGGGTGCTGCTTTCACTTACAAGCTCATTTTCTACGGTTAGAAAGACTGGCCGATGGTCACTGCCACCAAGTTGTTTCCCAACAGTTCGTGTAATGTTCCACTCCAGGTCTGGTGAATGAAAAGCCAGGTCAGGTGTAGTTGAAGAGTGCCATGATCTCGAGTAGAAAGTATGTGGGTCGGACGGCTTGTTAATCAACATGAATCTATTCTCATCTTGCCAGTCTTCCAGTCTCTCTCCTCTCTGGTCCATGTGATCATAGCCCCAGCTCTGCGAGTGGCTGTTGAAATCGCCACACACAATCATTTTTTCTTTTAGTGGTAGAGTGTCCAGTGCCTGTGGGCGGTCACTTGGACAGTAGTAATTGATCAGATGTAGATCTGTATTACCTGTCTTAAGTTTAAGTGTCTGATACTCAGCCCCTTCCATGTAGACTTTGATTTGGGAAGCCATGATGTTATTTCTTACAAGGGTCAGTATCCCACCTTTTCGCCTGTTCTTTCGGTCAGATCGGTAACACTGGTAGCCTCTGATTTTAAAGGCTATATTTTCGTTGAGGTGAGTTTCTTGCAAGCAACATATGCTTACTTTCTCTTTGTCCAGGATGTTTTCTAATTCAACTTTTTTGTTGCTGACTCCCTCCGCATTCCAGTGCATTATTTTAAGTCTTAGTTTAGTATGGCCAGTCGTCCTATTCTCATGTCCCCTGGCTCCACAGGACATCTGAGAAGGACCTCCAGTAGTTGGGGTTGGACCCTTTCGAGACATAGGGCCCGGCACTGCACCTGCCTGGGGGTCCAAAGCAGGGCGAGCACCATAACGATTAGCAGTAGTCGACATATTCCATTTTGCGTGATTGCGTGGCATCCTGATTTCTGTGGTGCGCCTCTTGGCTGGTTGCCTCCGTCTTCAGCACCTTTCTTTGCTAGAGCAGACTGTGGTCTCACTCGAGTGTAGATGTGTACGCGCGCACACGCCTGTCTGCGCATGCATGTCCGTGCATACACATCTAGAGCATACTGGTTATTTTCCGGCGCCAGAGACTCGCCGTCGCCCCTTCTCCTGTTAGTTTAAACAGGCCCGCCACGTGAAGGCCAGGAGTTGGACTTTTGCTGCATAGGTTATGTATTCACGAGCCATTGAGGTATTTGAGCAATGTTGGGCGCTCACCCCAACACCGCGCCTCGGCTACATACAGCAACATTTGGAACCCAACTGACCAGTGTAGAGGTTGAATCAAAACTTTGGCAGCAGTACACCGGAAGTTTATGAGCGAGTGCTTTTTTTATATACTGGACATATTAGTTCTTGAGTGCATTGCCTTTGCCGAAAATATGGTTTACTAAATCCCACAGGCCGGTCTCCGTGGCAAAAGCGTTACGGACGGGGTCCGTAATTCCGCTTATCTGCGCTGGAAACACAGCTGTGACCGATTTGGCAGCAGACCATGTCGCGCTGGTTTTAACGTGTTGGTATGGGAGCCGGTCGTTCAGAAAGCAATGGCAAACTACTGAACGTAAACTTGCGAATAGGATATGCCAGGGGGAAAAATCCCAGTCTTGATCAGTTACTGGAGAGAAGAGAAATCGGCCACTTGGTAAATGACGAAAACATAGTGCATGGCATCTTCTCATTAAGAGAAATCCTGGTTTATTTCCTCTGTAAAGTGTGTGTCTGTGTTCGTGGCTTACCCACGGCTTTGGTGGCTAAAACTGATGATTTGTTAGCACGGAATCTGGATGCTTGTAGTGACAGTGCTAATTACACTGTCAGTCTTCGAAAGTACTCTTTAGTACAGTAGCTTATTTATCAAAACCAGTAACTACCGCGAACTAACGCTGTCGTGTTGGGGCGGGGCGGAAAGCCAGTTGACGGGAGGGGATGGGGCTCTGAAGCGGGCAGACGAAGAAACTCGACGTTGGCAAACTTAGCAGACGGCATTTGATATTCCGGCAGATGATATTTGATACGCCAGGCTGTCAATTTGTATCGATCATGGCCAAGCCTTTATAAACCCTGTAAAAGAGGTTAGCAGTACGCAAATTATGAAGCTCTCTTGTTAGAATCTAGGCAACTTGATTGCTATTTGTTTTCTAGGGCACTCTGTAGGTCACGGCTCCGAAGGTCCTGGGATTTTCAGTGGGGGGGGGGGGGGTTGTCGCTGGAGCTATGGAGTTCGTGCTCTGTGCATCGCTTTCGGAAAACCTACCGAGCCATATATGATTTTTTTTTAAAAATACGAACAGGAATTGTGTGGCCATGAGTATGCACTAGGCAACATAAAAATTTGCGCCAAACAATGCATCCGTGTTTATTTATAAACTGTCTTAGTGGCTTAAAAGGGTTCCCCAATGTGATAGTTCCATATAGGATAAAACTCGGGGCAGCGATGCCGATATTTTTGCCGCCCCCCCCCCCCCCAACCCCTTTTATTTTTTGTTGCGTAAATTGTTTTCTGATTATGAAAGCAGTGGCTTAGCACGAATGACTGAACTATGTTCAGGCTTAAAAGGTGTGAACTTGCAGACTGGCGGCAACTACGTCTTGAACAAGCCTAGCAGACGATATTTGATATGTCTGCAGCGGCACAGGTTCTCGCGTTTTGCCGGGCTGGATTTGATAAAAACCACAACATGGGATTCAGGTTCCGTTTTTGGCTGTTTTGTTTATTCCATGGCTTTGTTGTGGGTGTTGTTTCACTGGCCTCGTTTTATTTACTTACTACACCGAGGAAAGACCAGACGGACACATAATCAAACTGCTACTGGTACGATTAGTATTGGGACTCTTCGCTGGCTACTGCATATGATATGCACCTATGTGAATGTCCTGAGTGTTTGACTCAACTCAACTACTTTACTTACTCTTGTGTCTGTCTCTCCATCCATGCATCTACTGGCCTCTGCCTAAAATGGTAAAGGTCCATACTGCTCTAGAGGTGAGCGTGTTAAGCTTTCACAGTGAGTCATGGTTTAAGGAAGTCTGGTAGCTGGTTCTCTTCGATGCTAACTTTCCTTTCCAAGTAATCTCCACAAAAATCTAGCTTTCATTTAACAATGCCGCAAGGCCGAAGTGGACTCCAGGGCCGTGTCTTGGCTGTTCATGATTAGTCCATGTTCATTTACTTCATGCAGTGACAAGCAACCTACCATACATTATTTTCTTATCTCCTTCTGTCCCATTCAGTTGTTACATTAACCCAGTTATTGCTACAACCCTTTCTGCCCCTTGGTTTTATTATTTTAACCCCGTCACACCCAAGCATTTATTCTGGGTGCTGTAGACAGAGCTTTAGTGGCTGTGATAGAATGAGTTTAAGTAACAGCTGGCTAGGATAGAAAGGGGTTAATAGCTGGCTGAGACAGAAAGGAATTAATAGCTGGCTAGGATAGAAAGGGGTTAATAGCTGGCTGAGACAGAAAGGAATTAATAGCTGGCTAGGATAGAAAGGGGTTAATAGCTGGCTGAGACAGAAAGGAATTAATAGCTGGCTAGGATAGAAAGGGGTTAATAGCTGGCTGAGACAGAAAGGAATTAATAGCTGGCTAGGATAGAAAGGGGTTAATAGCTGGCTGAGACAGAAAGGAATTAATAGCTGGCTAGGATAGAAAGGGGTTAATAGCTGGCTGAGACAGAAAGGAATTAATAGCTGGCTAGGATAGAAAGGGGTTAATAGCTGGCTGAGACAGAAAGGAATTAATAGCTGGCTAGGATAGAAAGGGGTTAATAGCTGGCTGAGACAGAAAGGAATTAATAGCTGGCTAGGATAGAAAGGGGTTAATAGCTGGCTGAGACAGAAAGGAATTAATAGCTGGCTAGGATAGAAAGGGGTTAATAGCTGGCTGAGACAGAAAGGAATTAATAGCTGGCTAGGATAGAAAGGGGTTAATAGCTGGCTGAGACAGAAAGGAATTAATAGCTGGCTAGGATAGAAAGGGGTTAATAGCTGGCTGAGACAGAAAGGAATTAATAGCTGGCTAGGATAGAAAGGGGTTAATAGCTGGCTGAGACAGAAAGGAATTAATAGCTGGCTAGGATAGAAAGGGGTTAATAGCTGGCTGAGACAGAAAGGAATTAATAGCTGGCTAGGATAGAAAGGGGTTAATAGCTGGCTGAGACAGAAAGGAATTAATAGCTGGCTAGGATAGAAAGGGGTTAATAGCTGGCTGAGACAGAAAGGAATTAATAGCTGGCTAGGATAGAAAGGGGTTAATAGCTGGCTGAGACAGAAAGGAATTAATAGCTGGCTAGGATAGAAAGGGGTTAATAGCTGGCTGAGACAGAAAGGAATTAATAGCTGGCTAGGATAGAAAGGGGTTAATAGCTGGCTGAGACAGAAAGGAATTAATAGCTGGCTAGGATAGAAAGGGGTTAATAGCTGGCTGAGACAGAAAGGAATTAATAGCTGGCTAGGATAGAAAGGGGTTAATAGCTGGCTGAGACAGAAAGGAATTAATAGCTGGCTAGGATAGAAAGGGGTTAATAGCTGGCTGAGACAGAAAGGAATTAATAGCTGGCTAGGATATAAAGGGGTTAATAGCTGGCTGAGACAGAAAGGAATTAATAGCTGGCTAGGATAGAAAGGGGTTAATAGCTGGCTGAGACAGAAAGGAATTAATAGCTGGCTAGGATAGAAAGGGGTTAATAGCTGGCTGAGACAGAAAGGAATTAATAGCTGGCTAGGATAGAAAGAGTTTAACAGCTGGCTGGGATAGATAGAGTTTATTAGCTGGCTGGGATAGAGTTTAATAACTCTGTTTTCACTTTTGTAATGCCATTGTCAATTTTAATCTTTGATTTTTAGAAGAATAAATGAATGTGTAGATGGTCACATGTATGTTCATTTTTACTTCTTGTCGGTCACACTTCATTGACCCCTTTCTTTCTGCACCACTGGTTATGTGTAAAATATAATAAATATTATGCATGATTGAGTTTCTTCCACAGTTACTGGATTTGTCTTGCATGGGCTTTTCTTGTAGGATCTTTTTCAGACAGTTCTCATAGGGCTGGCATAATTGATTCTGTTGTAAGAAGGCATAATGTGTTGCACATTTGCATAAGTGTTTTAGTGGTCTTGTCAAAGATCTTAAACAACAATCTTTCAGAGATTTCTTGTACCTGGGGCATTTGTGGGAGGGAAGTTCCTCACTGTAGTTTCGTGTGTTTACATATTTGTGTGGCTACATTGGAGCGTATCTCAATGCATGAATATAAACAGCAAATTTATTCATGTATACATCAGATCATTATTCTGTTGGTGTAATGGGTAATGCGATCACTGAGTGGTATAGGTTTCGGTTCCATATTGGGGAGGAATGTCTCTTAATGTGGGTGGACCAAGCCTTGTTAAATGGGTAACCGAGATGTAGCTTATTAATGAAATATGTTTTGAGAAGGAAAACTGGTCACCTCAACTCATAACATCACCTAGTGTATGAAATATTCTGCAAGGGAAAGACAGAGACTCATTCAAGTGAATCGGAAGGTTAACTGGTGAATCCAGACCATCTTTCCATGTCATAGGTGGTACTTTAACAGAAAGTAAAAATATACTAGAAAGATAGAAGTAACACTGGAATTAGAAAGATAGAAGGAGTAACACTGGAATTGAAAAGATAGATGCAGTAACACTGGAATTTGAAAGATAGAATGATTAACTGGGATTTGAAAGATAGAAGGAATAACACTGGAATTTGAAAGAGAGGAGGATTAACACTAGAATTAGAAAGATAGAGGAGTTGACACTTGAATTTGAAAAATAAATGCAGTAACACTGGAATTAGAAAGAGAAGGATTAACACTGGAATTTGAAAGATATAAGGATTAACACTGCAATTTGAAAGATAGAAGGATTAACACTGGCTTCAGGCAATTAGAAGGATTAATGCTGGAATTGGGATTAACACTTGGAATTAGGAGTAACACAAATTAGAAAGATAGATGCGGTAACTCTGGAATTTGAAAAATAGGATTAAAACTGGAATTTGAAATATAGAAGGATTAACACTGGATTTATAAAGAAAGGAGTAGTGTGTAGAGTTATTTGAGGAAATGACAAAGAACTAGAAGGTAATATACCTGAAGGTGGAGAGAAAGAATCAGAATCTTTATTAAAGTACAATCAGCAATACAAAGTTTGGAGAAAGGGAAGTCACTCAGCTGTGATGGTATACCAACTGAGCTAATCCAGGTGGAGAACAACCCAGTAACTGTATCTATTATGTTTGAAGATCTGGAACAACGATACTTGGCTCAAAGCATGGAAGACACCAATGTACGTCCCTTTCTCAAAGAAAGGAAATTGTAAGCTATTCACCAACTGTTGGACTAAGTCATAGTAACAAAATCCCCCTGTGAATCAATGGAAGACAGCAATGTACATCCTTGTTCCAAAGAAACAAAATTGTAAACCATTCACCAACGATTGTACTGTTGGACTAAGTCATAGTAGCAAAATGGGAGTCTCCGTGGCGAAGTGGTCAAGCCGTCTGACCCAGGCTCCGAAGGTTGTGGGTTTGATTCTGGGCTGCATCCTTCGGTTCACGAATGCATTTTTTCGCAGACTCCTGAGGGTCGTTGCTGGAGCTATGGAGTTCGTGCTTTGTGCGACGCTTTCCACGCTGCGGAAAGAGACTGAGCCATATGGGATAAAAACCTGGTGCAATGAAGTCATCCCTGTCGACTTTTAATTAAGCGACTTTTTTATAGTAGCAAAATCCCCATGTGAATCATCATCTGAGGGTATTTAAACAGTGTTGAGAACCTGTGGCACAACACAGGCAAACAGATTAAAGTAAACTGTCTGAGATCGTGCATCTTTCCTGTGGCAACATGTAGATTTTTGTCATGGACCAATTTCCTTAAAGTCTAAAAAGACCAATTTCCTATCACCAAAGAAGAAAATGGTTTTTTTTTAAACTTAACTGGTATAGAATATCATGACCAAGAAGGAAAAATACTGACAGAACATAACAATTGCTTCATCTGTTTTTTTTTCTTCTGTCTAATATTTAAGGACCTGATGGTACAGATGGTCAATGGAATTGACTTTCTTCACAGTAACCGAATTATCCACCGCGACCTCAAGCCTCAGAATATCTTGGTTACACATGACGGCATCCTGAAGCTAGCCGATTTTGGACTGGCCAGGGTGTATGCCACCGACATGAAACTGACAAGCGTGGTAGGTTTTTTGTTTGTTAATTTCTTAGAAGCTGGATTTTAGTAGTGATTAGGGAATTATTTTGCCAACAAACTGACCCTAGATTCAGTCCACAGTGGGTGCAGTATTCCTGTTTCCTAGTTATATATCCATATTGTTGACCTTCTTCGGGCATGTCAAGAGAAGGGGAAAGCTGGAGTATGTCGTCACAATGGGAAACTTGGAGGGGAGAAGAGGCAAGCGAAGACCAAGAGAGAATATGCTGGACAGTTTGACATCATGACGTGGAAGAACATCAGTATCAGATATGATGGCAGTACATGAGTCAGAAAGCAGCACAAAGTTATGTAAATAAATATTGCACATGCCTTCGGGGGGGGGGGGGGGGGGGGGGGGGGGGGGGGGGTCAAGCAGCACAAAGTTATGTAAATAAATATGTGCACATGCCTTCGGGGGGGGGGGGGGGGGTCAAGCAGCACAAAGTTATGTAAATAAATATGTGTACACGCCTTCAGGTATATTGGACATATGGTGCTAGACCAAAACATCTTTAGACCAATCGGCACTTGGTGCGCGGTTGGGTCAGTATCAGGCCAGTTACCTTTACTTCCCAAGACATTTTCTTTTATCCATTTTAGCCTGGGTCCGTGGGAGTCTTTGTGGCGAAGTGGTCAAGCCGTTTGACTCGGGCTCCGTAAGTTGTGGGTTCGATTCCGGGCCCAGTCTTTTGGTTCATGAATTAAATTTTTCGGAGACTCCTGTGGGTCGACGCTAGAGCTACGGATTTCGTGCTTTGTGCGACGCTTTCCACGCTGCGGGAAGAGACCGAGCCATATGGGATAATACCCGGTGCAGTGAAGTCGACCTTGTCAACTTTTAAGCCTGGGTCAACTTGGGAGCCCAGGTCAATGTTAGATATTCCAATCTGCCCCTGTGCGGTATCAAACCCATGGCCACCGGGCCGGCACGCGAGTGTCTAGCCATTAAACTACCCTGTCTCCCAAAAAATCTGCCATTAAGGTTATTCAAACAATGACCACTTGGTTGGCAAGCATGCGAGCTGGCCACAGCGGCCCCTAGCACAAATGTGAACACAATGTATTAACTCTTTCGCTACCGTGAGCCCATCTTGGGACACGATGGATTTCCGGTGATGGCAGTCCGCCCTTTTAGTCCTACAAAATGATCAGTGGTTTATTTCATATATTTCTGCTCCGTTTCGGAATTTTAAGTTACAGTAAACTAAAAAGTCGTACAGCGAAAAGATTTCTACGCCATCTTGGTGCGGTCAAACGTTTTCTAATATTGGATTCTTGTGAATTTTCAGTTTTAAGGTAGTGTTAATTTGTTTTTTCACAATGGAAACGCCCACCAGTTTGCGTCCACGTAGTATGACTTGAAATCAAGCTAGATTATTGTTTATAACTGTTTTAAACAATAGTGATTCCCTTATCAGTGAATATTTAGAAAGAATTTTTAGTTGTGTCTAAAGTTTTAGCACGTGGTGATAAAGAAAAACCAGTGAATGTTCGTCAACAGCTGAGTGTCTGACAACGAAGCACGAATGGCTGAAGTTTACGTCTGTCATTATTGCTATGGGACTTGATCCAAGACCATGTATCAAAGACTACTGGTGTACAAGTGCACATTTATATACTCCTTGGTATGCCACTGCCACTACGTTTCCCAGTAATCAATTAGAAAATTAGAATATATTTATCACACCATGTTTCATGTATGTGAACCTGAGGGTACCCAAAAAAAATTTTTTTTTTTAAATTGATCCTCTTGTTGACATGATTATGAAGAATATCCAGGAAGCATTTTACCCATTTGAAAATGTGTCCATTGATGAAATGATTATTTGGTGGAAGGGCTAAATAAAGCTAAAAAAACCATGCATTGTTGTCTCTACCAAGTCTGTAGTTAGAACTGTTGAGAGCGGATTGCGAAAACTGCAAAGCAAGCCGAAGATGGTCTCCATGAAAATAACACGGCGATGAATGGCTGCGACAGAATGGACCAAATGGTTGGATATTATAATATCCATGATAGGAAAACCATTAAGTGGTGGAAGAAGATCTACTACTAGATCTTTGAAATTGCACAGATCAATGCTCACATCCTACATTCCATATGGCAAACAGAGAAAGGAGGATAAAAATTGTCATAGAAGGATTTCAAGTAAAGGAAAGTGCTCATCGCGAAGTAGCTCAGAGTATTCCTGAAAGTTTGACACTCTGCCTGCCGAAGAATTTCAGTCTGTTGCAGGAAATTATGCCGAAAGATTTACATGAGCCAAGCATTTAATAGAATTTGTCGGTGTCAATAGAGACTGTTTTTTGCAGCACTCGAACTAAACGACACATATCATCTTTTGTTTGCTCCGGCTGCACTAATAGACCAGACTTGTGCGCCAAAGTTTGCTTTGCAGCCTATCACAAATAGACTGCCACATATAGTAAATAAAAACAAACAGACATGACAATTAAATGTAAATCTGCCAAGTGTTTTCCTAATTTTTGTCTGAAAAAAGAAAAATACATGATGAAGAATCTGCGGCAAAACTTCTTTTTGGATGATTGATTCGGAGCAATTGTATTTATAGTTTAGAAAAGTGTTGTTTGTGCAGTAAATTCAACAGGATTAGCAGTGATCAGGATATTGGATAACAACGCCCCCTTGGTAAGTACAATGTTTACATTATTTTTACCTCTTTTTAACAAATTATTTTAGAAGTTATATTATTATTTTTATTTTATTTACAACATACAGCAAACATTCTCCTACCAACATATTCCTTGTGCAATCCCCTTTATTTTGATATATAATACAACATTTCTGCTACAATTTTAACCATTTTCATAACATTATTGCGACATACACCAACTTCCAGATTTCGGCCATTAGTTTTTTTCATTTTTGTGAAAAAGACATGGTTCAGAATATGCACCAAAACTTCCTTTTGGATGATTTAAATGATCAATACTGTTTATATTCTTGAAGACAAGTGGTGTTTGTTTGATTATTCAGTAAATTAAACATTATTAGCAGTATAGGAGTATAGAAAACACATTCTAAGTGCAATGTTTACATTATTTTTACCTACTTTTGTCCAATTATTTTACAAATTATATTATTATTTTTATTTTATTTACAACCTAAAGCAAAAATTCTCCTACCAACATATTCCTTCTGCAATCCCCTTTATTTTGATATATAATACAACATTTCTGCTACAATTTTAACCATTTTCATAACATTATTGCGACATACACCAACTTCCAGATTTCGGCCATTAGTTTTTTTCATTTTTGTGAAAAAGACATGGTTCAGAATATGCACCAAAACTTCTTTTTGGGTTACTTTAATGAGCAATACTGTTTATATTCTTGAAGACAAGTGGTGTTTGTTTGATTATTCAGTAAATTAAACATGATTAGCAGTATAGGAGTGTAGAAAACACCTTATAAGTGCAGTTTTTAAAATAATTTTTACCTCTTTAATTTCAGTTGTTATTATTAAACCTCTCATTATTGTCATAATAATTGTAACCTATCAATTAATTATTAACACTGTCATGTTCCTTGTGCAATCCTCTTTAATTTGATATGTAATACAATAGATCTGCTACCATCTTAACCATTTTAAAAGCATTATTGTAACACACCCCTAGTTCCAATTTTCTGCCATAAATTTCTGTTTGGTCACAGCCCAGTTTTTGTTTGGTAGTGAAAGAGTTAAAGACACCTGGAAACAGGGACATGTGAAATATCAAGTTTCTGTCTGTGGGCCATGATGAGAGTGATCTTCTATAAAGGACCTACTTGATGGTGGTTGGGAGCATGATATACCCACTCCACCCCCTCTTTATATGAACAGTAAGTAAAAAGATTGGAGTTGAGCTGGCTTTTACAGTGTTCTCTTTGCTTCATGTAGGTGGTCACACTGTGGTATAGAGCCCCAGAAGTCCTCCTCACTGGTCAGTACTCCACAGCAGTGGACATGTGGAGCTGTGGATGCATCTTTGCTGAACTTCATCTCAGGCGGCCACTGTTTAAGGGCAGCTCAGAGGGCGACCAGCTAAAGAAAATCTTTGAGTAAGTTCATGTGTTACTCTCGACGTTTGTTGATCATGTTTTATGTTTGTACAGCTCTTTGGGAGTCTCAATGAGCTCTTAAATACTGGAATTCTTGTGTGGATATTACTAGAACAGACAATTAGAGGAAGCTCATGTGTGCATGTTACATTAATATAAAGAACGGGTTAAAGAAGTAACTGAAGCACAAAAGATATAAAGAGCAGGAAAGCAAGGTAGAGTTCTTCATTTAAAAACAGATTTGTCCTGAAGCGTTATTCTCCTATGGGTCTATGATGTGAAGGGTCATCACATTTTGTAAGCCTGAATGCACGGAAGAATATGTTGCCTGCCTTTCCTTCACTTAGGGAGCCGACAAGTGCAGGTGCTGAACTCTGACATTATGAGCGCAACTGTTTTTCAACTTCGCTAAAGCGCCCACAATTCTTTATGAAGTTTGTAAGAAGTTAAAATAGTTTTTGTTCCTTTAAATGAGAATACTTTTTATTTTTTTTGACAGGAAATTACAAAGAAATGAAAGAATATATTCTAGTATCTGGTATAATAATTTTTTGTTTGGCATGAAAGTGAGCACATAATAAATATGTACTTCACAACCAGTGTTGCTGATTTGTATGCAGATTGCGAGAATATATATTTACATTTGTCATTAAGTAAGAAAGGTTGATTTTAAGTCAAAATGTACATTTGTTTTTGCTTCTGAGACATATGTTTCATATTCCTTGGACTGCCAGAGTAACTGACAAGTGATTGACAAGGCTAATGAAAATAGAACATTATATACAAGTATAGGAAGGCGATACAAAGTTTTTGTTAGGTAATGTAATGAGAAGAGAGGCATTGGAAAACAGTGTGTTGATTGGGTAGGTCAGCGGTAAAGGTGGTAGGGGCAAACCAAGAGAAATATGGTGAATGTACTGGGTTGGTGGCTTGAAGGAATATCAACAATAGAATTGATCCAGGACTATGGTCTTTGAAGCAACAAGAACAACTGAGCTATTTGGCAGGATACTTGATGAAGGTGAATCCATGATACATGATGATAATTATTATTTTGTACACATTTACTTTATGGTAAAAGCCCTGGTGCAAAGAAGAAATAAATCAAGACTGCATAAAATATAACATCTGGGCAAACCTTATGGTCTACAGAAAAACAGTGGAAGATAAACTCTAAGGACGACTGAGTGAATAAAAAAAGACAGTAAGTTCATACAGCATTGCGGATATAGACAAATTTCAAGTGAGAAAAAATAAATACAATGCAACAGGTAAGTTTAAAATGTGACGATTAGTTAAAGAAAAACAAAGAATTGGTATGTTACAACTCATTCTTCATGTCTCCTCTTTCAGTGTGATTGGTCTTCCAGATGCCTCCTTATGGCCAGAGTCAGCTGCCCTCATGTGGGCATCATTCCGACCCACACTGCCACCTCCCATTGATCATTTTGTTCCTGAGATTGAAAACCAAGCCAAAGATTTGTTAGAGGTACTAGTTATGATTTTAGTACTTATTCTGCTTCTACCGCTGCATTTTAGCGGTACTAGGAGGGCGAGTCAATAAGTAAGTCACACAGCTCTGTGGGATGGCAAGTTGATGTTTTCTACAGGTGTCATTAGGTGACAGCAGCATCGAACTTTATATTCCCGTTTGTCAGGTGGCGCTAGGAGTCTCATGCGCATGCGCAGAGCATAAACAAAATGGCGACTATACTATACTTACGGCGTGTACAACCAAAGAGCAACGTGCTGTTGTGCGTTTTTTGTGGGCAAAAGGACTGCCTGCAAAGGACATTCATAAGGAAATGCTTCCTGTTTATGCTGACTACCAGCCCGAATCAAAGTGTGTTTCAATACAATGGAAACATCCTTCTTTGCCTTGCGTCAAAAAATTCAAGGTAACGCCTTCAGTAGGGAAGGTTATGCTGACAGTGATCTGGGATTGTCAAGGAGTGCTTTTAACCAATTTCAAGAAGAAAGGTGACAATGTGAATTCTGAATCATACTGTGAAGTTCTATCGATGCTTCATGATGCAATTTGAAGAAAACGCACAGGACTGCTGACTAGAGGGGTGTTGCTTCTTCATGACAATGCTAGACCACATACGGCTCGATTAACTCAGGAGAAAATTAACCAACTACAGTGGGAAGTTCTGGAACATCCACCTTACAGCCCCGACTTAGCCCCTAGCGATTTCCACCTTTTTTGGTCCACTGAAAACCCACCTTGGCTGGAGACATTTTGCGAATGATGCCAAAGTTGAATGTGAAGTGAAAACATGGTTTAGGCAACAGAGCACGAAGTTCTATGCAGCCGGTTTGGGAGGACTGATGTCCACTACCACAACACAAGAGCACCATTTTCTACCGCTACTGTTGTCACGTCAACTTTTATTGCTTCACTGACAACCACAGCTATTACTGCCACTACTAGTATCACCACCAGTTCTGCATTTGTTGTTAATACCATTGCTACTAGCGCTCACTACTGTTGCACCAACTACTACTAATATAATTGCCGCCATACATTCTTCTTCTTCTTTGCGTTCATCCGGAGTGTTTTTTTAAAGATGTGATTGCAGTGTGTCTGTTATGCACCCTTGGGCCGAAACCTGTAGGCCAACACATCCAGCTTTAGCGTGCTTTTTTTTGACCAGGTAGCATTCCTGGGCCGCCATACATTAATACTACTACTATACATCATCATTGTTGACTCTGTGGTTCAGAGGATAGTGTGCACATTTTTTTTCCCCGCATATCCTTTACAGGACATCAGTGTCAACACCAGAATTTTACCGCTGTTGTTGATTTCTTGGTACGATTACGCTCAATAGTTTGCCATTGCTTTCTGAGCAGCCGGCTTACATATCCTGCAAGTCACTAATGTGGCGAGAACCACTACTAATTCTCACGTGCTGCGCTGCCCTACGTGGATAAACAGGATTGCATAGAAAGTCGTTTAACTTCTAGGCCAGGGAGACTGGCATTGTGCACATACACAGGCTTTTTCTGGTTACTTATCATGTTGTCTTGCCCTGCAGGATTGCCCTACACTTTTCCCTCCAACACATCAAGGAGAAGCTTTTTTTATGGCCAAGAGTATCTTCATTGACTGATGTATACTGCTATTACTACTGCTGCTCCTAGTACTGATTAATCATGGTCCTCTGTATTCTATGTCATCATTGCCACTGGAACAGCTCTTTATTGACATCATCTCAACAGATTACGCAACCACATGTATACAAAATTCAAGATTGGTGAATCAGCCATGTGCACATGTGAATTAGCGTCGCAGACAGCAGATCACATACTCCAAGACTGCCCAAAATACAACATATCTAGGCAAACTTTCTGGCCTAGAGAGACGACAGTGGAAGATAAACTCCTTCCATGTCCTCTCCATATGATTCACCCATGTCTCTAATTCTCTTTTCCAAATGTTTTAGGCATCCCTTGATTTATTTTGCCCTGTGGGTTCCAGAGAAAGAACTTTCTAGACACTATTTACAGGTGTTCTCATTGTGTGAACTAAATAAGACAGTTACATTCATACAAGAGACAACATTGCAGTTATAGACATATTTCAAGTGAATGAAAGAAGAAGATCATCTGAATCGGTTATATCTCCCTGATGCATTTAATATACAATATTGTTATGTGTGTAGTCACGGGAACAATGAGCAGAAATACTTTCTGATGG
Organism: Cepaea hortensis; assembly: GCA_963921405.1. NCBI lineage: Eukaryota > Metazoa > Mollusca > Gastropoda > Stylommatophora > Helicidae > Cepaea > Cepaea hortensis. The sequence goes on along the minus strand of OY992883.1, from coordinate 95,002,217 downwards.
CTGTCGCAACAGAAGACTGAGCGCACTTGAGAATGCTCAATATGCAGTGGCACTGCTTCACATAACATAACATAGTTTTTTAATCTGTACATATATTTGGACTTTGTGATGGCTGCGGGCCACTTAAATGTTTCTTCTTTTCTGCTTCTTCTTAACACCTTTCATTTCCTGTAGAAATGTCTTCTCTGATTTTCTGAAGACAGAACAATTAGCTGAATATTATTAATTATTTCTAACACTTCTCTTCCCTCAGAAATTGCTCACTTTTAGCCCGGAACAGAGAATTAATGCAAGAACTGCCTTACACCATACATATTTTCGTGACGACCTAGACAGCATACGTACCTCAAGTTCTCTGTCCACGTCAGAGACAGATTCTATCTCAGACGGCCGATCAGATACGCCCATCAGCAAGTGATGACATCCATGATACTCAGCCAGAACACTGTTTCCTGCAGATTTGTGTGTTTTACCTGTGACTTTTTATCTAGTAATTTATACATATATCAAATCTGGCTTATTCCTCCGCAATGACATAAAACAAAATGTTAACAGATTTTGAGGAAATGTCCTAATGCTGTATGTGTTTACATGCAGTTTAGAATTGTCAAACATGCACTTTTGTTAGCAACTAGAGTGCCACTAGTTGGAACACTCACGAGGGATGAGGCAAACATTCTCAAGACTACCTGCGAGTGGATGCTGGTTGAAGATACAATGACAGATGAAACAACTGATTAAAGTATGTAGGAATTCGGACTAAAGTGTGGATCTGGCAAAGACAGATGTGTGAAAGGAAGAACACCATGTGTTTACAACCACATGCTACTGAATTGACCAGCATCAATACCTTATGACTTTTGCTGCAGGAGACGGAGTATCTATGGGTTTGCACTGCGTGCCATGATGTTGATTCCTAAATCAATCGATTGTTGTTTGCCCATCAGTGCCATGGAGGACTATAGTATCATGTCTAAGTCCTAGATTAGGCCCTGATGTGTCTAATAGAATCAGTTTCTATACATTTATGCAATGGAACAGGTATACAGTTTTGGTAATTAACCAAACTGTCCTAGAATGGAGTCAGCATGGATATAAGCACCTTTTTCATATATGAATTGTTGCCCTTGAGTAGCTGGCTTCATCATACACCCTGAGATGCCAGGCTAAATGTATTACAGACAGCAGCGACTAGCGTGATGTTCTTGATAGATATAGGGTTGATATATACCATAAATATTTCTCTGTTTTTATGGTGGGTATTCTTACAGCTAATGTTTAGCTATTGTTTTGTCTCCTACACCATTGTATTGCTAATTAGCGACTATATTAGCTTGTTGAATTAACAACAAACTTAATTACCACATGTTTAGTAAACTACAGATAGCAGATACTGATGAATGTAACTGTGGAACTGGTAAAATCACACAAACATTTGTTGCAGGAGTGTCCAAAATATGCAGAACAGAGAAAACTATTTTGGCCCACACTTGCTCCATTTGAAGACAAACTCTTTGTAAATGTCGACCAGCTCAGGTTGACCTGCTTTCTTTGGATATGTTCATATTTATGATAAGTTGTATGAAGAAGAAACATTGCTTTAAGTGTGTTTTCTAATGGAAGTAGCCATATCTCAAACAAACAAATATGATTTGTTCTGTGCAGTCTTGACAATTTGTGGAGTTGATGATATGCACACTTTTCTGATGACCTGGGTAGTTAGCTTCCAATGTTTTTATAACTGTTCCTGACAATCCTGTTGGTGTGTTCATAAGTTTTACTTATGAGAGCTTGAGAAAGTCTTTGACCTTCGTTTGCCAGTCAGTAGGTAGAGAGGCTGGCTTCTGTCCTTATTACCTTTCTATTCATTTCCAAAATGAAGGTAAGATAAGGTAGAAGATATAGATATTATGACTGAGTTATTTGGACAGTTTCAAACACACACCATATATATGTATACTAGGCAACAGAAAAATGTGGAATGTAATATTTCAAGTGTGCATTTTCAGTGACAAGTTAATTTTAGTAAATATAGATAGAGCATTGAACTTGATCGTAAGTAGGTTTTTGCTAGCCTCAAACAGCGACAAGTTAATGTTTCTCAGAAGATCTTATGTACAGAAGTGAACTCAGCATCTTTCAAAAGACCTTATTCACATAGGACAGAGTAAAGATCTGTTGAAAAGTTATGCACTTGGCTTCAAGCTGGATGAAGCAGAGGCTTTCTTAATGCGATACTGATCTTCTTCTTCTTCTTCTTCAGCGTTCCGAGCCATTGAGGTTCTTTGCTGCAAATACAATCCGTCTCCATTCGTCTCTCTGGTGGACCTTCTCTTGCCAGTCATTGATTCCAAGTGCTTGTAGGTCTGTACATGTATTATCTCTCCACCGCCTTCTTGGTCTACCTCGGGGTCTACGGTCATTTATTTCCTGAGTGTAAGCGAGTTTTGTTTCCCTATTATCTTCCATTCTTTCTATATGCCCCAGCCATTGTAGTCTATTAGCCTTCATGATACCAGTGATTAGCGGGGACTTAAACAGATCATAAATGTCTTTGTTACTTCTTCTTTTCCACTCTCCACTTTGTGTATCCCTAATGGGTCCAAAGATGCGTCTTAAAATTTTGTTCTCAAAGGTTTGTAACAAGGCTTCGTCTCCTTTCGTTGTACTCCAGGTTTCAGAGCCATACAGCACAACTGGTCTGATCAGTGTTTTGTATATTGTGATTTTGGTGTTACGAGATAGCGCCTTTGATTTTAGTAGATGTTGTAGTGCATAGTATATCTTATTTCCAGAGTTGATTCTAGTTTGTATTTCTTCCCTTATGATGTTGGAGCAGTTGAAGATCGTCTGTAAATATTTTGTGAATGTGCGTGCCCATGTCTGTATGGTTGGTAGGGCTGTTACCTACTCTGGTGAGTGTTTGCCTGATGTGATGTGGTAGTTGATTGGTTCTACGACAAAATGACTTTATAATGTTGCTGGCATATACACTGCCCATTAATAGGTTATGGTGGGTACTCATAAGTTGCAAGAAGAATGTTGTACTGATTTGCAGTCATTTTGTGTGTATGTATGCTGGCCATTGTCAAATCAGTATTAACATCTAGAGAGATTAACAATGCATTGTTAAATGTTATGTATATTTAACACTACTGTATGGCACAGAAGCCTGAACTAGCAATTAGAAAATTGAATAGAGACCCTGGAGATGTGGATACACAGAAGAATGTGTCATATTTTATGGCAACAAAAACAATCAGATACAGAAGTTCTAAAAACACTGTGAGTGAATAGAGTTTATATTTCAGCCACATTAAAAGACATAACACTCTTATAAAAACCAAACTGGAGGGTAGGGTTGAAATAAAGTGTGAAGATAGCATCAAGAGATGGATGAACAGCAATCTGACAGAATTTACAGTAAGGGTGAGAGACAATGTTAGAGACCCAGTGCAGCCAACCTTCATTGTGGAGATGGCACCTGATTGATTGTATTGGGCATTACTATTAATAGATGACAGCGGATGTTCATAAGAAGAGATAAGTATATTTTACTGCGCTCTTCCGTGATTTTCTGTTGTGTGCATTGGTACATAGGTGTGCACACATTGCTCATTAGTGTAATAAATGAAGTATTGTTTCACACTCATGAAAGGAAGAGGAGAAGGTATTATGTGTTGTACATTGACTGTCATTGTCTGTGCTGCAGGTAATATTTATAATGTCTTATCTGGCAGTTTGTATATCTTTGGTTATGCTGTGTTGTCTGTACATTGTCTAGTAGTTGTAAGTGTGGTGTGTGTACTTGATATGTGATGTATATGTGTGGGGTATGTATTTGATATGGGATGTATATACTTGTGAAATATGTGTGCTTAATATATATAATGTGTATACTTAGAGTATTGTATAGTATAGGGGAAGAGGATCGGCTTATTATTGCACGGGTTTTTTATCCTGTATAGCTCGGTGTCTCTCCACAGAGCAGCTTATCACCTGCCACAAGAGTCGCGCTCCCTTGATGGTCCTGGGTGTCTCCAAAACAATTTCACCCATGAACCTGATAACGGAGCCCAAACATGAACCCATGACCTTCTGAGTGTGAGCTGGCTGGAGACCACTGTGTGTAATGTAATATAAGATAGCACATCATAAAATATGCTTGATGTGTGTTAATGCTTGTGTGTATTTTAAAGTCATGATTTACAATGTGTGTACATTTCATCAGCTTATATATGCATTCATCTGACTTTCATTTGTTTGGGTACATATACTAAAACCTTGTCTTTTGTTAGCATGCCTTAATAGTATTTTTTTAACAATTCATTTGTCTGTATATATTTCCATCTTTTATGTGTACATTTATGTTTGTATATGGTCATAGTGTTTGTTCAGAGCATCTTTGTGGGTAATTTCATTCTAGTTTTAGAAGTGTTTTGATTGAAGAAGTTGAAAGTCTTGTGTCTTCATCTGTCATGAGTTTCGGAAGTGAGATTTACACATTCATTACCTATATTGAGGCCTACTGTACAGACCAGTACAGCATTAAAGAGAGCAACAGCAGACAGATACCATTTACAAAATATGATATGGTTACATTATTGAATGTTTGGTATTTTTTTGCTCTATTATATTTAATTGCGACCAAGTTATGTGTGTTTTAAAACTTTGGACCAAATCTTTTCATGTTTATTGCCCCAGAAAAATTTTTTCTGGTGTCCATTTGTATGTGTATGTGCTCAGGAAAGATTTAAACTAAGAGCCACCAGACTTGCAATCAAGTGTGCTAGACGCTAGGAAAATAGCATTACTGTGGCATTATTATCTCCTACATCTGCCTGTAAATGATGTGACTAGGGAAATAGCATAACTGTGGCATTATTATCTTCTACATCTGCCTATAAATCATGTGACATGAAAAATAGCATTACTGTGGCATTTGTTATCCCCTATATCTGCCTTTAAATGATGTGACACATGGAACACCCCCCCCCCCCTTCCCCCTCCCCCCCCCCCTCTCTCTCCATCCCTCTCCCCTTCTCTCTCCCCACCCTCCCTCCAACTTAGATGTAAGAAAGTAGCCCACCTGGCATTGTCAGGGTCATGAAATTCTAAAGGTATCAGTTGGCACTTACAGCAAAATGAAATCAAACAAAAAGACAACCACGGTATCTAGGTACTGTCATGACATATGGGCGTAAATCATAGGGGCGGACAATAACTCCAAAAAGTCAGTTGCAGACCTAAAAAAAAAAATGGACTAGACAGGCAGTAAGCTGCACAGAAGGCTGTAAAGTTTTCTAGGGAACTCTATGTGACCTCCATAACCCAAGGTAGAACAACCATGTGCTGTATTTTCCCTCTGCACAAGACGACCTGCTGTATTAGATAAATAGCATTATAAACATACATGTTCCATTCACCATCTTGAATGCATTCATCATTCATCACGTACCCTGCAAAGTGGCATACAACTTCGTGTCCCTCCACAGATCTCAGGTCTTTGTGTTCTGTATCTATTCTATTGATGATGTTTATCCATGCCATCCTAGAACCAGCAAGCATCGTTTCTCTGTCTGCCTCTCCTGTCGTGTTCTCACAGGGCATCCGGAAAATAATGTAACACTGTAACACCTTTAACATGTTCGTAAACATGTGTGCCAAGTCTCAACTTTCACTTTGATCAAAAATGCTGCTGTCTATTTATGAACTGCGATTGTCTTCAAATAGAACATTATATTCAGTGCTGTCTGGGGCATTATTTGATAAAGTAGTAACTCCGTGGATGCATTTATTCATTTACAAACTTGATTTTATTGAGTTTTGTTTTGTAATTACTCGTCATCAATTTGCAGTCAAATGCTCGGTAAAATAAGCATTAATAAACAATATTTCAGAGAGTACTAAAATGTGAGCGTGTAAGTGAAGTTGATAGGGAACTGCACTGATGTATGAGCACAGTTGGCTACAGGTTTGACGCTTGCTAAAGTGGTCGAAAGATTGACCACCATTTCCTTCATGCATTCCTGCCTAGAAGATGTAGTGGTGCTGTCACATCACTGACCGATATCAGGAAATGGCTACAGGACTCATCTCATCATGTTCCTCTTGTACCTTGCGGTGTCGAGGTGAAGTATAAATAGAGATAGACTGCCCCTTTATGGGCTTCATGTATCAATATTCCCATGGACTCTGCTATTCCCTCTGTCCATCGTTTACGTGGTCGGCCTCTTCCTCTTTCCATTTTACTTGTTGCCTTCTAATAAAGTCTAGCGCTGCTGTAACCCCCACTTTAGTCCTGGTTTCTTCATTTCTGATTTTCTCTACAGGACAAATGAAAAATTAGCATGTAGAAGGGAAGGTGGAAGTATATGCAATTAAAAGACAGTAGTTTCACTAGAAAGGAGCACATTAGGAAATGTATATGAAATACGATGTTGGTTGCTTGTGAAGCTTATGAAAAACTGAGTTGGTTTTTGGTTGTTTGCAACGCCTGCTTGCTTTGAACTCAAGGGAATCCATACACACAACTTCTACTAGCACTGGGCTGAATTTTGCATGTGGATTAGATTTCCCTATTACCACGGTCCTGCGCCATCAGATAGACACACTCCAACTTCAAAGGTTGTAGATCATTTGTGACCAGTTTTATTGTGATGGCTACAAATTTCATGCTAATAGATACAAATGCCTGCTTGGTTTCCATGTAAGAATGCAGCAGACAGTTGTTTCTATCGGCAGGATTACCTACTGCTTTATGCTAGGGTAGTTGCTTAAAATTGATCTGTCTTGCATTGTTAGAATTTTGATTTTACCCAGTCAAAGCTTCAGTTTGAATCCTGGGGAAATCAGCTGCTAGAATACTTGAGTAGAGGCCTGGTATATGGTTGCTCTGCATCTAGGCCCGTCTTGTTATGAGTACTCAGAATTGAGTGTTGTTTTGCTTATTTCAATTTGTGAATGCTTTTGGTGGTTGTAATATATTTGTTGTTTGTTAATGTTGGCTCACTTTAAACACACGCATAGCCCATTCACGTGCCACTACTTCTAGTACACTGGGCTGATTTTTGCATGTGGATTATCTTTCTCTACTACCAGTATCCCTCGCTGTCAGAGGTACACTCTGACTTTAGAGGTACTTGTAATTTACATCCCCAAGTCAAGGACATTAGGTTAATATTTTAGTCCAACTGTCTGGTGTAGGGGTTAAACCCCTTAACTCTGCATCAACACACTGGATGTTTAAGAACTCGCATTCTTATCCATTTGGCCATGCTGACCTACATTTAAATATATAATTTTACAGATGTTAAACTGGACTCAGAACACCATCAATTGATGTCTTGAAAGACGGTCTTAATATGGACTCAGAACACCATCAAATGATGTCTTGAAAGACAGGCTTAATATGGACTCAGAACACCATCAAATGATGTCTTGAAAGACAGGCTTAATGTGTATGATGCTTTTTTAGAATTCTGTCAGTTTTATTGTTTGCATTTGAACTCTGTATAACTTTAAATGGCTTCTGGTATACAAAAAAGGAAATGTTTATTTTAATTATTATTACCTGGCCAGAATTGTTAGAACCTGAAATTGTTACTTGTGTTATGTTCTAGGTTGATATATTCGGCCCACACCAAACAATCTCTTACATTCCATTACCAGTGGTACCTTAACACAAGATCTATATTTAGACTTGAGTGTGCATGAACAGGAAACATGGTTGTTGTTGTTATTTGTGCTCTTGTTAACCTCATATATGGGACCACATTTTTATTTTGTCTTATATCGCATTTTCTTTCCAGGTTTATTGTGTGTTTTGTTTTCCCTGTAAAATTTATTTGTTTGTTGCAGTGGGCAGTAATTGTTTTGTCAAGTCATTCCTTTAGATCAGTGATGTCTGAACATTTCATAGTCGTTTGGGGAGGGGGAGAAGCAGGCACCCTGGTGAAGCCAATGTGCCTCTCTCTTTGGCAGTTTGTTGGATATCCATGTCTGGACACCTCACCCACTCACTGACCATGTAAAGATCTGTGCACCTCAAAGTTAAGAATCCTGCTCTACTCATAGGAGTATGCACGCTTGTGAGTGCACACATATGCATTCTTACTAGGATCATTTTCCAGAAAATCAATGAGTGAATTTTTTATTGTATACAACATTATATTGTGATTTGTATCCAACATTGTGGTCCATTTGTAAATGTTCTTACTGCTGTTGTCAACATATTTTGATTACCTCTCTCATAATGATATGTATGTGGCAATATAAACTTCTGTGTATATGAGAGAGAGAGAGCAAGAAAGAGAGAGCAAGAGAGAAAAGGGTGCAAAGCATACAGGCAGAGAGTCTCTAACCTTTGAGGATGTATAATTGTTGAACACAGTTTTTGTTGCTTTTACTTGTTCTTTCTGATCTGTTAATATTTGTGTTTTGTTTTATTCTCAATTCATTTCTTCACCTACATCATCTTACTTTCTCTGAAGCCTGTGGGTATCTTGATTAAAAGCACAATCTTGATCTCTCAATATCTGATCTTTCCCTAATCTGTGATTCCCAATTTCTTCATATTTAGTTCTACCATGTTCTTATAGTTGCCCTAGTTAACTCTATCACGCCTTTACCTTGAATTTGTTCTTCTTGGACTCTGTCAGGACCCACTTACTCTGCATGACCAAGCCATCTGCATCTGTTAGATTTTATGATGTTAAAGCCGGGCTCCCTAGCCTAGAGGTTAACGTTTTTCTCCGTAATCCTCTATATTCTCGTGAGTAACGTAACCTGTGCGAGAATCGGTAGCGGTTCTCGCCGTGTTGGTAGCTTATGGAGTATGTGAGCCGGCCTCTCAGAAAGCAATTGCAAACTACTGAGTGTGATCTTGCCTAGTACATCAACAGCAGCTAAAAAAATGCTGATGTTGACTGCAACGTCCTGTAAGGGATATGCAAAAAAACAAACAATGCTGTATGTGTTTATACTATTGTATTGGTTCATGTTTTCATGTCATTGATGATAGTGTCTTTTACTGATCCAAGCTTGCTTCAAAGTATTCTAGCTAGGCATAACTACAGTCTGATGTGAGCTTTGTTCTCTCATCACCTATTATTCCATTACCAGAAACACTTGTTTTTCATAAGTTGATTGGTTTACACAGGAGCGAATAGCCGACTGGCTAGAATGCCGGGCTCCTCTTTCGGAGACCCATGTTTGAATCTTCGGTAAGGTGTGGATTTTTTTCTGTCTGGGGCAAAACCCTAACCTGCCCATTTTGAGGTGACTGCATTAGGCAAACGGCCTTAATTCCTCAGGTTCAAGACCTCCCCTGTCCTACACCACCAAGTACTATAGGCAGTACATGAGTTGTTTACAGATTGATTGACCTGTATTTGTAACCAGTTGTTTTGCAAGTATTGCAGCCAACATGATGTGGAGAAAACTCTAAACAGTCTTGATTGCCAACTTCCCTCCTTTCACTGAGGATAATCTCCAGAATTGGCACTTGGAATGTTAGAACTGTGTGTGGACATGGAAATCACACCAGCACAAGTGTTAGGGGAAATGAAATATAAGATTAGCATTTTATGATCGTGTGAAATTAAATGGAGAGTAGCAGATAAAAAGTGTCTAAACACAGATTAAACAGTACTGTTCTCAGGCCATGCTGAGGAAAGTACTGCACATAGCAAAGAAATAGCCATAATGCTATCTAAAGAAGCCAAGAAAGCATTAAGCGGGAGACAGTGAGCTCTATAATGACTAAACAATTAAAACCACATACACAAGAAAGAAAATATAAATTTCATCCAATAAATGTTGAGGAGCTTTACATGGCACTGCAGAATACTGTCAGCAATCAAAGAAATGGCAGAATCAAAATCGTGATGGGCGGCCTGAATGCTGAGATTGGATCAGATAGCACAGGGCATGAAGAGGTCAACGAGAAACAGACTTTAAGCTATGAATTAAAATTTAAGAGAATTCACCAATTTGTATGTGAATCAATATGTCATAGGTGATATTTGACATACAGGAAAACATAAAGTAACTTAAGTATCACCAGATCACATTACAGGAAATCAAATTGGATCATATCACTATTCAGAAGAAAGTTAGACATGATGTATGACATAACTGTTTTTAGTGTGCCGATGTAGATTCACATCATCATCCACTGATAAGACGAACTGGTAGCCTAGGTCACTAATTAATCCCAGATACCATAACACTAACAATCTATGGTAATAGTACAAATGCAAGATACATGAAGCACATTTGATTTAGTAAAGGGGGACGTTTGTGTGTGTGAGAGAGAGAACAGTTAGGTCTAAAGGTCTAGAAATTCGTAAGGGGTTGACAAGGAGAATAAATTCTGCAAATGATGGCCTGCTTGGTGGTGTTGGGGTTACGAATGCAATTCATAATCTCACATATTGTGTTCGAAGCATAGTTGCGAGCGATTTGAAAGCAGATCGCCTTGCGTTGGTTACCATATGGTATAAGTGCTGGTCGTTCAGAAAGCAATGGCAAACTACTGAACATAAACTTGACCGGGAATCACAAACACCCAAATAATGCTGGAGTTGACTGCTACATCCTGTAAAAGATATACAAATTGTTCCCTCAGTGAGAGCTCATGTCGAGAGTTGGAGTCCTGCATGTATTTAGGTATCACTGCAGACAAAGATGGGGGAACAAGTAAGATTACAAACGGCAAAAGTAGCTCTCATGGCACTAGGAAATGTGTGGAAGTGCACAGAAATTGAATCTAGTAACAAACTTAGAATGTTAAACTCTAAAATCAAATGCATCATACAACTACTGTATGTTTCAGAAACATGGAAAACCTCTAAAACAACTGCTAATACACTACATATATTTGTAAACTGGTGCCACAAAGAATAGGAGGACTAAAATGTATGACAGAATCACCAATTGCATAGCTTAAGAGAAAACTACGAGGGTAAGTTAATAAGTAAGTCACAAATGGCTGTAGAAAAATAACTAAATATGATAACAACTTGAAACCTGTTTATTTTTATACATACATTGTCCCTTTATTTCACAACATAATTTCCACCAACATTGATGCACTCATCCCATCGTTTTATCAGTCCTCCCAAACTGGCTGCATAGAACCGCGTGCTCTGTTTTCTAAACCATATTTTCACTTCACATTCAACTTCGGCGTCATTCGCGAAATGTCTCCTGCCAGGGTGGATTTTCAGTGTTTTTGCTGACAAATGTTTATCCCATAAAGTGGTGCATAGCTGGGTAGAATAAGTTACGAGGGCGGGTCAATAAGTAAGTCACACAGTTCTGTGGGATGGCAGGTAAATGAAAATAAAGCTTGCAGTTCTATGCAGCCGGTTTGGGAGGACTGATAAAACAATGGGATAAGTGCATCAATGTTGGTGAAAATTATGTTGAGAAATAATGGGACAATGTATGTATAAAAATAAACTGGTTTCAAGTTGTTATCATATTTAGTTATTTTTCTACAGCCATTTGTGACTTACTTATTAACTTACCCTCGTATATTAACTCCAGCACATCAAGAAGTGAGGAAAAGACAAGAGCCTTAGATAAGATACACGGTGAGAACACCTGTAGATAGTGTCACTAGAAAGTCCTTCCTCTGGAACACACAGGGTAAAATAAATCAAAGGGGGCCTAAAACACTTGGAGAAGAGAATTAGAGACACAGGTGAATCATGTAGAGAGGACATGGAAGGAGCTTATCTAGATGGCAAAAGATACGACGGCTTGGGGTCAGTTGGTGGAAGCCTATGCTCCACTGGGGAATAAGAGTCAGAAGGAGGTTGCAGCCAAAATGTATAAAGCCTATTTGTGCAGATGTCTATTTGTAAAAAGAATATAGGTTTGCCAGATATGATTGTATTAGTACTTGAGTGCTGAATTATAGGTTTGCCAGATATGATTGTATTAGTTCTTGAGTGCTGAATTGCATCAGTACCAGTGCTTTGTATATAAGAAGTCACAAAATATTATATATGATCATACCAGCAAATGTACAACTTATTAATGAGTTGCCCATACAAATACATTTTACAGCAAGTACCGGTTTTGTGTTATATTCTATCTCGTTTTATTATTTCTGCTGTCTGTTTTTGTTTTTTGGGCATTGTACATTTGTTGTTTTTAATGGCATATACACATTATTATTATTATTGGCACCTTTCTGTCTTGACAGGCTATAGTTTGTTAAATTGTGCTTTAAAAAGGCATAATAACTAAAACCTATGAAAGTAGCGAATGTAACTGGTCAGCCCAATTCGTGCTGTAAATGTTAGTCCACAATGGATGCATGTGAACACATTGGAATTTTCACCATCACGCACCGTCTTACGTTTAACGTGCTCAGTGTGTGACCTATCGGCAATAATTTTCTCCTTTGTTTTTATTCCATTTCTGATAGTTTCCCTCTATGCTATACGTTCAGCTGCGACTTGCTTCCAATGTGCATTATTGATGCCTGTATCAATCATGTCCCACTTACATCTTTGTATCGTAGTAGAAGCAGACCCTGAGATCTCTTACCCATCTGTACTTCACCAAAAAGATGTCCTTTGATATTCTACCATCATCCATCCTCCTAATGTATCCTATCCATCTAAGTCTACGAAGACTGGGCATGGAACAAACTGTCACACAACCTGATCTTTCCAATACTTCAGTAATTGTGATTTTGTCTTGCCACTTAATACCAAGTATTCTTCGCAGACACTACATATGAAAGCTGTTTAAACGTTTATCTAGGTGTGAATAAGTTGACCAGGCTTCACTGCCATAAAGGAAAGTACTAAGGACACAGGCTTGATAGACAAGGACTTTTGTTTTGGCAGAAAGCTTCCTGTTCCCCCAGACTCATTTTGTTAACCTGTTCATTGTTGTTGCTGCCTTACCAATCCTGATGTTGATTTCCTAATCTAGGGATAATTTGCTATTTACCACTGATCCTAGATATGTAAAATGGTCTACCATCTCTAGTTCGACGTCGTCAATAAAGATTGATGGTACCCCAAGTGCATCTTGTGATATAATCTGTCTTCTTTTTGCTAATTGTTAAACTAAATTCAGAACAAGCAGACCAATATTTTTATAGAGAAATCGGAACTCCATGGATTATGTGGATAATATCACCCCGGTCGCGTTCACTCTCCAAGACATTGGCTGGTACCCAACTTAGGCTGGCTGGACTTGTAAGAACACAGCTGCCGGCAATTTGGAAGCAGACTGCCTTTGCAATGGTTTTAATACAATGGTATGAGCATTGTGGTTGAATGTGACGTCCTGTAAATAATACGCAACTAACTTAACTGATTCAGTGCCGAAGGATAGTAAGTATATCGTCAAATGCCAAATGTGACCACCCATTAAGATAGAAGAGTGATATACCACCATTCAAGGGTCATCGTCTTATTTGGTTCCTTTCGCTGTATCCTACGCATTTATTTAACTGGGTTTGTGGGGAAGGGGTTATAAATGCAGTTCGTACTCCCGCATATCGCATTCCATATACACAGCTGAGGGTGATTTAGAAGCAGACCTAGATGGTCTGGACACCTCGTCTAGGTCCACACATTGTGACACTAAGTCTAGGTCAACACATTGTGACACCACATCTAGGTCCACACATTGTGACAACACATCTAGGTCCACACATTGTGACAACACATCTAAGTCCACACATTGTGACAGCAAGTCTAGGTCCACACATTGTGACAACACATCTAGGTCCACACATTGTAACACTAAGTCTAGGTCCACACATTGTGACACTAAGTCTAGGTCCACACATTGTGACACCACATCTAGGTCCACACATTGTGACACTAAGTCTAGGTCCACACATTGTGACACCACATCTAGGTCCACACATTGTGACACCACATCTGGGTCCACACATTCTGACACCACATCTAGGTCCACACATTGTGACACCACATCTAGGTCAACACATTGTGACACTAAGTCTAGGTCAACACATTGTGACACTAAGTCTAGGTCCACACATTGTGACACCAAGTCTAGGTCCACACATTGTGACACCAAGTCTAGGTCCACACATTGTGACAACACATCTAGGTCCACACATTGTGACAACACATCTAGGTCCACACATTGTGACACTAAGTCTAGGTCCACACATTGTGACAACACATCTAGGTCCACACATTGTGACAACACATCTAGGTCCACACATTGTGACACCAAGTCTAGGTCCACACATTGTGACAACACATCTAGGTCCACACATTGTGACAACACATCTAGGTCCACACATTATGACAACACATCTAGGTCAACACATTGTGACACCACATCTAGGTCCACACATTGTGACACTAAGTCTAGTTCCACACATTGTGACAACATATCTAGGTCAACACATCTAGGTCCACACATTGTGACAACACATCTAGGTCCACACATTGTGACACTAAGTCTAGGTCCACACATTGTGACACCAAGTCTAGGTCTACACATTGTGACACTAAGTCTAGGTCCACACATTGTGACACCAAGTCTAGGTCCACACATTGTGACACTAAGTCTAGGTCCACACATTGTGACACTAAGTCTAGGTCCACACATTGTGACACTAAGTCTAGGTCCACACATTGTGACACCAAGTCTAGGTCCACACATTGTGACACTAAGTCTAGGTCCACACATTGTGACACTAAGTCTAGGTCCACACATTGTGACACTAAGTCTAGGTCCACACATTGTGACACCAAGTCTAGGTCCACACATTGTGACACCAAGTCTAGGTCCACACATTGTGACACTAAGTCTAGGTCCACACATTGTGACACTAAGTCTAGGTCCACACATTGTGACAACACATCTAGGTCCACACATTGTGACACTAAGTCTAGGTCCACATATTGTGACACCAAGTCTAGGTCCACACATTGTGACACCACGTCTAGGCCCTCACATTGTGATAACACATCTAGGTCCACACATTATGACACCAAGTCTAGGTCCACACATTGTGACAACACATCTAGGTCCACACATTGTGACAACACATCTAGGTCCACACATTGTGACACCTCGTCTAGGTCCACCCATTGTGACACCTAGTACAGGTCCACATATTGTGACACCTCGTCTAGTTCCACCCATTGTGACACCTAGTACAGGTCCACATATTGTGACACTAAGTCTAGGTCCACACATTGTGACA
>OY992883.1:94799494-94981994 GCA_963921405.1 Cepaea hortensis | reverse complement strand
TATCTTAATTTCATCCATTCTGTCTGTATCTTTCACGCATCTTTCGTTCTTCTCTCTCTTTACCATTCACACATCTTTCATTCACCTTTCATTCAAAAAAAAAAAAAAAATGGTTTTTTTAAAATATAGGCTGTCATTAGAATATGGTTCAAGAAATATTGCATGGTCGAACCAAAATTATGTACATTAAACCAATGGCTGAGTTTACATGGGTATTTCAGCCACATGACTGTGCTCTGTCTATACACTTGTCAATATATACACAAATATACATGGTTGAAACGGATTGTTCGCTACCAATCCTATAGTAATGACTGCTTTAACTAATCTATTATGAATTGGTGCACTGTTCTAAATTTATCTAAGGGCAATAATCTATCTAATTAATTTCATTTAAGAAACATGGGTTATTTACCTTAAAGTGTATTAATGCCTAAAATGATATAAATTATTAAATGATCGGGTTAATTTGTAAGTGATGTTTTAATTAACTTATCTAACTAAATAAGTTTAAATGGTGATAAATTAAAGTAATATGATGTGGATGTTAACTTAACTAAGTTCTTAACTAACTATAGGTAAATTATAACTATGAAATGTCCTAAATAAAGTTATGTGGTAAATATACATAAATAATTCTAATATTTTCACAAAATATGAAGTTATACGCAACTGTTTATAAAAACATGTTATGTACATATCACAAATAATTGTTAAGTAACTACACTAACTAATTACATCCAGGTGTGATGTTCGAGCCGTGTCCTCTGTCGAATGTCCTCGAAAACAACGTTCAGGTAGACGAAGTCTGATTTACGCTCTTGTCCTGGGTAAAGTTCATACTAAGGGTATGCTACTGGTTGGTGTAGGTTAAAGTCTCAAATTCGGTCCCCTCAAGGGTGGTATAAGTGGTAGTGGTGTAGACAATTCACAAATGCGTCTGTTCATTCCACTAATGCTGACACAGTTTATATTACATTCATGTAAGCGACTGGCGATGGTAACGCACTTCAATGTTTCACAATCACCATATAGGGCACTAAGCAATTACAGTGTCAATGTTTCTGGTGATGTAAGGTCGCTCTCTTCTCGTATTTCAGGTATTTCAATCTGAGAAGGTCTGCTCAAAGTGTCAGCTAGAGAGTTTAAAACTTCCCTTCAAATGTTTAATCGTGAAGGCATAATTTTGCAAAATCAAGGACCATCTGTAGATCCTATTGTTCTTATGAACACCTGTTTGCATGACCGTCAGAGGCGAATTATCGGTCTCGATAACAAACTCTGTACCCGCCAGGAAGCGATGCAGTTTTCTTACACAATATATCACGCTTAAAGCTTCTAATTCAGATGTTGAATATCTTCTTTCAGCTGGGCTGATCTTACGACTCACGTATATTATTGGGTGGAACTTGCCTTCGTAAAACTGGCCTAGGACCCCAGAAATGGAAATGGAGCTTGCGTCTGTACGGAGATAATACGTAAGATTGACATTAGGCAAACGCAAGATAGGAGGAACGCTAAATAAATGTTTCAATTTTGATAACGCACCGATTAACTCTGCATCCTGTACATCAAGTTTTACAGATGCTTTTAACACATTGGAAAACACACTGGTAATTTCAGCCAAATTGGATATAAATTTGCTGTAATAGTTTACAAGACCAAGTAAGCTACGGACCTGTTTCTTGGTCGTAGGCATAGTTAGATTGAGGATCTTGGTCACGATTTTATCATCAGTTCTTAATTGGCCTCTGGTGATTGTATGGCCCAAAAAATCAATTTATTCCATTCCCAATTCCACTTTGGTGGGTTTCACAGTCAGACCAAATAATTGCAATCTATCGAAGACATGTCGCAGTTTCAGTAGGTGTGTTGTCCAGTCTGCTGTATGGATGCAAATGTCATCAATATAGGTAGAAGTATTGGTCACTCCGCGGAGAAGATTCCTAGTGAGTCTGACAAAAGTGGCTGGTGCATTACGAAGACCGAAAGGAAGAAAGCGCCACTCGTACAGGCCTAAAGGTGTTGAGAAAGCTGTCAAAGGAATGGAGGAAGATTCCATCGGGACTTGCCAATAACCTTTTGTGAGATCTAGTTTTGAGAAGATACGTGATGTTGACATTTCAAGGATTAGGTCGTGTCACTTGTCTACACTCCTCCCTTCTGTCTTCCCTTCCATATATCTATTTCTTTCACTCTCTCTGTTATTCCCTCAACACATACTCCGACAACAGTTCCTTTCAACGATAAATAAAAGATTTATTAATAAAAACTATGTCTGGTGTATGTATGGACTGTGTAAGCGTAGTTGATAGTGTATTCTATTGTTAGTGCCAGAATGAACTCTGAATGTCTAGCAGCGGTGTCACATCCCGCCCACTCATTATGCAAAACCACAGGACAGCACATCAAACAGGAAAGCCTGGATGATCCGTATGCTTGAGTCTGACGATAAATCCGTTATTGAATGAAACAAAACTGTTCACCGCTGTATCACTGTACAGTAATAATAATCCGGTCAGTTTATGACTTCGCCCGAGTCTGTTTCATGAAAGTATTTATCCGACATTGAACAACACCACATCACCCCAGTTCAGCATATTGTCTCTATGAGTAGCAATGTTTTTACTTGTCTATTCTTTCTTCACTAGGCATACAAGACGTATGCAGTTTTATTTTTCTTTGCTTTCTGCACTTATATTACTTTTTTCCTTATCACTTTGGTTATCTGGATCTTCTTTTTCAAAGTTCCTTTAAAAGCATCGTTTATTTCTTATTTGATCCTGTCTAATTTATTACTTGGTTTATTGGGGTATTTGCTCTCCCCACAAATGAAATGTCTTGAGTTTTTTCAACCAAGCTTTTCCAGCACACAAGAAGTATGTGTTTATCTTCTTTGCTATATCCGGATAGGAGTTGAACCTGTGAAAAGTATAACAGATCCAGTGATAAGTGTCGGCCACTTAATACTACTTATGCAAGTGTCCTTCTCCAGCCATAATGACAAGGCTTCCGAAGTAAACACCCACATAAGACATATGAATTCATCAAAGTCTAACTTATTCACTAATAGAAAGAAATGATAAACGCTATGCTTACACATCTATGGTCCTATGCTAAACTATTACTCTAAAGTATTAATACCTTATATATGCACTTATCCTACTGGAATCGAAATACACTAGCGAATAACACACAAATATCCCCTCTTCTTTAAACCATTAGGGACGTGTATTTCTTTCCCCCCTCATGAGCATATCTCATTCAGCCCAGTTTGGAACACACACTACCCAGAAACCCCATGTTCTGCTATTTTATACTCAGTGTCCAATCCTTCGTTGATTGTTTGATCTACCATCCTCAACCCTCGTCTCTTGACGTATCCTGCCCATCAAACAGCGGAGAAATCACGTAGTGGTTAGTTGTTCGTTTCATTCGCTGTTACGCTGTTCCCTGAGTTTCCCCGTACGCGAATACTTCAAAGCAACTTCACTCGTTGATCGTTTTCTCCGGTCGTGTGTCCCCAGCGCGTTCGTCCCGTTTCTCCGTGTCCGGTCAGATCGTCAAGCAATGAACTTTGTGAACACCTGTTTCCTATTTTCATATTTGTCGGTCAATGATCTTTTATTCGTCCTCATCTCAGAATGAAGTACACGATTGTTAACCCTTCTCCGATATTGCCATTAATGTTATATTAGTTAACAAGGAATCACTAAACTGCAGTTTTTCCGTGACAGGTCGTCACAAGATGGTATAGGCTCAGCGTCGACCCTGGTCACGTTGTTTAAGCGTCTATAATCGACGCAGAGGCGGATGGTCGAATCCTTTTTTCTCACCAGAACTATTGGAAAAGAATACTCTGACTGAGATTTCTGAATTATTCCACTCGACTCTAGATTTAACAATTCCTTATCGAGATTTTCTCTGTAACTTAATGGGATGGAATAAGGTCTACATTTGATAGGTGTGCTATCAGTCAGAGTTATAGAGTGTTCTATTCTGTCTGTCTTACCTGGGATGTCGGAGAAGATGTCCTTGTACTCAGTTACTAGTTCTATCAGTTGTTGTCGTTGCTCGTCTGTCAGTTTCGGTTCTATCCGTATGCTATCAATTGTCCCTGTCGTGTCGACTGTCGGGACAGGTAATTCTATTCCGTCGTCATCCGTCTGATTAAGTACTGTTGTTGTACTAGCTGTGTATACTGTTTCCTGGCTAAGTGTGTTTGCGATGTCGTCATGATCTGTCGCCCTACCTAGTGTAGTTGTGTTGTGTACGTCTGTCGTCCGGTTAATTGGTGTAGGTGCACTCTGTTCGTCTGTCCTCAGTTCTTGTCGTGAGAAATAAGGCTTCAGCATGTTGATATGAAATATCTTTAATTTTCCCTTTATCGATATTTCATAGTCGACATCTGATATCTTTCGTTCGACGTTGAATGGCCCTTGCCATGATGTTAGTAACAAATTACGTTTATCTGGTAGTAAAAGCAGTACTTTTTGATTGGGTTCAAGTGTTAGTGTACAACGGTTTCCTTTGTTCGACACCTGATTCAGGGGTGCAACAATATCTACCGCTACACTTTCAAATGGTCTAGAAGCCAAAATAGAACTCTGAACCTCGGCTGTCGCATGCTTTCCCTTTCTTACTAAATGTTGACATATAGTACATGATCTACAGAACATTTTAATGTCGTTACAAAATTTAGGCCAGTAGAAGTGTCCTAAAATTCTGGCTCTCGTTTTGTCGTAGGCTAAATGTCCAGCTAACGGTGACTCATGTGCAATGTTTAGCACAGTTTGTCGGTGTTTTACAGGTAACACCGTTTGCTGAATTTCATGGTTATTTGTTGTATAATAACGCATGAGAATTCCGTTATGTACTTTAAAATACCATGATGCATTCTTAGTAACTTTCGCTCGCTCACCTAACAATTTAAAATAAGGTGTGATAGTTTTGTCGTTGCGTTGTGCCTGGATAAATTCTTGTCGAGTAGCACTGTTACTAGCACCGGTGGGTGTTAACAGCTGTAACATTTCGTTTTGTAGGTCAGTGTAATGTGTTTGAGTATCTGACCTTGTTACAGCATTAGCCGTGTTTGCTTGTTTCCAGGCTACTATTTCTTCATCAGTACACTGTTTTAATGATGGCAAACAACCTAAAATCAAATCCGTACAGGGATTTTGCAGGATTGCGCATGTAAATGTGCCTGAAAGGAACGGGGTGTTTATGTGTACTTTAGCCAGCGGGTATTTCTCTATGTTTCCAGAGAAAGTGCGGCATTTGACAAATTCACCCGTGTAATCTTCTGGCTTAACTAGGTCTCTTTTAACGCCAAGTAGAGTACTCCCGCTATCCAGTAAACATTGGCATGGTTGTTCGTTTACCAGTGCATCGTGGAACTTTAAATTGCCTCTGGAGGCTAAAGCTGCATTGGCATCTTCGTTGGAACATGGTATACAATGCCCACATCTAAGTTTGCCGTCTGTCTGAAACTGGTGGCATGTGTCACACTTATTGAAGTCTAATATATCAATAGCTGCACTCACACTTTCACACTCACTGGTTGGTAATACATTTTCAAGTTCAGAATCGATTATACTCTCATCGTCAGATGACGTATCGATGAGTACGGCATTGCTTGCCTTCATTCTTTGCCTGCCCAAACACTTAGAACTATAATGGCCATAACTAGAACAAAAGAAGCATTTAACAGCACGTTTGTAAGAATTTCGTTTGTTTGCCTGCTTCTTCATCATCATTTCTAGATGAGCAGGATAAGAGGGACTCTTATCACACATGGCGTAACTTGGATGAAATAATTTACAGTAACCGCACTGTGGTGGCTTCTGATACGGTTTATCTGTCTTTTGATAGTCTTTTTGCTTGTAAGACCTGCTTGGTATGTTTTTGACAAAGGAAGTAATTTCAGTGTCATGCATGGATGTTTTAAATACGTCCCTGTTTGAGGAAAAATAAGCAGACCCTCGTTTTTCGAGTTGTTCTATGGATTCAATGTCTGCCTGCTGGAGGAACTTAGCAAAAGGAGTAGGAACGGTGGATATCACTTTATCCATCACCATTAAGTCTTCCAATTTGTCAAAGTTCTTTCCCACTTTCGCTGCTCTAAGCCATTTTTTAAATATACTCTGGACATTTGATACGTAATCTAGGAACGTTTCAGAAGGTTTTAGCTTTATCTGTGAGAACTGGATCTGATATCCAGCAGCATCGAGAAGAAAATGCTGCATTATCCTATCATGAATGTACTGATAGTTACTTCTTAGTTCTGATGGTATAGATTCTATGACCTTTAATGGCTCCCCACTGAGATTTCTCATATAGATCATCGCCCAATCATTTAATGGTATTTTCTGAGTTATAAGCTGGAACTCTATATTCTCAGTCCAAGCTGATATTGAATTGCCTTGACTGAAGGGCTTGATTAACCCTTTATATTTGGAGAATTTATTTTGTTCTTCCTGACTTTTCAATTTAGTAGAGGCTATCTGGGTGTTAGAGTCAATCTCCATTTCTTTCATCTTTAATTTCGTTTGTGACTCTACCTCCATTTGTTTATGCTTGGTGACATCTTCCATCTCTATCTGCTTCTGTCTTATGGCATCGTCCATTTCTATCTGCTTCTGTTTTATTTCTAATTCCTTCTGTTTATTAGTTTCTTCTAACTGTATCTGTTTTTGTTTTATTTCTAATTCTGTTTGTTTGGTGGCATGGTCTAAATCTAACTGCTTCTGTTTTAGTTCCAATTCCTTTTGTTTAGTGTTTTCTTCCAACTCCTTCATCTCCTTTTGATGTTGTCTTTCTATTGCTCTTTGGTCTCTCTCTAGAGCAGCTTTTCTCTCCATCTCTTCTCTGTATCTTTCGTTTGCCCATTTCTCCAGTTTTTCTCCAGTATATTCTAGTTCTTTACCAGCCTGGATGAAGTCATGTAATGATGACATTGTCGGGCTTTATGTTATTTGACAATTGATAGCAAAATATTTTTCAGTACAATTTCACAGTTGCTGAAAAAAGGATGCTTTTGTTAAGGGTGCATATCAAAATTAGAGAAAAATATACTCATCTAATCTTGTAGCAAAATACGGCACTCGGGATGTTCTGCCGCTGTTTTTCGTATACACGCCTGATCGACTTGCGTTTATATCTGATGTTTCTGTTTAATGGAACATCAACATTTTAGCAACAAGAATGTAATGTGCAATACATGGTGTTAATTGACATGTCATAGTTTCAAAGGACGATTAACATCAAATGTGATATAAATGATAATGATTAATGTAGATGATATGAATGTATGATAGTCTAAATGAACGTCAATGAATGTCAATGTCGTCTTGTCTTCACTTTCTAATTCCCCTGAATGAGCTGTATAACTTATAGCCTAGCCTCTAATCTCCTACTGTTGTGCGAAAAAATTTTTGTTTTTGCACAAATACTAATATGATTATGATGGATGTTGACATTCTGATAGTGATAAACAACATGATTAATTTTACAATTCGTACACAATCACTGTTAATGTTTCATGAATTTTCATACACAATAATTTACATATGTAATATCTTCATAATATGCTGTAGCATTTCCAAAAATAGCACATTACTTGGTTCTTTTAATTAATAGCACACATTTTGAGGTGGTTCAAAAACATTTCACAAAATTGTATCCTAATGATACTTGGTAGTGAGTGGTAGTTCAGGGACTTCTGACACAAATTGTATCCTGGTGTCAGATGGTGTCTCAATGGTAATGAGTGGTGGTTCAGGTACTTCTGACACCGATTGATATTCTGGTGTCAGATGGTGTCCACCCGGTAATGCGCGGTGCTTCAAGCACTTCTGACACCAATTGGTATCCTGCCTGTCAGAAACTCACTTGCGACAGGCGTACAAGGATTCCCTTCTTTTACACTACACGAAGTGACAACTCGTATCATTCGTAAAAGGATACACGTTTATTCGGAGCTGATCAACAATAGCTCCATGAGCGGCATACCATAACGGTAATAAACAAAGAATGTGATGACGATAAGATGGAATGAGGAGATGATACAAACATTATATCTATTTAAGCTAAGCTAGACTATTATACTATAATACCTTTAATAACACCACAAAGTATCCCTAGCGGATACACGTCTGATCTCTACGCCGTCTGATGTCCGTCTGTTCTCCCTGAGCGTGGTGTGTTCAGCCACCAGCAATTCGTTCAGCGTGCGTTTGTTGGTTTACGTGCTGGGCCCTGGGTTGTGCTGACCAGAGTTACTCTGTCCTTCGTGTACCCGGTTTCCCAGCCTCTTTGGCAACTCAGCTCATCTGCACCGATTGCCCTTCTTGTTGACACAAGGGTGCCCCGTTATCGCTATTTATAGCGATAGTGTCTCTCCTGTCTGGTCTCCTATCCTATTACGTCACTTGCCCTATTCCTACGCTCTATTTCAGCTCTTGATAGCTTAGAGCTAACTCCTAAGTCTTTGACAACCCCCATAGACACAATAAAAGTAGAAGACTAACTAATCAATAAAAATACGTAAACACGCTTGAGTGGGCTTCTTCTTTTCCGTTCGTTTTGAACTCGCTGGACTGATTTTTGCATGTGGGCCAGTTTCTCTATTAATAGTGTCCCCGGTCATTAGGTGAAGCCACTCCGACTTCTGAATTGTTTGTAATCTACTTCCCCAAGTCAAGGACGATAATTCAAAGTGTAAGTCAAACTGACCTGTGTAGGGAGAAAACCCACTACCCCGCCACCAATAACCAATGAGCAAATCCTACAAAAAGCAAATGAAAACCGTAAACTGATTGGAGAAATTAGACGCAGATAGTCAAACATTTTTTTGTGCACGTTATGAGAAGAAATAAACTAAAGAACTTGATGATCACTGGCAACCTGCGGGGAAAAGAACAAGGGGAAAGCAGAGAATAAATACCTGATGGCTTTATCACGTGGCCATGTTCAAGACAAGAACACTTGGCTGATCCACGACTTTGGCGATCGTGTGAGATGGCGAAACATGACCGCCCACGCTTATCAGCATGGCACATTACGACGATGATTACGTTCAGTAAAAACTTTGCTTTCTGAACTGGAAGTCAACATTAAATTCCAAATAAATGGCGCGTGGAAAGATTAAGCCAAAAAAAAAAAAAAAAGTTACAGTTTAAGCGTCTTAAACCTCTCGGCCAGACAAACCTCTCATAGTATCATTATCAAAGCAAGAGTGAGTTTAGTTGAGCTAACAACCGACAGCACTTCACTCAGGACATTCCCACACGTGCTGCTTCACCTTGTTCAACAGCCAGCGAAGACTCATTTTGCTAATCAAAGCAAGAACTACCACCTGGCAACACAACCAGAAACGATTCAGGATTACAACGAAGAATCGGCTACATACGTAACAATGTTAACACAGACGACAGGGAAATAACCAAAATAAATTTAATTGAAATACACGTTGCGATGTGTGACAGCAGTTTAAGAAAGCGAACATTAAAAGTGTCAAATATAAACTTAGTTGGTGAGTAAACATAAGAACATGACTGCCGGGTGATATTAACGTTACTATAATGAAACCCGTATGCAAAGGATGTTACTGTGTTTGTGAATTTAAAATAACAAGTATAAATTACAGAATATTTGCAGACATTGAGAACATATCGTATTGTCACAATGAAACATCGTAAGAAATGAAGATCGTAAACTGATTTCTTCTCTTAACATGCCAGAAAAAAATTGTGGCTGTCTACGTAGACAGTCGTCTCCCTGGTCTATGAGTTACACGACTTTCTCCGTAATCCCGTATACTCTCGTGAGTAACGTGACGTTGCGCGAGAATCAGTAGCGGTTCTCTCCGCGTCGGTAACTTAAGGGGTATGTGAGCCGGTCGCTCAGAAAGCAATGGCACACTACTGAGCGTAATCTTGCCAAGAAATCAACAATCATCTGAAAGATGCTGATGTTGACAGCGATGTCCTGTAAAGGATATGCGGGGGAAAAACCGCAGACAGTCAAAAATAGTTGGGCATGTTATGAGAAGAAATTGCTTGGAGAACTTGGTGACAACTGCCAAGATCAAAGGGAAGAGACCAAGCGGAAGACTGAGAAGTAAATACCTTGATGGCTTGGCCACGTGGCTTGGTCGAGACAGGAACACGGAGCTGATCCACGACTCTGGTGATCGAATGAGATGGCAAAACATGATCGCCCATGCTTATCAGCATGGCTCATGATGGATGGATGTCACAATCATTGTTTACATTTCATAGGTTGTTGTTTACATCTAGTTAAATAAATTAAAAAAATAAAATAAAAAATAAAAAACTAGGTTCCACCGAGATTTGAACTCGGATCGCAGGATTCAGAGTCCTGAGTGCTAACCATTACACCATGGAACCGACGACGTTTCAAGTGAGAAATGTATCGTTGCTTGCTTGATTCAAAAACAAAAATTCCAAATTCGGCCTCGTTCAATCTGCTTCTTCAGCCTTGGTTAGAGTTGAGGTTCGTGGTTTTTGTGGGGCGTTTTTTTTTTTTACAGTTCCTGTCTGTGCGCTCTAACGAGTGAGTTCTATCTCAGACTGGTTATGTAAGCGTTTATGTCTGTGATGTCACCTGGAGGATTGGTCGGCGAGTTATCTTTTGTGCCCATCTCCTCTGGCGTTTTCTTTGTTCAGTATTGACTTCTAGCTCGTATGCTTTGCTAGGATGGAGTCCTTATTAGGACTCATCCTTTGGTTTGCTGGCTTTTGTTTCCCTGTTTTATGGTCGGCCCGAGAACAATCTCACCTGAAGTCATCTGAGCTACCAATCACTCGATTCTTCGTCGGTCCCTCTCTCTCTCTCTCTCTCTCTCTCTCTCTCTCTCTCTCTCTCTCTCTCTCTCTCTCTCTCTCTCTCTCTCTCTCTCTCTCTCTCTCTCGCTCTAGTTGAAGACTGGTTTCTCCTTGAACTTGTTCGTAATTGAAAATGGGTTGCTGGATTCGTCTTGAAGTTTCTCGCTGGTCTTTGGTTTGGCTCCAGCTTGCCGCTTCTCTGCGGTATTTTGCGTGGCTTCTGCTTGTGGCTTCTCTGTGGTCTTTTACGTGGCTTTTGCTTGTTTCTTTTGGAATTGTTCCCTTTCAGCTTTTAGCAGTTCTCTCTCTATCTTGATGGCTTTTAGGATTTCATCATTTTCCTTCTTCATCTGTGTCATGCGCTCCATCTCTTGTTGGATGCTGTGCTGGATTTCTTTCATGCCCGCCAGCAGTTGTTCGTTGTCGCTGGTCGGAGTCGGCGTCAGCAGTGCCTTGACTTGCTTCTGCAGCTCGTCAATCTGGTTTTGTAGGTGTGATTTTTCGGCTTGTGAGATGGCTTTTGCTGTTTCGCACCTCGGCAGTGCTTCCTTGTATGGTGTCTTTGTAGTTATGGCGGTCTTTAAGACATCTCTATGTCTTTGGAGGTACGGACAGCCCAGGTATCTTGCGCCATGCTTGCCAAGGCAGTTGGAACACTTTCTGTTGTCGTTGGGCTCTCGGAAGTCCTTGTCCTGTTTGGCCAGCGGACATTCCTTGAATGCATGGTGTTCGGCACTGTATCGTCATATCTCTGTCTTGCTGCGGCATGTTGTTCTGCTGTGACCGGCCCTCTGGCATCTTAAACATTGAGTGATTCTCGGAATGAATCTTTCAGGCTGTTGTACTTTCTTGTTTATCGATACCTGGCGTGGTATCTCGCTGCCCTCAGTTGTCACCACCGCTAGTAGTAGTACGTCAGAATTCGCTCCAAATTCAAGATTCGGATATGGAGATTCTCCCGTTGTAGCGGCTTCAGGATTTGTTCATCTGTCAGCTCCACTTGGATACGTTTGAGTCTGTTCGTCTGTGAGTCGGTGTTTCCGGCTCTGGTGTCTTTCTCCTCACTCTTCTTCTCAGCTGTCTTGGCTCTTGTCCGTGGTGGGTTGTCGTCGGTCTTCCTCGTGGTAGCTGCAGTAGTATCTGTAGGTTCACATTCTTTGCTGCAGCTCACATGCAGGTTCTCTCCTGTTGTCTAACTCAAGGTCTTGGTGGCTTCCACGCTGCTCATCTTGTAATTCGGGTGTCTATTCTTATTTATCTTGCTACGTGCCATTTTCTCCCTCGTATCAGGCTTCTTGAACTATTCAGGTGACTTGTTCTTGATAGCGCTCCGCAAGTGCGAATGGCAGCGGCGTTTTTGATAATGTGCGATGTATCATTGTATGATAAGCTATAGACAGTATTGATCAGCACTTACAGAAGGAATGGAACGACGTAGAGCTCAGAATCATAATTAGTCTCCGTAGTCGTGATACGGTTCCAATGTCACATCAAGGTGTCACACCGGAATTAATCGTTCGTATGCCAGCAAAAACAACACGAGACGCACATCATTCCCCCACATAACCACTAAAGGAAACACTGTCTTTAGTTTAGTTTAGTCGACGTATCAACATCATGGCACACGGGTGTAACCCATAAGTGCGCCGAGTAGTATATAGGGTCTCTATCCATCGCAATGAGGGATATTTTTTGAGGGATGGTGAGGGATGGTGAGGGCTGGTGATGGTTGGTGAGGGATGACGAGGGTTGGTGAGGGTTGGTGAGGGATGACGAGGGATGCCACTGCCTCCCTCGCCCTCGAGTTGTGGTCTGCCTCATGCCTTCCAGCTCCTTCCTCGTTTTTTAAGTGTCAGCTGTCGTTTTTAATCAGAGCATCGGGGTTAACAATGAAAAGATCAATTGAACTAGGTGGGTAAGTTAAGTGAAGATGAGCGCGATAACTATGGCGCCATGTTTGCTAATTGATTCAGAATATGTCAGCCGGTGTAATGCATTAATTAGGTTCCCATTTGTATAGACGATTGCATAATCGATTGGTGTGCTCAGGCTGATACGGGTTGATGTATTTGTATCTTTGGTAAGATCGGCGAACATCTGTGAGCAAAAAGTCGATATTGCCGGCAGTTGAATATCAGTGTCGGGGTCGAGGGAGGTCGCTGGTGCCATCTGTTTTTAATCAAGGGCGATGTCGGAATAAAATAATAAGCGCAAAGAACGATGTGTGGGGTGGGTTGGTAAGTGGCGAAAGATGGCGGGGGTGCGTAGTTGGTCATAGTGGGATATCACCAATGTGTAACTGGGGGTTCTAGTTACTGCCATTGCGCTTGACAGGTTCGAATCTCACTGTGTGGTTGGTATGTGCGGGGTGGTGGTCGAGTATGTAACGGAGCTAGGTTATATCATTGGTGGTTCGAATCACGCTGCGGGGCGATAAGGGTGTCCACCCTAGGCGGAGTTTTCTAAGAGTATATTAAGACGTAAATGTATAACAAGGACGTCTAGTTGCCGCCATAGCGCTAGACAGGTTCGAGTCCTACTGTTTGGTGGGATAGTGTGGCAGTGGCCGAGTATTTAACTGAGCTAGGTGGTGTCACTGACGGTTCGAATAACGCCCCTGGTCGCTAACTATACCCAACATAGGTGCCAGAGAAGCGAATCACGATGTGTCGCTTTGCATTCTCCTCAGAAACGTCAGTTCCACAGCCAGCAGATTCAGCGGGACTGCTCATTGTCTTCAAATTCATACAAAAGTACAGGTTCAACACTCTTTTTCTCGTAGCAATTGCCATCTTTTTACTGGTCAATACGTTTTTCAGCTTGCAAAAGGTTATCTTCGCCACGGCGATTCTTGTGCTAATCTCTTCAAGGCATCTCCCATCAGTTGTTATGACTGTTCCGAGATACTTGTATCTACTCACTTGTTTCAGAATATTCCCATTTACATGTATATTACATAGTGGTATTTCGTTCTTCATAGTGACAATCATAACCCGTGTCGTTTTATAATTTAATTCTAACCCTAGTTGTTCACCGGGTGCAACAACCGCCTCTACTAAATATTGCAGATCCTGCGCAGTGTCTGTTGATTACATAAATTATATGAAGGCAGTTCACAAGTTAAATTAGATGAAGACATTTTATTACAGAAATTAAATGAAGACATTTGACTAGAAATATTTAATAAAACGACGAAAAAAAAACGGAGATCTACCGGCGTGAGAAAAGCTTATAAGTATGGTAATGTCAGTTCCTGTGAACATATTTAGCAGAAGCATTCTGCATAGTATATGCATATTTAGCTTTAAGGTGAAATCAATACTGCTGTACCGATCGGAAACAAGAAAAACGAATAAAACAACTACTAATAAACAACAAACATTCATTAACGGGTGCCCACGTAGTTCATCCTTGGCGTTCATGTCTCATTCAACAATTAGTATAATGCCGGAAGTCAAATTTGCGGCTTCAAAATATGTGTTCATAGCATATTTATATATGAAGATATATATTCAAGGTGATTTTAAAGGACAAATTTCCTCATGTCACACGCTGCAAAAGACATATTTCACTCAAACTTAAACATTAAGAGTGGAAAAGAGTATGTTGTAGATACTGTTTTTTTTTTTTTTTTTTTTTTCAATCGTTGCTTGTGTCATTATTATACTGATAGCTAATGTTCATCAAAAGATGTCTAGCAGTCAAACTGCTGATCCATTATTGTGAAACGGTGCAAAGTGGTCAAAATGGATAATAACATAATATTTGTATAAAGAGATGGAATCGTCTCTTCTGGTTGGTCAAATTACCCAACCTACTGGAGATAAAACGGTTGTCACCGAAACCACTAGACGCGTGTTTTAGACAAGGGATGTGATTATCCATTTTGACCACTTTGCACCGTTTCACAATAATGGATCAGCAGTTTGACTGCTAGACATCTTTTGATGAACATTAGCTATCAGTATAATAATGACACAAGCAACGATTGACTTGAAACAAGTTCATAGCGAGATAGTGAATATGGCGCTGACTATTATTAGTTCCTACAATTCCAAAAAGGCAAATAACTCGACGTTGTCTGGTTTAGTAGGTCAAATAGCGAAACAACAATCTGTGTTGTTCACGAGACTAGAAGACAGTATCAAGCCCGAACATGTTTTCCAAGTCTTTGTTTTAGTCAGTGATGAATTCTTTGGTGATAACGTCATCAACTATGGGAGAATAATTATGCTTTTTACCTTTGGCATGCGTCTGGGTAAGCATCTGGTTGATAATTCTTACAACGCCGATGTGAATGTCCAAGACCTGGAAGAGGACTTCGCTAAATCTGTAGGCGAATACATGGCTGATAAACTAAGTCCTTGGATATTTCAACACCAAGGTGGTTGGCGGAATTTCTATGCTTTGACTGCAAACAAAGAAATTGATTAAAAACAGGCTTAAATCCCAGTATTTCGTTATTCTTGTGAGTGTGAGAGCGCTTGATTGTGGATATATAATACCTATAGTAAACCCCTTTGGGTAAATTGTGAGCGGGAGTCGACACGTTGTAATGGCCAGTGGTAAAATTGTGAGAGTCAGTGGGGAATTTGTGTGGTTAATTGGTCAATTTGATAAGTTGTGAAAGCAAACGGGGTAGTTGGTAGGGCAATTCGACAAGTTGTGAAAGCAAATTTCTTAGTTTGCTATAATTTTTTCTCCTTATGGTTAATATTTTTTCCTTTGGCTAGCGTATTTATTACTTTGGCCAACTTTTTTCTTACCTTACCATACATATTTCTTAGTTTGGTTGGTATTTTTCTCACTTTGATTAGTATCTTTTCCAGTTTTGGTAATATATTTTCTTACTTGGTCGACAAATTTTCCTATTTTTTTTGGTTGTTGTTGTAAATTTGGATGACATATTTATACGTTTGGTTGAAATATGTGTTTACTTGGCCAATATTTTTCCCATTTGGCTAACAAATTTTCCTATTTAGGTCGATATTTTTCTATCTTTGGTTAATAATTGTCTTCGTGTGGGTTAACAAAGTTTCCTACTTTTCATAAGTTTGGCAGAGCTTTTTATAAGTTTGGTCGATATTTTTTCACATTTAGTTAACAACATTTCCTATTTTTCATAAATTTACCGGAGATTTGTAAAAGTTTGGTCGACATATTTCTATATTTACCCAATATTTTTATTACTTTGGTCAGTTTGGATGATATATTTATAAGTTTGGTCAGCCTTTTAGTTGATTTGGCTAGTATTGTTTTCCTACTTTTTATAAGTTTGGATGAGACATTTATAAGTTTGGCGGATCTTTTTCACATTTGGGTAAGACATTTTCCTACCTTTTATGGGGTTGGACGAGGAATTTATTTACTTGGTCAATAGATTTCACCTTTGGCTAATAAAGTTTCCTATATTTTGTCAATTTGGATGCGCTATTTCTTTACATGGCCAATATTTTTTTTTTATTTTTTCCATTTGGTTAACAAATGTTCCTACTTTTCATAAGCTTGGTGGAGCTATTTCTGTATTTGGCCGACATTTTCCCCTTTTGGTTAACAAATGTTCCTACATTTCATAAGTTTGGCGGAGATTTTTATCAATTTGGTCGACATATTTCTGTATTTACCCAACGTTTTTATACATTGAATCACGTATTTTCCTACTTCGGTCGACATGATTCTTAATTTGAGCAATATTTTCACCATTCGGCTAACACATTTTCCTACTTTTTATAAGTTTGGACGCGTTATTTATAAGTTTGAGCGATATTTTTCCCATTTGGTTAATATGATTTCCTATTTGCCCCATATTTTTTACATTTGACTTACAATTTTCCTACTTTTTATAATTTTCGTTGAGATATTTATGTATTTGGCCACCATTTTTATTAGTTTGACTAGCCTTTTCTCCTACTTTTTATAAAATTGATTGAGATATTTGTGTATCTGACCAATATTTTGCCTATTTGGCTAACAAATTGTCCTACTATTTATAAGGTTGGATGAGCTAATTAAGTTTGGTCAGCCTGTTATTTGATTTTGATAACATTTTATCATAGTCTTTATAAGTTTGAATGAAATATTTATAAGTTTGTCCCTCGTTCTGCCTATTGTATTACTTCGGCCGACATGTTTCTTGATTTTACTAGTATATTTTCTTACTTGTTATAAGTTCGGATGAGATATTTCTGTCTTTGACCACTATTTTTTCCTACGTTTTATAATTTGTTGAGATATTTATGTATTTGACCGACCTTTTCCCCATTTCGGCTGACAAATGTTCCTACTTTTTATAAGATTAGATGAAATATTGCTCTCTTTGGTCGATATTTTTTCTCATTAGGTTAACAAATGTTCCTAATTTTTATAATTTTGTTGTAAATATTTCTTTACAGGGTCAATATTTTTCTCATTAGGTTAACAAATTTTCCTATTTTTTATAAGTTTTGATGAGCCATTTAGAAGTTTGACCGATATTTTCACATTTGGCTAACATTATTTCCTTCTTTTTATGAAATCGGACGAGGCATTTATAATTGTTACCGATATTTTTCAGCTTGGTTGTAGACAATGAGTATTTTCTGCAATCTATAGTAGGTGTGGGTAATACACAAAGTGAGCAAGCAGAATTAACTGGTTGTGTTACTATGGTCGTCAGCGTATTTAAAATGATATTTTTAACTTTCTCGGTACTGTGGTAAAGAGGTAATTGCATAATTACGTTTATATCTGTTGTTCTCAATCTGAGGCCGAAAAAAGCATTGTCTTGTCCTGTTGTATTGACTCTAGGCGCAAATGTTGTTGGTAACCCAGTGCCAATCTTAGTAACTTGTAGGTGTTGTGTCGTTCATAGAACCTATACTTGTGTATAGATGTAAACCGCGACATGCGGACATTTGTTGTTAGAAAACACATGTATATATATTCATATATACATATACTACGTAAACATATTTTGAAGCCTCAAAATTTGACTTCTTCAGACATTACATTAGTTTTCATGGGGGACATGAATGCATAGGGTGATTTAAATATAACCAGATTTACGTTTCCAAGGAGATAACACACAGGCCATGTTTTCGTTGAAAATTCGCTGTTTTCTCTAAGCAGACTGTCACTTTTGTCACAGCCAGTGTAGATGGTCATTGTTTGTTATGGGTATTATTAAAGTAAATGTTTATTCTGTTTGTAGTGTAAGGGTCCTTCTCTTCCATCGATAAGTTTTAAAAAACCAATGACCAAGCCCTATAAGACACATATGACAACCGCATCTATCCTACTTCATTCATGTAGATTTGGTCCACAGTGTCCACTTTGGTAAGATTTTACAACAATAGACTGGAGCAGGAAACAGGAAACGTTACGTGAATAACGATACACCGAGAGTCAATACGCTTGGATTTGTATTCTCACGTCACTTTTACTATGTATCTATGGTTGTTTCCTGACAGGCTTCATCAATCAGACTCCCATCAAAGGATGGCGGCATGCACACAATTGTTGGCAACAATATAGAATAGATAGTGGGCGCTTGGTTTAAGTGTTAGTCTGTTACGCTGACGTGAGGGGCGATCGGTGTAATTTGGTCGCAATATATAACAGATAGCGGTCACGCTGACATAATGGCATGTTGTGTGTACCATTTGTATGTATCTAATACACCAACGTATTCATACCGTTCTGTTTTTCACTTATTTGCTAATGTAACACTGGTGTTTTCTTCTTTTTTGTTTTTTATAATTTTATACATATCACTGTATTTATTTTATTATGTAATTTAACTTGTAATAATGTACTTGAATTCTTTAAACTACGGTTTATTTAGTCCTAACTTTATATACTGTGTATTGCTTCTTCTTGACCAGCTGTCTGTCGTTGGTACCCAGTGTATTAGACACCTCTTTCTGGTAGGTTTAGACTGTCTATTATTACCCTCTCAGATCGATTGTAATCTTTGGTTTATAAAATAATGCTTCGCGGCGACGCCACGTTTCATTACCATTTTTGTTTCATTGTTGGTTTTGTTCAGGGCCACGCGGCCTATACCGCCTCGTTTATCGTGTCATCTTCACTGGGTACCAGGTAGCTGATTAATATCTCCAGCTGGTGCCATCACAGCTAATCTAAACATAGTCACTAGCCTACAGCCGTTTGCCTGGGAGGCACGGTAGTTTTCTACAACTAAATACCTTTGTTATCGTTATATAATAGACATCGCTGTGTATCCTTATTTACAAATACGTACATGTTAGCTGACCTCCGATTTGTCAGTTTGTTTAATAATATCTGCAAATTGTCTCTGTCTTTCATAGAATATGTACTTTTGTATGACTGTGAAGCGTGGGCAATGAGCAGACAAAATGAAAAACATCAGTGAAGATGTGGTGAAAATATACATACCATGCCCAGATAGAACAACAAATTACCAGGTCCCACTAGAAACAAAGGAAAAAAAAAAAAAAAAAAAAAAAAAAAAAAACAGTATCTACAACATACTCTTTTCCACTCTTAATGTTTAAGTTTGAGTGAAATATGTCTTTTGCAGCGTGTGACATGAGGAAATTTGTCCTTTAAAATCACCTTGAATATATATCTTCATATATAAATATGCTATGAACACATATTTTGAAGCCGCAAATTTGACTTCCGGCATTATACTAATTGTTGAATGAGACATGAACGCCAAGGATGAACTACGTGGGCACCCGTTAATGAATGTTTGTTGTTTATTAGTAGTTGTTTTATTCGTTTTACTTGTTTCCGATCGGTACAGCAGTATTGATTTCACCTTAAAGCTAAATATGCATACACTATGCAGAATGCTTCTGCTAAATATGTTCACAGGAACTGACATTACCATACTTATAAGCTTTTCTCACGCCGGTAGATCTCCGTTTTTTTTTCGTCGTTTTATTAAATATTTCTAGTCAAATGTCTTCATTTAATTTCTGTAATAAAATGTCTTCATCTAATTTAACTTGTGAACTGCCTTCATATAATTTATGTAATCAACAGACACTGCGCAGGATCTGCAATATTTAGTAGAGGCGGTTGTTGCACCCGGTGAACAACTAGGGTTAGAATTAAATTATAAAACGACACGGGTTATGATTGTCACTATGAAGAACGAAATACCACTATGTAATATACATGTAAATGGGAATATTCTGAAACAAGTGAGTAGATACAAGTATCTCGGAACAGTCATAACAACTGATGGGAGATGCCTTGAAGAGATTAGCACAAGAATCGCCGTGGCGAAGATAACCTTTTGCAAGCTGAAAAACGTATTGACCAGTAAAAAGATGGCAATTGCTACGAGAAAAAGAGTGTTGAACCTGTACTTTTGTATGAATTTGAAGACAATGAGCAGTCCCGCTGAATCTGCTGGCTGTGGAACTGACGTTTCTGAGGAGAATGCAAAGCGACACATCGTGATTCGCTTCTCTGGCGCCTATGTTGGGTATAGTTAGCGACCAGGGGCGTTATTCGAACCGTCAGTGACACCACCTAGCTCAGTTAAATACTCGGCCACTGCCACACTATCCCACCAAACAGTAGGACTCGAACCTGTCTAGCGCTATGGCGGCAACTAGACGTCCTTGTTATACATTTACGTCTTAATATACTCTTAGAAAACTCCGCCTAGGGTGGACACCCTTATCGCCCCGCAGCGTGATTCGAACCACCAATGATATAACCTAGCTCCGTTACATACTCGACCACCACCCCGCACATACCAACCACACAGTGAGATTCGAACCTGTCAAGCGCAATGGCAGTAACTAGAACCCCCAGTTACACATTGGTGATATCCCACTATGACCAACTACGCACCCCCGCCATCTTTCGCCACTTACCAACCCACCCCACACATCGTTCTTTGCGCTTATTATTTTATTCCGACATCGCCCTTGATTAAAAACAGATGGCACCAGCGACCTCCCTCGACCCCGACACTGATATTCAACTGCCGGCAATATCGACTTTTTGCTCACAGATGTTCGCCGATCTTACCAAAGATACAAATACATCAACCCGTATCAGCCTGAGCACACCAATAGATTATGCAATCGTCTATACAAATGGGAACCTAATTAATGCATTACACCGGCTGACATATTCTGAATCAATTAGCAAACATGGCGCCATAGTTATCGCGCTCATCTTCACTTAACTTACCCACCTAGTTCAATTGATCTTTTCATTGTTAACCCCGATGCTCTGATTAAAAACGACAGCTGACACTTAAAAAACGAGGAAGGAGCTGGAAGGCATGAGGCAGACCACAACTCGAGGGCGAGGGAGGCAGTGGCATCCCTCGTCATCCCTCACCAACCCTCACCAACCCTCGTCATCCCTCACCAACCATCACCAGCCCTCACCATCCCTCACCATCCCTCAAAAAATCGCCCTCATTGCGATGGATAGAGACCCTATATACTACTGCGCCGTTCTACTCCTAACTCATGCTCGAGTCCGGAGAATCTCAACTCAGTGCACGAAATCCGTAGCATAGATGAGGATCCTGAAATACTTTGACTTTGGGTAGATATTTAACTCGAAATTTTGCCCAAGAAGCGCCGTTAGGCTACTCTTTTTCGATTTCCAACTGCCAAGGGATTTTTTTCGTGCGCAACAATGCACGCGGGTGTCTGATCTCACTACCCAGAAACCAGGGGACATTTCTTTACTAGAAGTCCACGTGAAAAAAATCCCGGCCCTCACAGGGCTTGAACCCGGGTCATCCGGCACTTGAGGCGGACACCATACCTCGAGACCACTCATCCCCCTCCCCCTTTCCCTGCAATACCAGAAACACCACACACTATCCTTATTAACATGGAAATGCTGTTCATTGTCGGAGGAGACGACCATCCGAGCAAATCTCCAGCATCCAGCACATGCATTGTTGCATAAGGCCAGTCGCCGAAAGCAAACAGACAACTCCGCCATTTTCTTAAATTTTCTCTTCACGGCTCAGCAAACGTGGGCTCAAACAAAATACAATCGGAAAGAAATTCACCGCGCATATTGTCTCATGAAGAGCTTAACTCAGTAATTGGGCAACGAAACAGGATTATGCAAACACATTTTAAAAAATGCACTATCAGAGAAAGACAGAAACATTAATAAATCAGTCTTCTGGGTTAAGTAATACTATTTAATCAGTCGTGACTACATTTCACAATCTCCAATAAATCGAATAACCATTTAATCGTTATGGTGCTAATCCCTCGAAGTCCCATCAGCCGGTGATAGTGCCGGGCCCCCTGCCTCGAGGGGGTCCACCCATGACTACTGGTGGTCACCTTCCCCTGTGCTGTGGAGTCAAGGCACAGAGGAGTAGTTTAAGAGCTATTGACCAAATACCCAGGACACTCAACATACTACAGTGGACTGCCGAAGGAGTTTATAACAAGAAATTCTCCCTAACAAAGCGTCTTCATAAAGATAGAATAGATGTGGCATGCATTCAAGAGACACACCTCAATGCCAATCCCAAGTTCTCAGTCAGAGGATATCAGGCCACACGTTTCGACCGCGAAGGACACAACGGAGGAGTTCTAATACTTACACGAAATACAATACCTTGCAGCGAAGTATCTGTGATCTCTGACAACCAAACGGAAATTATAGGTGTTGATATAGTGATAAAGGACGTAAAAATAAGAATTTACAATCTGTATAGCCCAGCAGATAAGGACCTTACACTCTCAAACATGAATATAACTGACACAAACTGCATTATTGTCGGAGACTTTAATAGCCGTTCAGAAAGATGGGGATACCCAGATATTGACAAAAGAGGAGGTGAAGTGGAGGACTGGAAAACAGATTCAAATCTCCATCTACTCAACAAAGCGGATGACACACCGAGCTTCTACTAAAGAAGATGGTTTACCACTTCTACCCCAGACTTAGCTTTCTGCACAGGAGACATCCTCCACAAAATCGATCGCCATGTGCTTGACCAATTAGCAGGAAGTGACCACAGACCAATCAAGCTTGTAATGAATATGGAGTATGTTCCACAGGAGCTAAAGCCTTTGCCCCGCTGGAATTACAAACGAGCAGATTGGGACAGATTTGCCATACTAACAGACAAATATTGTGAAAACATAAATACACGATACGGCAACATGAAGCAAATGGTGGACAATCTAAACAGAGCAATAATACAGGCGGCCACTGAGTCTATTCCAAGAGGAGCGAGGAAAATTTACAAACCATACTGGACTGAAGAACTACAAATTTTGGAGGACAAAGTTGAAGATGCCAGGAAGACAGCAGAGAGAGAACAAACAACTGAAGCAAACATCTCTCTCAAAGCCATCTCAGCAAAATATAAAAGAACAGTAAATCAAACAACAAGAGATTGTTGGAAGGAAAAAACAGAAAACCTGAATTTTGACAGGGATGGAAACAAACTATGGAAACTAGTGAAAGCCATGAACAATGAAGGACCTAGAAACAAACAGATAACAATTAAACAAGGAGATGCCTTGCTGACAGGAAAAAAGGCTGCAAATGCACTAATGGAACACTATGCAAATGCAAACCACATTGATATTACAATCAAACAGAAGAGAGCAATCAAAGACAAACAGATACATCATAGAAATACAGAGACAGCAGCAGAATATATGATGGCAAATATAACAATGGAAGAAATGGAACAGGCAATGAATACCCTAAAAAAGAAGAAATCACCAGGAAAGGATGGAATCACAAATGAAATGCTAATAGGACTAGGCACCAAGGCAAAGAAGAAACTACTAGCAGTCCTAAATTACAGCCGGAAGAGAGGAATAGTCCCACAGGCATGGAAGGAAGCTATACTAATACCAGTCCCAAAGAAAGGAAAAGACCAGGAAGAACCAAATGGCTATCGACCTATCAGTCTACTTAGCTGTGTAGGAAAATTTATGGAACGCATTATCAATGGCAGGCTAACATGGCATCTGGAAGAAAACCAACTCTTAACACCACACCAAGCAGGATTCAGAAAGTACAGATCCACTGAAGATCAAAAAACCTATATAGCTCAGGAAATAGAGGATGCCTTCCAAGAGAAAAAGCACACACTAGCGGTCTAGATAGATTTAGAAAAAAGCATTTGATAAAGTATGGAAGGAAGGACTGAAAATAAAACTGCAAAACATGCATGTTTGTGGGAAAATGTATAAATGGATCAGCCACTACCTTGAGAATAGAACTGCCAGGACAAAAGTACAAGGACAAACCAGCAAAATGATGCTGTTGGAGCAAGGTGTCCCCCAAGGAGTTCTTTCACCAACATTATTCCTAGCATATATAAATGACATCACGGAAAACTTTCCAGCAAGAGTACACACATCCTCTTTTGCAGATGACCTAGCCATATGGACATCTGAAGAATATATTAGTACAGCTAACAGCAGAATACAGCAAGCCTTATTAGCGCTAGAGGACTAGTAAAAATCATGGCTAGTGAAGATAAGTGAGGAGAAAACAACATGCACAGTGTTCTCCCTCTCAAATAAAACTCAGCAACCTAAGCTGGTATTGAATGGGAAAATATTGCGCCATGAAGAAAATCCAAACTATCTAGGAGTCACCTTTGATCGTCGCCTGACATGGAAGACACAGGTTGAGAAAAATCGAACAAGAGCAAGGCAAAGAATGGCAATCATGAAAAAGCTTGCTGGTACAACATGGGGAGCAGATGAGAAAGTTCTCAAGAAGTTATATACTGGACGGGTGAGGCCAGTACTGGAATATGGCATTGCAGCTTGGGCAACAGCAGCTAAGTCAAACTTTAACAAAATAAGTAGAGTTCAAAATCAAGGAATGCGAATCATAACTGGAAGCCTGAAGACAACGCCTATTAATGAACTAGAAAAGATCACTTGTCTACAACCAATGCAGGATAGAAGAGATAGCAGAGCCCAGCAACAAGCAGAAAAATTTAGAAGATTGACAGACCACCCTATGTACAAAAGATTTAATGGTTTTGGAAAGGGAAGACTGAAGCGCAGCAACTTTGTAGAAACTGCAAAACGAAGGATTAGGGCAGATCCTATACTTAACATATCAACAGTCAAACCCATTTACAATGCACACAAGTTCCCAGCTTGGAGACAGCAGCAACTGCCTGAGATGATAGAAAACATTCCTGGTATTGAGAAAAAGAACACTCAGCATGAAACCGAAAGAAGAGAAATAACCCTAAACTACATAAAAGAACATTACCCAAGCAGCAATTGGACCCATGCATATACAGATGGATCAGCCAAAAATTCAATAGAGAATGGAGGAGGAGGAATTCTCCTAAATTTAAAAAATGGAGTGAAAAAAACACATTCAGTGGCAACTGGAAAATTTTCAAGTAACTTCAAAGCGGAGGTAGAGGCTCTGAAAACTGCAGCAGAAATGCTCCTGATGGAGGAAAATAAAGAGAAGCAAATAGCTATCTTCACAGATGCAAAGTCAGCTGTCTCAATACTGAAGAGCAATAATAACACAGAACTAGCTGACCTAAGAGCAGCACTCCATTGTCTATGCCAGAAATCCAAAACAGTTGTAATACAATGGATCCCATCACATTGCAGTATACCTGGAAACGAAGAGGCTGACAGACTGACGAAAGAGGGCGGACGACTACCACAGCCTGACATAGACATAACCTATAATGAGGCAAAGAGGTTGATAAAAAGCACTTATAGAACCAAATGGGAATCAGAGCATCCAGGCCATCAGAAGGATGATGCATATTACAAACTCGACCGAAGAGAACAAGTAGCAATCTTCAGACTCCGCACAGGACATAACAGGCTGAAATACCACTTGTTCAATAAACTAAAGATAGGAGATACCGATGAATGTAATTGTAGAACTGGAAAAATGACAGCAAAACATTTGCTGCAGGATTGCCCAACATATGCAGAACAGAGAAAGATATTTTGGCCCACACCTGCTTCATTTGAGGACAAGCTCTATGGAGATATCAACAAGCTCAAGTTGACAGCAGCTTACTTTAACTACATACAGGTTGACATTTAAAGGTGTATGAAGAAGTATTCAGACTGCCACACTTCATACCACAGGTATGTCGGTTACAAAAGCGACCCAGAGGCATGAAATGGAATATTGCTTGGATAGCAAATCCATTAAGTGGAAAGTCCAAATCAAAAGCTCGCTGTCTGGGCTTCATAAAAGGTGGAAAAGTGTCCTAGTGGCACGAAATGGAATATTGCTTGGACAGCAAATCCATTACGTGGAAAGTCCGAATCAAAAGCCCATTGTGTGGGCTTCATAAAAGGTGGAAAAGTGTCCTAGTGGCATGAAATGGAATATTGCTTGGATAGCAAATCCATTACGTGGAAAGTCCGAATCAAAAGCCCACTGTGTGGGCTTCATAAAAGGTGGAAAAGTGTCCTAGTGGCACGAAATGGAATATTGCTTGGATAGCAAATCCATTACATGGAAAGTCCGAATCGAAAGCTCACTGTGTGGATGTCATCTGCAGACTGCATACTTCTGGTTTCCGGAAGAACAGCCTATGGTGAACGGAAGGCCCAATATACGGAAGTGAGGCTAAGCAGCCATGTGCAGGACGTGACGATTCCTTGGGTGAGCCCAGTACCAGAGCGCTATGTATCGGCTCTGCAAGTATGGAAGCCTCCTTGGATGGCGGGGAATGCCCATGGTCTGCCCCTGCCTTCCCTTGAGGGCTGACCAGGATCTTTGGCTGTTCTATATGGGCCAGCTGGGATGGGGGATAACACCACAACAGTGAGAGTCAAAAGTCCTAAGAAACCCCCGGGAAGGTTAACCCGGTCAACAAATGCCCGCAGAAGTCGGATGTGTCGGCCAAACGGCGCAAGAACGCAGCTCTGCTGTAAACAGGCACAACGCAATCACATCCGGAAAAAAACTCCGGATAAATGGAGAAGAAGAAGAAGAATAACCATTACTTTCATAGACATTGATCTGAACTGTCAGCGGAGAACATAAAGACGTAGAGATGAGGAGTCATACCATAGATGACACAAACTGAATGCAGCAAAAGCACAGTCTTAGGATAGGTCTTAGGTTCATACCGGAATGCGATCGGCGTTGCCAGTAGCGGGTTGTGCTCAATATTTAAATCTCAAATCCCGAAACAACCAAATAAATCAAAAGCACAGTTGTTTGGGATTTAAACTTATTGCCTCCGAATGAATTTATGACAGTTATTCGTTATTAAGTTCTTTAGTTTGTGTTGTGTGAGTTCTACA
Source organism: Cepaea hortensis (assembly GCA_963921405.1). Classification (NCBI taxonomy): domain Eukaryota; kingdom Metazoa; phylum Mollusca; class Gastropoda; order Stylommatophora; family Helicidae; genus Cepaea; species Cepaea hortensis. The sequence continues at coordinate 94,954,888 of OY992883.1, read as the reverse complement.
GTATCCACCTGACGAGATGCAGCAACATTTGACAGGCAATAAATTGTGCAATCGTTGTGCTTAAATTAATCACGGAAGAACATTGTTTTGAAATAGTATCACGTACCTGTTTGTTTAGAAAAAACAAACAAATATGTATTAAATAAAATAAATGCTCTACACATATTTGAACTCAGATCGCAGGATTCAGATCAACACAAGACAGGAAGCAGGTCAGCATGGTCGAATGGATAAGAACGCGTGTTCTTAAACATTCGGTGTGCTGATGCCGAGGTTAGCGGTTCAACCCCTACACCGGACAGCTGGACTAAAATGTTGACATGTCGTCCTTGACTTGGGGACGATAATTACAAGTAGGCCTACCTCTGAAGTCGGAGTGGGTTCGCCTGATGGCGAGGGACACTGTTAATATGGAGAGCTAACCCACATGCAAAATCCAGTCTATCAATACGGTACAAAAAAATGTGTATGGACTACGCTTGAGGTCAAAGCGAGCGAGCGAAAAAAAAAACCGGAAATGTGCTCTTGTACGATAGTCTATCAATCATATTTATTATAGCTCAAGACGGCGTCATTGAAGGACTGAGTGAATGAACAAAGGAGGAAAATGGAACTGGTCAGCTGAACAGGAACACTATCACACATAACAGAACTGACATTTCGGCTCGAAACTCTTCATGAGTACTCAAATCCAAAAACAACAGAACTGTGGCAATGGCCGTGAACTTTGGGAGAAAAACGCCGCTGTTTACTGGATATGGCGAAATTAAATCTTTACTGGCAGTGCGACTTTAGGCGGTTAGGAATCCAGGAAGCACGACGGAGAGTCAGCTGCTGTGTTAGATCGACAGTCGACACTCATCTGCCCTCCATTAAAAGACGTTGCGGGCTATACTGATCTAATCGCAGACCCCAACCCACTCTAGCACTGACGGTGGACATTGGATTCATGACAATATGGTTCTCTTGGTGGCGAAGTAGAGTGGTCGCTCTTAAACTTCCGGTTATTTGATGGCGGAGTAGTAGATTCTCTCTCACGCGACATATTTTGTGTTCTTATATACTTTATTCTTATGTGTATTCTGTTGTGTTTTTATTTATTTTATTCTTATCTGTATATCTTTATATTCTTATCTTGAGCATAGCCTACGATGGTTAGCGTTGTGATGTTCTGTTGTGATAATTTGGTGTGTCCAGTGTGTGCCGCGTGGTTACACACCCGCTTCACACGCGTGATCCGGGACTGTTTCCGGATCCGGTCAGGGATATGCACTACTGACGAGCTTAAACGAGGGCAAAACTCGAGTATAGTGCTTCCATATTGACGTGGATAGGCCTTAGGTTCATACCAGAATGCGATCGGCGTTGCCAGTAGTGGGTTGTGCTCAATATTTAAATTCTTATCTGTGTTCATATATGTGTGTTTATATATTTTATTCGTATGTGTGTTCTTGTATTTGTTATTATTATGTGTGTTCTTGTATGTTATTCTTATGTGTGTTTTTTTTTAAATATTTTATTCTTATGTGTGGTCTTGTATATGTTATTTTTATGTGTTCTCTTATATATCTTATACTTATGCGTGTTCTTATATATTTTTATACTTATGTGTGTTCTTATATATGTTATTTTTATGCGTGTTCTTGTAGGTGTCATTATTATGCGTGCTCTTAATATTTTCATTATTATGTATTATATATTTGTAATTTGATATGATATTTAGTTTTAAACATTAAGAACATGCCACATTTGTGTGTTACTTTTCAAGAGTCGTCAGTTTCAAAATTAAATTTAAAATAAAAAATTTAAATATCCAGATTATACCGAAATCTGAACTTGCATCGCAGGATTCAGAGTCCTGAGGGCTAACCATTACATCAAGAAACCGACAAGACGGGATAGAGATAATTTATTCTTGTACGATAATCTTGACACCAATAAATCATTATAGTCAACTAAATACACTGGTCTACACTGACAAATGTGAAGATCCCTACTACACTAGCAGTAGTGACAACAGAGAGGAGTGACTTGCATGTCAATGCGACGATGGACAAGAAACAACAACAGCAGAAACACTTTATTCCTATAGAGTTACACAATGTTCTCCGCGCTGAGGGCCGCACACAGTAGAACTAGAACAACGGTTCGCAGCAAGACAGAAAGAAATCTGCCGTTACTGCTCAATAGCCCATACCTTCAAACTGGCCATAATGACAAACACACCGTTCAAGGAAACACGGCGGAGATGCCACGGATATTTCACATGATGAAAGGACTCAACTTTAAGGTCAGATAGCAGAACTGAAGAAACAAGTCAACAAACTCCCACTGACAAAAAGGCCAACCAAAGACTCACAAGAACAAGACACCGACAGCAACTCAAGATTTCTGAAATAAAGGAAAGAAATACATCGCAGCATCCAGCAAGAGATGGATGCATGTTTCAAATAAAGAAAGAGAATGAGGAAATACTACACGCAATACAAACCGAAAGAGAACAACCAAAGAACGAAAGGCCGCTAACCAAAATCAAGCCAGCAGAAGCCACGCCAAAACAACCGAGAAACCACAATCAAAAGCCAGCAACTCATTCACATTGACCAAAAAATTGAAAGGAAGACAACCCGTGTTCACGCAGAAAGAGAAACCTGACAAGAGTTGACCACTGATAAACCTCAAGCTGGGGCCAGCAATATAATCGCAAGGGCAGACAATTTGAAGAAGTCCGAAAGAAGGCTACGCTGAGGCAGAGCAAGATGTTGCAAACCACAATTCGAAACAGACAGGCACGGGGAAAAGTCACAAAAGGACACGAAGCAACCAAATCAAAGTATGAGTCTTACTAAGGGCTCTAACCACACCAGTAATGAGCTTTCACTGGCAGACGGAAAAGCAAGAAGAGACAGACACAAAGGAAATAGCATCGGGAAAACTCCCATCCCAACTGACATCACAGGCATGGAATGTGCTGCACAGAAAAGGCAAGTAACACAACAGAAAAATGAAACCAAATCCACGCTATGAACCACCACAATGAAAAAAGGCTGAAGAGCCGGTTGCTTGCTTGCTTGCTTGTGTTCGTTGGCTTGAGCTCCAACGCGAAGTCCTGTATGTCGGATGAGGGCATCCTGTTGTCCAACATCAGTGTGATGTCATACAGGACCTGAGTTTTGCGTGAGTATCCGTTGTCCCATGTCTGGCTTATTGGTGTGCAGACTGGTGGTTCCTCGCCGTACAGGCAGACACTCTCTGACTTCGGAGGAATCGGCGATCCTACTGACTTTAGCCAGGACCCCGAAGAGACCTGTTGCCCAGGACGCTCGACGAGGACGCGTCAATAGGTCTTGGCCAGTATATAACCCGGCCCTGGTGCCTTGGAAACACCTCTGCGTCCCAAGAGCCGGTTGAACGAGGTGGAAACTTGTGTTTTCCCCCCTACAATCCGAATCGGAATCATGCCGTTATCAGAGTTCTTCAGAGTTCTTCTTCTTCTTCTGCTTCTTCCTCCTCTTCTTCTGCGTTCATCCGGAGTTTCTTGTTTTCGGATGTGACTGCGTTGTGCCTGTTTACAGCAGAGCTGCGTTCTTGCGCCGTTAGGCCGACACATCCCACTTCTGCGGGCATTTGTTGACCGGGTTAACCTTCCCGGGGATTCAGAGGTCTAACGGCATCAAGCTGAACTCCGTGGCAAAGTGCTTACAGACGCTATTCGTAAGCCCGCTTACACGGGTTCGAAACACAGCGGCGACCTATTGGGCAGCAGACCGCGTTGCACTGGGATTTAACAAGTTGGTGTTGGAGCCGGTCATTCTGAAAGCAATGGGAAACTACTGAACGTATACTTGCCAAGACATCAACATAAGCAGTAAAATGCTGGTGTTGACAGCGATGTCCTGTAAGAAAAGGATATGAAACAATACAACAAAATAAAATTATAATAATAGGCCTTCTATATAAAAGAAAACATTTCAGGTTCCACCGAGATTTGAACTCGGATCGCAGGATTCAGAGTCCTGAGTGCTAACCATTACACCATGGAACCGATATGCTTCATTTAAGAGAATATATCCTTGTACGATAATCTTTAAATCCATAGACCATTATAGTCTAGTATATTGCTAACATGATAATATTGAGGTCCCGGGTTCAGGCCCCGGTGAGGACCAGGATTTATTTAAAAAATCGACCGGGACTTCCAGTAATTTCCCCTGGTCTCTGGGTAGTGAGATCGGAAGCCCGTGTGTATTGTTGCGCACGTAAAAAATCCCTTGGCAGTTGAAAATCGAAAAAGAGTAGCCTAACGGCGCTGCCCGGGCAAAATTTCGAGTTAAAAATCTACCCAAAGTATTTCAGGATCCTCAGCGGTGCTACGGAGTTCGTGCACTGAGCTGAGTTTCTCCAGACTCAGGTTTGAGTTAGGAGGAGAACGGAGCACTTATGGGTTGCACCCGTGTGCCGTGATGTTGATCCATAAACTAAACTAAACTAAACTATATTGCTAACTGCCGGTCTCTCTGGCTGTGGGGTTACAACACTTTCTCTCTGTAATCCCGTTTATCACGCAGAGTCTCGTAGCGGAGCGAGAGCTGAGGCGGTTCGACCCCCGCTCGTGACTTGCGGGATACTAAGCCGGCCGCTCAGAAAGCAATGGCAAACTACTGAGCGTAATCTTGCCAAGAGATCAACATGCAGCTGAAAGATGCTGGTGTTGACAGCTGAGTCCTGTAAAGGATATGCTGGGGAAAAAAAAAAAATATTGCTAACTGGCGTGGGCGATCAAGCTTATCTACATCTCGCTACTGATAGTTTAAAAAAAATGTTTTGCATATCCTTTACAGGACATCGCTGTCAACATCAGCATCTTTCAGCTGATACAGTCACTGGAGTAATTGTGCATGAGTGTAAGTTTTTTTTCCATATTACAAGTGTCCTTCGCCATAAAGCTAACTCAATGCGACTTCGTAGATACTTGTAATTTACGTCACCAGATCATGACGAAAATTCAACGCGGTGTTCTGTATCTGGAGCTAGAAAAATCAGGACATCGCTGTCAACACCAGCATCTTTCAGCTGTATGTTGATTTCTTGGCAAGATTACGCTAGTAGTTAGTTTGCCATTGATTTCTGAGCGGCCGGCTCACATACCCCGTAAGTTACCGATGCGATTTGAACCATTGCTAAATCTCACCGTCATCACGATATACATTTAATCTCCAACAAATGGTTTTAAACATTGAGAACGTGTCACATCATATTGCACTATTCACAACTTCTCGTTGTTAGCTTATACGGAAAAACAAAAATTAGGTTCCACCGAGATGTGAACTCGGATCGGAGTAAAATGCTGCTATTGACAAAAAAAAAAAAGGACATGAAAAATAAAATAAAATAAATAAAATAAACGGCATCAAATCTTCTATTCAAAAATTAAAAAAAAATTATTTCAGGTTCCACCGAGATTTGAACTCGGATCGCAGGATTCAGAGTCCTGAGTGCTAACCATTACACCATGGAACCGATGGGGCCGAAGCTAAAAGGTTTATTCATGTACGCAAATCTTTCAATCAATAAATCAGTCAAGAAATTTCTAAACGATGTTAGCGGGCCTTATGGGGACACGACTGTAGACGGGGGAACGGAGAAAGCATCACTCAGAGGCCCTAGAATGGCCTACGAAACTTTCAGGGAAGGCTAGCTGGGACGTAGTCGGATGAATCGGCCGAAAGGCGCAAATATCGCAGCTCCGCAGAATAAATAATATAACGAAATGACGTTCATCTATATTTAGAAGATGAAGAACCGGACACAGTCCGTCAGACTAAACGACATGACAACAGCGGCTCGCTAAAGAAACAAGTTCACTTAGTGAGTAAGGGCGAAACTAAATGAGCGAATGGGTGAGTGAGTGAGTGAATGAGTGAGTACGAAAATAAGTAAGCAAGCAATCAGGTAAGAAAATAAGTTATTAAATGCGAAAATAAGTTATTAAGTACAAAAATAAGTAAGTAAGCAAGAAAGTAAATAAATAAAACTAAGTAAGTAATACCAGCAATAGAGCTGATTCGATAGAATCACCAAATACACAATCGAAAGTTTCGACTCACAGTGTCATTCATCATCACATCTGGAACGATCACCAACCTAGTGAGACAGCATACCTAAAATGATTGTACAACAATCAGTTATCAGTTGGGGCATCTTCGTTGCACTCCGGACATGTCCATAGGTGCTCAGATCACCCCCCCCCCCAGCATATTCATCAGCGTCCGGTGGCTAATTGTGCCAGTTCTGTGTTGGTTGACGAGGCGCTTTGTTTTCCCGACGTACCTCTCGCGTCTGGCTGTGCCGATTCTTACTCCCAGGTCTTTCATCCTGGACAGCGATGTGGAATCACTGACGTCAAAGTTCTCTGTTCTCGCCATATCTTTAAGGACGTTAATAACATCGGCACGATCCATGGGCTGGCCATCTACAGGGGGTGCAGAGCCAGCCAGTTTGTCAGCTCGTTCATTTCCCTCGACTCCCGCATGTCCCGGGACGAAGATGAAGGTGACTTTACGGACAACAGACTTCCGCAGCGATTCAGTCCACTGTCTACGTACAGATCCAGCTTCGACCTTCTGAATCATGCTCATTGAATCACTTAGTACACACACGTTGGTATAATGCTGTGATTCCAGCCATATAAAAGCCCGTGTAACTGCCATCACCTCCATCGTCATGCTGCTCGTGGTCATAGAGTGGGCACCACTGGATTCTTGAACGGTTCGGCCCGCTGAACGGGCTGTAAATGCCCACGCACTTCTCTGCTGCTTTATGTGATAGCGCCAGACCAACGAATTTTGGTTTGGTCTATCTCGAGTTAAAAATCTGGACAACGCCAAAAACGCCACTCTGAAACAAAGAGACCTGAGGCCATTTTCCTTGTAGCAGCCAGCTAGACCATGTGAAGGAAGGCGCTTGGGCTCTGTGTTAATAGTTTTGTGGCCAGCCCGCCTTGAGACGAGAGATGTGGGGTTTCCCATCTGTTCATCAGTGAACAACATATGTCAGAGGAGAAAGCTGTAAGTGCAAAATGGTTAATTTAATAAATATTTATTAAATCGCAGCACACGCCAGTTTACCAATTTGAAAGTGTTTGCATGGGTGAACAAAATTGTTAGGCGAGATGGTAGGAACAAAGAAATATAAATAGATAATATGAATAAGTGCTATTGAAATGAGCTGTTCTACAGAAGGACTTAGTGTCCCTAAAGCCTTATGAAAATAACATGTAACACATAGAGATGTCAGCAATCAGACAATGGTGATGTGAAATATGTAGAATAGGTCATTGATGGTGGTTAAGTATCATATAGACTGATGTCATGTCATGCCAGCCATGCTGGCACAAGATTATTTTGTTGGGAATTATTTTACATGGTTATCCTATGACATTAATGTGTTACTGGCTGAATAGATATGTGGGAGATTCACCAAAATATACAATGTGTGGGGTCATAAATTAGTTTTTTAGTAAAGACTGAAATAATGCCACATGGTGCCATGCAGGCCATGTTGGCATGGAAGGGAGTAAGTGCTTGTGAGGTTGCTAGAAATGAAGGTTACTTAACAACAGAGTGGTGAGAATCATATGTGTATGTGTATACAGCAGCAAGATATGTTTACAGGATTATTCTGTGACAATGGTGAGCATCACATTGGATGTTTGGTCAAGTGTTGGGTATGAACACCCCAAAGCAACAATGAGTAGGGGAAAGTAACCATGATCATGGGTAATATTTATAACATATGTGAAGCAGAGGAGAGTACTTACATCTTATATGTGGCAATGATGGGTTAATGGTTAATATATGTAGTTAGGCCACATAAATAGTAATTGGGGAGAAATGAATACATTGATGCTATGTACTTTTAGTAGGTACACAGTTAACTAGAATAGCCTGAATGAATCACTTCAATGCCCTTTAATGTTAGAATTATACACAATTTGGCAGTTCAACAATATTCAACATAATATAGGAATTGGGTGTTCAGCAGTAAGTGAAGTCTGGCATCACATCTGTTACCAGAATGCAGTAATGTTTGTGTAGGTGTATCAAGTGGTTGATGGAATCAGTGACTGAGATTCTGTCCTAAGTTAAGCATGGCGGTTGTTGCACGGTGGAGAGGATGTGATTTAGTACTGCGTACCACCCTTCGCAGAGATATTAATATGTATTTGTCGTGTGACATGAAGCGTAAGATGGCAAATTTTATAACCGGTGTATCATAGGAAGAATGGTGGGGAACAGAGCGCACAACTGTACATTTGCTGTCCACTCACAAATAATATTACACTGATTGTGTTGGGCCTTGAATAACATTTATTGGTCATTAGTGTGTAATAATGACATAATATATATAGTACACTGTTTATTATATTAGTACTAATGTTCTGTATCCTGCCATGGACATTGTTGTGCTTGGATCCTGTCTCATATGAATGAGGCACTCTGGCCACTATTTGGTGTACTTTCACTTAGTAATATTGTGTGTTTATTTTATGAGCTATCTTAGGGGCGTCAGAGGGTGCCTCAATTGAGTTCCTGTGTAATAAATGTTTATCTTTATCTTTAACTTTCTGTGAATGTTGTGATTCTTCTATGTGTAAGGTTACATTGTCACATTCTACAAATATGGTGATTCCACATTGTATGTATGTCTGTTGCTTTTCATAGTTAGACATGTTTTGCTTGTTGGTTGTTAGTTTGTAATGCTAATCAGATGCTGTAACTTGCACAGTATCATATTAGTGCGGGTACTCTCCATGCAAACTGGGACATTGTTGGGGTAGTTGTTCAGTGAAGTCCCTATGTTGAGGTAACTTAGTGTCTGATGGTGGCAGAGTTCATAATGTTGTGTATTTTTGTTTATCCTGGCGCACAGGAGTTCAACCTATCAATATATGTTTCATATTAGGGAAAAGAGTACGGTGTGTTAGCAAAACAGTTGCCGGTGGGCGTAACAGTAGGGAGAGAATTGTAGAGCATTAGACTGAGGATATAATAGGTGGTGTTTGATTGGGGCTCCATCATGGACTGAACGTTGATAGTGTTCTATGAACATGTGGTTTATAGGGAATACTGTGTTGTTCTGTGTTACCGGTGACTTGGTACAGTTCTGTGTTACCGGTGACTTGGTACAAATTAATGTATAAAATATTCTGCAAGGTGTAGACAGGGAACTGATTATGGGTTCCTTGGTAATGTAGCCACTTTGGTAGGTAGGAATGACAGCCTAATTTACCAGAACAAAGATGTCATTATGATACCTGTTAACTGAATTAATGCTGGGATGTTGTTTACTTGCAGTGTCTGATGTATGTTAACCAAATCAGTGTTGAGATGTTGTGTTTGTTTGCAGTGTCTGATGTGTGTTAACCAAATGTGTTGAGATGTTGTGGCTGTTTGCAACGGCTGATGTATGTACTCTGTTGTTTGTAGCTATGTGTTTACAGCTGGACAAATGAGATCAATCTTCCACTGCTTGTGTGTGTAGGAGCTGTGTGGTGTAGTTACATTGAACTGAAAATGTGGAGCAGATTGACATTGTTGCATTAGGTGGTTGTGGCATAACGCAGCCAACATTATTCATTACCAACAACTGCCGCAAAAAAGAGGAAACAACATTAAAAGAAATTGACTTCACAAACGCAATTGGAGATTGGGACTTAAAACTTAACATCAAAACTGGAACTGAACAAGTGACAAATGACGTGGATTCTTGGAAAGATTTCATCAGACCAAGCTCAGAAAACCATTGGATAGGAAAACATGACCGCCTTCGCGCCAGTGCATAATTAACATATATTACTATTTCATCAGAAATGTTAATAAGCCCGCACTTTTGTCTGAACTCGCTCCATGGACGGATGTGAGAAGAGTGTGTGACCAAAAATTCAATGGGCAAGGCAAAAGTCTGGATCCGAGGTACGTTTGTTGGCCCTTGATTAGACTAAGAACCCGATGTATCAAGTAATGTAAACCCATGTTTGTGATGTCAATTGAAATGTATGATTATTAATTAAAACCTCTGAAATGTAAAAATGCTCGACTGTAGATTCTAACGACGCAAAGCCATTCCCGGGCAGAATATTCTCTTCGATGAAACTACAATCTCTGATATTCTTAGAGATAATTATTAACTTTAAGAAGTGCATTCTACTACTATATTCTATTCTAAACAACTGTGAGAAGTGATGATTCGAAAGCAATCTTGTGCATTTCACCAGAAACATTGTTAAAGATGCATCACTATCTACAGCTGAAAAGACAGTTCGTGTACTAGAACAAGTGCCGTGTTCTAAAACAGACTTATCTATGCCTATTTACAATCTAGAAAGCTGAAAGTGAAATCAATCTTTCCTTTCTCCTTTATCTATAGAATTAATAGGGTTTGGCGAAATAAATATTTATATTTATGTCAAATTTAATTAGATAAGGGCACACATGAACTGCAACACATGAGAAAGTTGTGCTTCGCGGAACACCCTCACGCGAAGTGAGCTTAACTCATTACTCAACATAACTTAAAACACAACACCACTCCACACCACTCATCACCACACAACCCAACACTCAACATCACAACAACAACAGGTAATGGAAGAGAGTTATTAGACACAAGAAGAAGAAGTAGTTAATTGGGAAAACACAGAGAATTATTTATACACGTAAACACCATTTAGTGGAAGAAATGTTCTAAATGTATGTCATTTATTTACATGCATCTTGACATATTCTCACTCTTGTCAATGTCTTACTGTACACGTTCACTGACCCCGGTCAAATGAGAATTTACATACAGCAGGAACAAGTTGATACAAGGCGTACACCGTGTGATAATCTCTGACCACCCCAACTTAACCCAACACTAGCTCAGAGAGAAAAGGAGGGGAGGGGAACTAGTTCCTACTTCAGGAATTTAGATTTCTTCCGACCTACTTCTTATTATTGTATTGGTAGGAATGTATATATTTATGCGAATATTCATCAGTGATCTTGGTGGCTACATACCAACAACCACCCAACACATCAGCAAATTAACCACCTAAATCAGACCTGAGGGAGGGAAGCCGAGAGAAAGAGATGAACCACAAGTGAGAGGGAGGATGACTTCGCTATGAGCAGAGCATGGGGAGGCCTTCAGAGGAGCTATACGGGCAGACCTGAAGTGGATCCATCAGTCAATGGACCCTGGCTTACCTAATCCTCCAGTCACCAGGTTACTTTTCTCATAGGTTGAATACACACCCAATTTCAGGAAAACTACTGACATTAAATGGTTGAGACACCACTATCATACTTAATATGTACAACATCAAAATGTTTACTATGTTTTCACACTTGTTGACATCTCATATATTGATGCTTATTATTGATTGTCTGGGACAATGGTCCAATGTGCAACTGTTCTATTACTTTGTGTAAATCACAATAGAGATGTATGTACTGACCAGAAGGCTCAGGCCAGTCAATAAATGATTAACATGAATTGACCTTCTGTTAATTTGTCAAGTTCAAACCTATCTGTACCAACAACTTCTTTGTACATCATGGTGTCAAAATCTAATGTGATTGTTTATGTGTTTGATTGTTAAAGATAAATTAACTCATAATGACTTACTGAATGGGGAAATAAAAAGACTCTAGATCTATCAACTGCTCAACATCCATGTTTTCTTCATCTAAATCAGGCTGAGAAAATTCTACAGACTTTCCTCAGATTTGATAAACAATAAGGGGGCTCCAGAGCTATCAGAATCATTGGAGAAGGGGCAGATTCCCAGTTAGTAATTACCATTCTTACCAGGGCCATAATCTATATCTCCTAGACAATACTTAATAGAACGAGACCTGCAGATAACTCAAGGTTCATATTCTGGGGTTATTGAAGATAGAAGAGGATGGGGCTCTACATCTTTTATTAGAGATGGGGCATGCACTACAGTGATCTCCCACTCCCTTCAAAAATATATGACAGTGGTCCATTCTAGCAATATCAAGTGTAATCTCATGATAGCAGTGGCACAATTGGAGAAGATAATAAAGTGGGTGATCTGATGATGCAACATTGATTGTTGTATTTAACAATTAGATATGTAGTCACCTTTAAGAAGAATGAGGCAACACAAGAATGATCATGCCAGACATCAAGGGTTACCTCAGAATAGCAGTAGAACAACTAGAGGGAATAGCAAGGTGGATAATTTGATGGAAGACATTTATGATATGTAGATTAATTCAAATGTTATATTGCATGTGCTCATTGCTTCATGTGTTTAATATGTTGTCTTTACCATGATAATCATAGATTGTGTTTTCCATTGTTACAGGAGCGGCTGACTAGTTAGTGTCAGCAGGCCTGGGTTCTTGGTGGGATAGTAAATTGTGTCACAACTCTTTGTTTATGTCGTGTCTTGGGGTTTATGTTGTGTAACCTATGTTTTTGTAGTGTCTTATTGTCTGTGCAGTGTTGGTTGTGTCAAGGTTCTTTATTGTGTCAGTCTAACCATCTATTGCTATAATAGTGGAATTACAGGGACCACTGAAGAGTTCAACAAATATGTCTCTTCCAGTGGCAAAAGTGAACATAGCCTCGCGGTATGTCACTGGGACGATCAAGGCAGCAATCTTGGACGATCCGATATATCCTGTAATCCTCGGCTGTAGATTTATCGTTCTAGGAGAACCTGTTCAACCTGTGGCGATGGCGACCATGACCACTCGATCACAGGCAACAAAAACTCCAGAAACAACTACGCCAATCCCTCGAACGGAGGAACTGAAGAGGGCACAAGAAGCCGACAGCACCTTGGAACCCTGCTTCAGAAAACTGCCAAAATCACATTTACCTCTACGTAAAGGTGATCTGTTCATGAAGTCAGCACTTCTTTACAGAAAAGCAGGACGAGCTGGACAAGAGTTTAATCAACTTGTTGTACCAACTCAATACAGGACTCAGATCTTAGAAATGGGTCACAGTCTACCATTCAGTGGGCACATGGGTATCAACGCTACTACACAGCGGATTACCACTCACTACTTTTGGCCAGGGATGAATTCAGACATACAACGGTTTGTAAAATCATGCCCACAGTGTCAGAAAGTATCACCAAAACACCGGACACCACCGGCAATGTTGGGTGAATCGCCAATCACTGGAATTCCATTTGAGAAAGTGGCAGTAGACATAATCGGACCTCTCTCAGCAACGAAGAGGCGAAACCGATTCATATTAACGCTTGTGGACACAACAACCATGTGGGCCGAAGCAGTTCCTATGCCCAGCTGTGACTCCAAACACGTCGCTGATGCATTATTAGGAATATTCACACGTCTAGGATTCCCACAAAGGATCTTGACGGACAACGGTTCACAGTTTCGTGGTAAGCTCATGGAAGAGACCTTCAGACTTTTTCATGCACGCCATATCTTCAGTTCACCATATCACCCTCAGTCAAATGGACTTGTGGAAAGGTGGAACGGGACATTGATTAGTATCCTGCGCAAAATTGCCCAGGAGAAGACAGAGGATTGGGACTTGTATTTACCCGCAGCTTTATTCGCTTACAGGGAAGTACCCCATCACTCAACAGGTTTTGCTCCAGCCACACTGTTGTTTGGACGACCAATCAAAGGACCCCTTGAGGCGTTACTGCGAACATGGACTGATAATACTACAGATGATACAGTCGTGACTGCATCTACATATGTTGCCGAGTTGAAAAATCGTTTACAACACAGTTGGAAACAAGCGAATGTCAATCTACGTCAAGCCAGACGAAGAATTGCTCGTAACTTCAACCGCAAGGCAAAGGATAGAGAGTTAGAGGTAGGAGAGAAGGTGATGTTGCTGCTTCCAACCAGTCAGAATAAGCTGCAAATAGGATGGAGAGGACCTTATGTAGTGACGGAGAAGATCTCACGTACCAACTACAGAATTTCAGTCAAAGGCAGGATGAAAGTATTTCACATAAACCTCTTGAAGAAATATCATGAAAGACCCTCAACCACCGAACCTGCACATCTGATGGCCATGAGTGTGGCTACTGAAGTCGAAGAAGGATCAACAATGGGAGTCGAGTGCCAACTGCAAGTCAAAGAGACCTTTAAGGATGTGGAAATCAATCCCAACTTAACAAAGGATCAGCAAAAGCAGATTAGGGAACTTATGGCAAAATATGCAGAAGTACTTACTGATAAGCCAGGAAGAACTGATTTGGAGGAATTTGACATGAAGTTGAATGACACAGTGCCTGTGCGAGTCAAGACTTACCCAGTTCCTTATGCAAAGCAAAAGACTTTAGAGGAAGAAATACAACAGCTGCTCACCGCAGGAATAATCTCGCCATCTGAATCACCTTACAGTGCTAGCGTCGTATTATTGAGAAAGCCAAGTGGAGAACATAGATTGTGCATCGATTATCGACAGCTCAATGCTATAACTGAATTCCAAGCAGAACCTCTGCCTGATCAGAATAAACTCTTCACAGCACTCAACCGAGCTAAGTACTTTACTAGGATTGATCTCAGTAAGGGATATTACCAGATTCCTGTAAAACCGGAAGTTAGACCATGGTTAGCTTTCAGCACGCCTGGAGGACACTATGAGTTCAACGTTCTTCCATTCGGATTAAGTAATGCTCCCAGCGTCTTTACACGTATGATGAGAAAATTACTTGACCCACTACAGCATCCAGACATCAGTCACTTCATGGATGACATCCTGATCGCAACTGAAACATTTGAAGAGCATGTAGAAACCCTGCATCTTTTGTTCAGGCGCCTCAGAGAAACTGGATTGACGGCTAGACCAAAGAAGTGTCAGATAGGATTCCAAGAATTGGACTTTCTAGGTCATAAGATATCTCATGGACTGATAACTCCACAAGAGGGAAATGTGGACAAACTCCAGAGAGCACCTCGTCCAAAAACAAAGAGGGATGTAAGATCATTTGTATCCTTATGTGGATTCTATCAAAAATACATCAAGGACTTCAATACTCTGTCAGCACCTTTAACGGATCTTACCAAAAAGGGGAAACCAGAGAAAGTCACTTGGTCAGCTGACTGTGAGAGAGCTTTCACAGCATTAAAGCAGGCATTAACTGCTCATCCAGTCTTACATCTACCAGACCTCGACCAACCATTCGTGCTGCGCACCGATGCCAGTAACATAGGAATTGGGGCAACGCTGTTGCAGAGAAAGGGAGATGTACCATCAGAGCTATTCCCTGTAGCCTATGCTAGCAGGAAATTGAATGCAGCAGAGAGAAATTACAGTACTATCGAGAGAGAATGTCTTGCGCTCGTATGGAGTGTACAGAAATTTCAAGCATACCTATATGGCAGACACTTCACAGTGCAATGTGACCATCAACCACTCATGTTTCTCGCAGCATCTAAGACTCTGAATGCCCGACTTATGAGGTGGTCGCTGCTTCTTCAACCTTACTCGTTCCAGGTTGAGTATGTTCCTGGGAAAATGAATGTGGGAGCGGACTTCCTGAGTCGACACCCAGTGCCTGATGAACCAGGTCAATCAGATGCAGAAGAGAATACAAAGGAGGAAAAATGGGAACAACTTGATAACTGAAAATGTTGGAAACATAGTTCCATACCATAGAACAATCTGGAGTGGGGCCATGTGGCATAACGCAGCCAACATTATTCATTACCAACAACTGCCGCAAAAAGAGGAAACAACATTAAAAGAAATTGACTTCACAAACGCAATTGGAGATTGGGACTTAAAACTTAACATCAAAACTGGAACTGAACAAGTGACAAATGACGTGGATTCTTGGAAAGATTTCATCAGACCAGGCTCAGAAAACCATTGGATAGGAAAACCACATGACCGCCTTCGCGCCAGTGCATAATTAACATATATTACTATTTCATCAGAAATGTTAATAAGCCCGCACTTTTGTCTGAACTCGCTCCATGGACGGATGTGAGAAGAGTGTGTGACCAAAAATTCAATGGGCAAGGCAAAAGTCTGGATCCGAGGTACGTTTGTTGGCCCTTGATTAGACTAAGAACCCGATGTATCAAGTAATGTAAACCCATGTTTGTGATGTCAATTGAAATGTATGATTATTAATTAAAACCTCTGAAATGTAAAAATGCTCGACTGTAGATTCTAACGACGCAAAGCCATTCCCGGGCAGAATATTCTCTTCGATGAAACTACAATCTCTGATATTCTTAGAGATAATTATTAACTTTAAGAAGTGCATTCTACTACTATATTCTATTCTAAACAACTGTGAGAAGTGATGATTCGAAAGCAATCTTGTGCATTTCACCAGAAACATTGTTAAAGATGCATCACTATCTACAGCTGAAAAGACAGTTCGTGTACTAGAACAAGTGCCGTGTTCTAAAACAGACTTATCTATGCCTATTTACAATCTAGAAAGCTGAAAGTGAAATCAATCTTTCCTTTCTCCTTTATCTATAGAATTAATAGGGTTTGGCGAAATAAATATTTATATTTATGTCAAATTTAATTAGATAAGGGCACACATGAACTGCAACACATGAGAAAGTTGTGCTTCGCGGAACACCCTCACGCGGAGTGAGCTTAACTCATTACTCAACATAACTTAAAACACAACACCACTCCACACCACACAACCCAACACTCAACATCACAACAACAACAGGTAATGGAAGAGAGTTATTAGACACAAGAAGAAGAAGTAGTTAATTGGGAAAACACAGAGAATTATTTATACACGTAAACACCATTTAGTGGAAGAAATGTTCTAAATGTATGTCATTTATTTACATGCATCTTGACATATTCTCACTCTTGTCAATGTCTTACTGTACACGTTCACTGACCCCGGTCAAATGAGAATTTACATACAGCAGGAACAAGTTGATACAAGGCGTACACCGTGTGATAATCTCTGACCACCCCAACTTAACCCAACACTAGCTCAGAGAGAAAAGGAGGGGAGGGGAACTAGTTCCTACTTCAGGAATTTAGATTTCTTCCGACCTACTTCTTATTATTGTATTGGTAGGAATGTATATATTTATGCGAATATTCATCAGTGATCTTGGTGGCTACATACCAACAACCACCCAACACATCAGCAAATTAACCACCTAAATCAGACCTGAGGGAGGGAAGCCGAGAGAAAGAGATGAACCACAAGTGAGAGGGAGGATGACTTCGCTATGAGCAGAGCATGGGGAGGCCTTCAGAGGAGCTATACGGGCAGACCTGAAGTGGATCCATCAGTCAATGGACCCTGGCTTACCTAATCCTCCAGTCACCAGGTTACTTTTCTCATAGGTTGAATACACACCCAATTTCAGGAAAACTACTGACATTAAATGGTTGAGACACCACTATCATACTTAATATGTACAACATCAAAATGTTTACTATGTTTTCACACTTGTTGACATCTCATATATTGATGCTTATTATTGATTGTCTGGGACAATGGTCCAATGTGCAACTGTTCTATTACTTTGTGTAAATCACAATAGAGATGTATGTACTGACCAGAAGGCTCAGGCCAGTCAATAAATGATTAACATGAATTGACCTTCTGTTAATTTGTCAAGTTCAAACCTATCTGTACCAACAACTTCTTTGTACATCATGGTGTCAAAATCTAATGTGATTGTTTATGTGTTTGATTGTTAAAGATAAATTAACTCATAATGACTTACTGAATGGGGAAATAAAAAGACTCTAGATCTATCAACTGCTCAACATCCATGTTTTCTTCATCTAAATCAGGCTGAGAAAATTCTACAGACTTTCCTCAGATTTGATAAACAATAAGGGGGCTCCAGAGCTATCAGAATCATTGGAGAAGGGGCAGATTCCCAGTTAGTAATTACCATTCTTACCAGGGCCATAATCTATATCTCCTAGACAATACTTAATAGAACGAGGCCTGCAGATAACTCAGGGTTCATATTCTGGGGTTATTGAAGATAGAAGAGGATGGGGCTCTACATCTTTTATTAGAGATGGGGCATGCACTACAGTGATCTCCCACTCCCTTCAAAAATATATGACATATTGTGGGCTAAGTCCTGGATGGTTCCCATATATTAACCTTTAAACAATCACCTAAAAATACATGAACACAGTTACCTTTAGATTATTGACACAGTTATTTTCTAGAATGTTTAACAGATACCATGTGGGGTATTGATTGACAGCCACATGATATGAATGACATTTATAGATAAATAAGAGTAGGTGACTGATTTTACTCCTGGAGAAGGGGGCCATGTTCAAATAGGCTTATACTTCAGAGAGAGTTGCTCCAGGTGAAATATATAGTGTGTATCTACTCTACCAACACTACTTCTCTTTCAGAGAAGGTGTTCTATTCCTGTGGAGTCTGAACTTAACAGCATTTCATCAACCACCGGAAAATCTTATCCGTTGGGAAAACTCTGTCTAATTTCAGATTCTTTTCTTTACTAGGAATTAATTGTGGTTACTTCAGTGCCTGCTGCCTTTGGCTTTTCCAGCATTGACAGACAGACATAACATAGGGTGTTTTTAATATTGCACATGCTCTGTTGTATCTTTGCAGATCAGGGACTGACAAACTTACGCGGATCAGACTAACTGCAATTATATTGATAGGCAGAGCAAAGCAATAAATTATAGACATGGCGGAAACTGCAAAGTTTAGAGCCCAAATAACAGAAACAGGTAGGGAATGCGGGTTAGATGGCCTTGAGCTAGCTAACTATGTTTCAGATGCATTCGACAAAAGGGAAAGACTGCAGGCTGAATTGACTCTCAAAGAAAAACAGCTTCAGGCAGAATTGGAGGAGAAAGAGAAACGACTACAGGCTGAAATGGAAGATAAGGAGAGAGAGCGTTAACACCAACTGGAGTTGAGGAGAATGGAGATTGAAGTGGAGATCCGGAGGATAGAGAAAGGGAGTGGTCCTACACCCTCAACCTCATCAGGATCGCCAGTGACAGAACCACCTCACGTCTCTCAACTTAATTCAGAAGCTATGTCATTTCCTCTGGACCCCTTTAATGAACAGACTGACCACATCGAAGGATTTTTATCACGCTTCGAGGCAATGGCTGTCAGCTGTGGGCTTGAAGAAAGTAGATGGGCGACGAAGTTGGCGCAGGCCTTAAGATCCACGGCGTATGAAGTGTTCTCAAGACTCACTAGAGAGGAACAACAGAACTACACAACACTCAAGACGGCACTCTTGAGCCGATTCGAAGTGGACGCCGAATCTTATAAACTCAGGTTCAAAGCCGCAAGGAAGGAACCGGGTGAGAGCTACGCACAACTAGTGGAAAGACTGAAGTCATACATACAAAGATGGACTTGCTTGGGAGGATTTGAGGAAAATTATGAAGGACTCCGTGAAATGATTATCATTGATCAGATCAAGGGGAAAATGCAGAACGAAATGAAGGCATTCCTAACCCAAAACGGGGCTGACCGCCTGGAAACTATAATCATCCTGGCAGAGAGATTTGAGAAATCTCAAAAGGAGATGGGAGGAAAGGGACGTTCGAACAACACCCCCTCTCAAAACAAAACTCCACAGCCAAAAGAGGGTGAAAACACTGTAGCCACCGGGAAAAAGGGGAAATCCCCGAAAAACACTCAACACTCAGTCCAAACAGCGCCGAGGGAGGACAAACCATTCTGTACCCATTGCAAAATTAGGGGTCACACATTTCAGAATTGCAGGAAGAAGCCACCTCCACACACAGCGGCATGTTTGGCCAACCGAAAAGAGAGAAAAGTGAGCACTGGTGAAACGTCCAAACAGACACCTCATCAAGACACCTCATCTCGTATTCCGGTTGTGGAATCCATCTTACTAAATGGATTCAAAACGACCTGTTTATATGATACTGGATTATCATATGACTGTGTTGTTTCATCATCCTTAGTTCACCCTGAACAGGTGACAGAGGAAATAGTGGAATTACAGGGACCACTGAAGAGTTCAACAAATATGTCTCTTCCAGTGGCAAAAGTGAACATAGCCTCGCGGTATGTCACTGGGACGATCAAGGCAGCAATCTTGGACGATCCGATATATCCTGTAATCCTCGGCTGTAGATTTATCGTTCTAGGAGAACCTGTTCAACCTGTGGCGATGGCGACCATGACCACTCGATCACAGGCAACAAAAACTCCAGAAACAACTACGCCAATCCCTCGAACGGAGGAACTGAAGAGGGCACAAGAAGCCGACAGCACCTTGGAACCCTGCTTCAGAAAACTGCCAAAATCACATTTACCTCTACGTAAAGGTGATCTGTTCATGAAGTCAGCACTTCTTTACAGAAAAGCAGGACGAGCTGGACAAGAGTTTAATCAACTTGTTGTACCAACTCAATACAGGACTCAGATCTTAGAAATGGGTCACAGTCTACCATTCAGTGGGCACATGGGTATCAACGCTACTACACAGCGGATTACCACTCACTACTTTTGGCCAGGGATGAATTCAGACATACAACGGTTTGTAAAATCATGCCCACAGTGTCAGAAAGTATCACCAAAACACCGGACACCACCGGCAATGTTGGGTGAATCGCCAATCACTGGAATTCCATTTGAGAAAGTGGCAGTAGACATAATCGGACCTCTCTCAGCAACGAAGAGGCGAAACCGATTCATATTAACGCTTGTGGACACAACAACCATGTGGGCCGAAGCAGTTCCTATGCCCAGCTGTGACTCCAAACACGTCGCTGATGCATTATTAGGAATATTCACACGTCTAGGATTCCCACAAAGGATCTTGACGGACAACGGTTCACAGTTTCGTGGTAAGCTCATGGAAGAGACCTTCAGACTTTTTCATGCACGCCATATCTTCAGTTCACCATATCACCCTCAGTCAAATGGACTTGTGGAAAGGTGGAACGGGACATTGATTAGTATCCTGCGCAAAATTGCCCAGGAGAAGACAGAGGATTGGGACTTGTATTTACCCACAGCTTTATTCGCTTACAGGGAAGTACCCCATCACTCAACAGGTTTTGCTCCAGCCACACTGTTGTTTGGACGACCAATCAAAGGACCCCTTGAGGCGTTACTGCGAACATGGACTGATAATACTACAGATGATACAGTCGTGACTGCATCTACATATGTTGCCGAGTTGAAAAATCGTTTACAACACAGTTGGAAACAAGCGAATGTCAATCTACGTCAAGCCAGACGAAGAATTGCTCGTAACTTCAACCGCAAGGCAAAGGATAGAGAGTTAGAGGTAGGAGAGAAGGTGATGTTGCTGCTTCCAACCAGTCAGAATAAGCTGCAAATAGGATGGAGAGGACCTTATGTAGTGACGGAGAAGATCTCACGTACCAACTACAGAATTTCAGTCAAAGGCAGGATGAAAGTATTTCACATAAACCTCTTGAAGAAATATCATGAAAGACCCTCAACCACCGAACCTGCACATCTGATGGCCATGAGTGTGGCTACTGAAGTCGAAGAAGGATCAACAATGGGAGTCGAGTGCCAACTGCAAGTCAAAGAGACCTTTAAGGATGTGGAAATCAATCCCAACTTAACAAAGGATCAGCAAAAGCAGATTAGGGAACTTATGGCAAAATATGCAGAAGTACTTACTGATAAGCCAGGAAGAACTGATTTGGAGGAATTTGACATGAAGTTGAATGACACAGTGCCTGTGCGAGTCAAGACTTACCCAGTTCCTTATGCAAAGCAAAAGACTTTAGAGGAAGAAATACAACAGCTGCTCACCGCAGGAATAATCTCGCCATCTGAATCACCTTACAGTGCTAGCGTCGTATTATTGAGAAAGCCAAGTGGAGAACATAGATTGTGCATCGATTATCGACAGCTCAATGCTATAACTGAATTCCAAGCAGAACCTCTGCCTGATCAGAATAAACTCTTCACAGCACTCAACCGAGCTAAGTACTTTACTAGGATTGATCTCAGTAAGGGATATTACCAGATTCCTGTAAAACCGGAAGTTAGACCATGGTTAGCTTTCAGCACGCCTGGAGGACACTATGAGTTCAACGTTCTTCCATTCGGATTAAGTAATGCTCCCAGCGTCTTTACACGTATGATGAGAAAATTACTTGACCCACTACAGCATCCAGACATCAGTCACTTCATGGATGACATCCTGATCGCAACTGAAACATTTGAAGAGCATGTAGAAACCCTGCATCTTTTGTTCAGGCGCCTCAGAGAAACTGGATTGACGGCTAGACCAAAGAAGTGTCAGATAGGATTCCAAGAATTGGACTTTCTAGGTCATAAGATATCTCATGGACTGATAACTCCACAAGAGGGAAATGTGGACAAACTCCAGAGAGCACCTCGTCCAAAAACAAAGAGGGATGTAAGATCATTTGTATCCTTATGTGGATTCTATCAAAAATACATCAAGGACTTCAATACTCTGTCAGCACCTTTAACGGATCTTACCAAAAAGGGGAAACCAGAGAAAGTCACTTGGTCAGCTGACTGTGAGAGAGCTTTCACAGCATTAAAGCAGGCATTAACTGCTCATCCAGTCTTACATCTACCAGACCTCGACCAACCATTCGTGCTGCGCACCGATGCCAGTAACATAGGAATTGGGGCAACGCTGTTGCAGAGAAAGGGAGATGTACCATCAGAGCTATTCCCTGTAGCCTATGCTAGCAGGAAATTGAATGCAGCAGAGAGAAATTACAGTACTATCGAGAGAGAATGTCTTGCGCTCGTATGGAGTGTACAGAAATTTCAAGCATACCTATATGGCAGACACTTCACAGTGCAATGTGACCATCAACCACTCATGTTTCTCGCAGCATCTAAGACTCTGAATGCCCGACTTATGAGGTGGTCGCTGCTTCTTCAACCTTACTCGTTCCAGGTTGAGTATGTTCCTGGGAAAATGAATGTGGGAGCGGACTTCCTGAGTCGACACCCAGTGCCTGATGAACCAGGTCAATCAGATGCAGAAGAGAATACAAAGGAGGAAAAATGGGAACAACTTGATAACTGAAAATGTTGGAAACATAGTTCCATACCATAGAACAATCTGGAGTGGGGCCATGTGGCATAACGCAGCCAACATTATTCATTACCAACAACTGCCGCAAAAAGAGGAAACAACATTAAAAGAAATTGACTTCACAAACGCAATTGGAGATTGGGACTTAAAACTTAACATCAAAACTGGAACTGAACAAGTGACAAATGACGTGGATTCTTGGAAAGATTTCATCAGACCAGGCTCAGAAAACCATTGGATAGGAAAACCACATGACCGCCTTCGCGCCAGTGCATAATTAACATATATTACTATTTCATCAGAAATGTTAATAAGCCCGCACTTTTGTCTGAACTCGCTCCATGGACGGATGTGAGAAGAGTGTGTGACCAAAAATTCAATGGGCAAGGCAAAAGTCTGGATCCGAGGTACGTTTGTTGGCCCTTGATTAGACTAAGAACCCGATGTATCAAGTAATGTAAACCCATGTTTGTGATGTCAATTGAAATGTATGATTATTAATTAAAACCTCTGAAATGTAAAAATGCTCGACTGTAGATTCTAACGACGCAAAGCCATTCCCGGGCAGAATATTCTCTTCGATGAAACTACAATCTCTGATATTCTTAGAGATAATTATTAACTTTAAGAAGTGCATTCTACTACTATATTCTATTCTAAACAACTGTGAGAAGTGATGATTCGAAAGCAATCTTGTGCATTTCACCAGAAACATTGTTAAAGATGCATCACTATCTACAGCTGAAAAGACAGTTCGTGTACTAGAACAAGTGCCGTGTTCTAAAACAGACTTATCTATGCCTATTTACAATCTAGAAAGCTGAAAGTGAAATCAATCTTTCCTTTCTCCTTTATCTATAGAATTAATAGGGTTTGGCGAAATAAATATTTATATTTATGTCAAATTTAATTAGATAAGGGCACACATGAACTGCAACACATGAGAAAGTTGTGCTTCGCGGAACACCCTCACGCGGAGTGAGCTTAACTCATTACTCAACATAACTTAAAACACAACACCACTCCACACCACACAACCCAACACTCAACATCACAACAACAACAGGTAATGGAAGAGAGTTATTAGACACAAGAAGAAGAAGTAGTTAATTGGGAAAACACAGAGAATTATTTATACACGTAAACACCATTTAGTGGAAGAAATGTTCTAAATGTATGTCATTTATTTACATGCATCTTGACATATTCTCACTCTTGTCAATGTCTTACTGTACACGTTCACTGACCCCGGTCAAATGAGAATTTACATACAGCAGGAACAAGTTGATACAAGGCGTACACCGTGTGATAATCTCTGACCACCCCAACTTAACCCAACACTAGCTCAGAGAGAAAAGGAGGGGAGGGGAACTAGTTCCTACTTCAGGAATTTAGATTTCTTCCGACCTACTTCTTATTATTGTATTGGTAGGAATGTATATATTTATGCGAATATTCATCAGTGATCTTGGTGGCTACATACCAACAACCACCCAACACATCAGCAAATTAACCACCTAAATCAGACCTGAGGGAGGGAAGCCGAGAGAAAGAGATGAACCACAAGTGAGAGGGAGGATGACTTCGCTATGAGCAGAGCATGGGGAGGCCTTCAGAGGAGCTATACGGGCAGACCTGAAGTGGATCCATCAGTCAATGGACCCTGGTTTACCTAATCCTCCAGTCACCAGGTTACTTTTCTCATAGGTTGAATACACACCCAATTTCAGGAAAACTACTGACATTAAATGGTTGAGACACCACTATCATACTTAATATGTACAACATCAAAATGTTTACTATGTTTTCACACTTGTTGACATCTCATATATTGATGCTTATTATTGATTGTCTGGGACAATGGTCCAATGTGCAACTGTTCTATTACTTTGTGTAAATCACAATAGAGATGTATGTACTGACCAGAAGGCTCAGGCCAGTCAATAAATGATTAACATGAATTGACCTTCTGTTAATTTGTCAAGTTCAAACCTATCTGTACCAGCAACTTCTTTGTACATCATGGTGTCAAAATCTAATGTGATTGTTTATGTGTTTGATTGTTAAAGATAAATTAACTCATAATGACTTACTGAATGGGGAAATAAAAAGACTCTAGATCTATCAACTGCTCAACATCCATGTTTTCTTCATCTAAATCAGGCTGAGAAAATTCTACAGACTTTCCTCAGATTTGATAAACAATAAGGGGGCTCCAGAGCTATCAGAATCATTGGAGAAGGGGCAGATTCCCAGTTAGTAATTACCATTCTTACCAGGGCCATAATCTATATCTCCTAGACAATACTTAATAGAACGAGGCCTGCAGATAACTCAAGGTTCATATTCTGGGGTTATTGAAGATAGAAGAGGATGGGGCTCTACATCTTTTATTAGAGATGGGGCATGCACTACAGTGATCTCCCACTCCCTTCAAAAATATATGACATATTGTGGGCTAAGTCCTGGATGGTTCCCATATATTAACCTTTAAACAATCACCTAAAAATACATGAACACAGTTACCTTTAGATTATTGACACAGTTATTTTCTAGAATGTTTAACAGATACCATGTGGGGTATTGATTGACAGCCACATGATATGAATGACATTTATAGATAAATAAGAGTAGGTGACTGATTTTACTCCTGGAGAAGGGGGCCATGTTCAAATAGGCTTATACTTCAGAGAGAGTTGCTCCAGGTGAAATATATAGTGTGTATCTACTCTACCAACACTACTTCTCTTTCAGAGAAGGTGTTCTATTCCTGTGGAGTCTGAACTTAACAGCATTTCATCAACCACCGGAAAATCTTATCCGTTGGGAAAACTCTGTCTAATTTCAGATTCTTTTCTTTACTAGGAATTAATTGTGGTTACTTCAGTGCCTGCTGCCTTTGGCTTTTCCAGCATTGACAGACAGACATAACATAGAGTGTTTTTAATATTGCACATGCTCTGTTGTATCTTTGCAGATCAGGGACTGACAAACTTACGCGGATCAGACTAACTGCAATTATATTGATAGGCAGAGCAAAGCAATAAATTATAGACATGGCGGAAACTGCAAAGTTTAGAGCCCAAATAACAGAAACAGGTAGGGAATGCGGGTTAGATGGCCTTGAGCTAGCTAACTATGTTTCAGATGCATTCGACAAAAGGGAAAGACTGCAGGCTGAATTGACTCTCAAAGAAAAACAGCTTCAGGCAGAATTGGAGGAGAAAGAGAAACGACTACAGGCTGAAATGGAAGATAAGGAGAGAGAGCGTTAACACCAACTGGAGTTGAGGAGAATGGAGATTGAAGTGGAGATCCGGAGGATAGAGAAAGGGAGTGGTCCTACACCCTCAACCTCATCAGGATCGCCAGTGACAGAACCACCTCACGTCTCTCAACTTAATTCAGAAGCTATGTCATTTCCTCTGGACCCCTTTAATGAACAGACTGACCACATCGAAGGATTTTTATCACGCTTCGAGGCAATGGCTGTCAGCTGTGGGCTTGAAGAAAGTAGATGGGCGACGAAGTTGGCGCAGGCCTTAAGATCCACGGCGTATGAAGTGTTCTCAAGACTCACTAGAGAGGAACAACAGAACTACACAACACTCAAGACGGCACTCTTGAGCCGATTCGAAGTGGACGCCGAATCTTATAAACTCAGGTTCAAAGCCGCAAGGAAGGAACCGGGTGAGAGCTACGCACAACTAGTGGAAAGACTGAAGTCATACATACAAAGATGGACTTGCTTGGGAGGATTTGAGGAAAATTATGAAGGACTCCGTGAAATGATTATCATTGATCAGATCAAGGGGAAAATGCAGAACGAAATGAAGGCATTCCTAACCCAAAACGGGGCTGACCGCCTGGAAACTATAATCATCCTGGCAGAGAGATTTGAGAAATCTCAAAAGGAGATGGGAGGAAAGGGACGTTCGAACAACACCCCCTCTCAAAACAAAACTCCACAGCCAAAAGAGGGTGAAAACACTGTAGCCACCGGGAAAAAGGGGAAATCCCCGAAAAACACTCAACACTCAGTCCAAACAGCGCCGAGGGAGGACAAACCATTCTGTACCCATTGCAAAATTAGGGGTCACACATTTCAGAATTGCAGGAAGAAGCCACCTCCACACACAGCGGCATGTTTGGCCAACCGAAAAGAGAGAAAAGTGAGCACTGGTGAAACGTCCAAACAGACACCTCATCAAGACACCTCATCTCGTATTCCGGTTGTGGAATCCATCTTACTAAATGGATTCAAAACGACCTGTTTATATGATACTGGATTATCATTTGACTGTGTTGTTTCATCATCCTTAGTTCACCCTGAACAGGTGACAGAGGAAATAGTGGAATTACAGGGACCACTGAAGAGTTCAACAAATATGTCTCTTCCAGTGGCAAAAGTGAACATAGCCTCGCGGTATGTCACTGGGACGATCAAGGCAGCAATCTTGGACGATCCGATATATCCTGTAATCATCGGCTGTAGATTTATCGTTCTAGGAGAACCTGTTCAACCTGTGGCGATGGCGACCATGACCACTCGATCACAGGCAACAAAAACTCCAGAAACAACTACGCCAATCCCTCGAACGGAGGAACTGAAGAGGGCACAAGAAGCCGACAGCACCTTGGAACCCTGCTTCAGAAAACTGCCAAAATCACATTTACCTCTACGTAAAGGTGATCTGTTCATGAAGTCAGCACTTCTTTACAGAAAAGCAGGACGAGCTGGACAAGAGTTTAATCAACTTGTTGTACCAACTCAATACAGGACTCAGATCTTAGAAATGGGTCACAGTCTACCATTCAGTGGGCACATGGGTATCAACGCTACTACACAGCGGATTACCACTCACTACTTTTGGCCAGGGATGAATTCAGACATACAACGGTTTGTAAAATCATGCCCACAGTGTCAGAAAGTATCACCAAAACACCGGACACCACCGGCAATGTTGGGTGAATCGCCAATCACTGGAATTCCATTTGAGAAAGTGGCAGTAGACATAATCGGACCTCTCTCAGCAACGAAGAGGCGAAACCGATTCATATTAACGCTTGTGGACACAACAACCATGTGGGCCGAAGCAGTTCCTATGCCCAGCTGTGACTCCAAACACGTCGCTGATGCATTATTAGGAATATTCACACGTCTAGGATTCCCACAAAGGATCTTGACGGACAACGGTTCACAGTTTCGTGGTAAGCTCATGGAAGAGACCTTCAGACTTTTTCATGCACGCCATATCTTCAGTTCACCATATCACCCTCAGTCAAATGGACTTGTGGAAAGGTGGAACGGGACATTGATTAGTATCCTGCGCAAAATTGCCCAGGAGAAGACAGAGGATTGGGACTTGTATTTACCCGCAGCTTTATTCGCTTACAGGGAAGTACCCCATCACTCAACAGGTTTTGCTCCAGCCACACTGTTGTTTGGACGACCAATCAAAGGACCCCTTGAGGCGTTACTGCGAACATGGACTGATAATACTACAGATGATACAGTCGTGACTGCATCTACATATGTTGCCGAGTTGAAAAATCGTTTACAACACAGTTGGAAACAAGCGAATGTCAATCTACGTCAAGCCAGACGAAGAATTGCTCGTAACTTCAACCGCAAGGCAAAGGATAGAGAGTTAGAGGTAGGAGAGAAGGTGATGTTGCTGCTTCCAACCAGTCAGAATAAGCTGCAAATAGGATGGAGAGGACCTTATGTAGTGACGGAGAAGATCTCACGTACCAACTACAGAATTTCAGTCAAAGGCAGGATGAAAGTATTTCACATAAACCTCTTGAAGAAATATCATGAAAGACCCTCAACCACCGAACCTGCACATCTGATGGCCATGAGTGTGGCTACTGAAGTCGAAGAAGGATCAACAATGGGAGTCGAGTGCCAACTGCAAGTCAAAGAGACCTTTAAGGATGTGGAAATCAATCCCAACTTAACAAAGGATCAGCAAAAGCAGATTAGGGAACTTATGGCAAAATATGCAGAAGTACTTACTGATAAGCCAGGAAGAACTGATTTGGAGGAATTTGACATGAAGTTGAATGACACAGTGCCTGTGCGAGTCAAGACTTACCCAGTTCCTTATGCAAAGCAAAAGACTTTAGAGGAAGAAATACAACAGCTGCTCACCGCAGGAATAATCTCGCCATCTGAATCACCTTACAGTGCTAGCGTCGTATTATTGAGAAAGCCAAGTGGAGAACATAGATTGTGCATCGATTATCGACAGCTCAATGCTATAACTGAATTCCAAGCAGAACCTCTGCCTGATCAGAATAAACTCTTCACAGCACTCAACCGAGCTAAGTACTTTACTAGGATTGATCTCAGTAAGGGATATTACCAGATTCCTGTAAAACCGGAAGTTAGACCATGGTTAGCTTTCAGCACGCCTGGAGGACACTATGAGTTCAACGTTCTTCCATTCGGATTAAGTAATGCTCCCAGCGTCTTTACACGTATGATGAGAAAATTACTTGACCCACTACAGCATCCAGACATCAGTCACTTCATGGATGACATCCTGATCGCAACTGAAACATTTGAAGAGCATGTAGAAACCCTGCATCTTTTGTTCAGGCGCCTCAGAGAAACTGGATTGACGGCTAGACCAAAGAAGTGTCAGATAGGATTCCAAGAATTGGACTTTCTAGGTCATAAGATATCTCATGGACTGATAACTCCACAAGAGGGAAATGTGGACAAACTCCAGAGAGCACCTCGTCCAAAAACAAAGAGGGATGTAAGATCATTTGTATCCTTATGTGGATTCTATCAAAAATACATCAAGGACTTCAATACTCTGTCAGCACCTTTAACGGATCTTACCAAAAAGGGGAAACCAGAGAAAGTCACTTGGTCAGCTGACTGTGAGAGAGCTTTCACAGCATTAAAGCAGGCATTAACTGCTCATCCAGTCTTACATCTACCAGACCTCGACCAACCATTCGTGCTGCGCACCGATGCCAGTAACATAGGAATTGGGGCAACGCTGTTGCAGAGAAAGGGAGATGTACCATCAGAGCTATTCCCTGTAGCCTATGCTAGCAGGGAATTGAATGCAGCAGAGAGAAATTACAGTACTATCGAGAGAGAATGTCTTGCGCTCGTATGGAGTGTACAGAAATTTCAAGCATACCTATATGGCAGACACTTCACAGTGCAATGTGACCATCAACCACTCATGTTTCTCGCAGCATCTAAGACTCTGAATGCCCGACTTATGAGGTGGTCGCTGCTTCTTCAACCTTACTCGTTCCAGGTTGAGTATGTTCCTGGGAAAATGAATGTGGGAGCGGACTTCCTGAGTCGACACCCAGTGCCTGATGAACCAGGTCAATCAGATGCAGAAGAGAATACAAAGGAGGAAAAATGGGAACAACTTGATAACTGAAAATGTTGGAAACATAGTTCCATACCATAGAACAATCTGGAGTGGGGCCATGTGGCATAACGCAGCCAACATTATTCATTACCAACAACTGCCGCAAAAAGAGGAAACAACATTAAAAGAAATTGACTTCACAAACGCAATTGGAGATTGGGACTTAAAACTTAACATCAAAACTGGAACTGAACAAGTGACAAATGACGTGGATTCTTGGAAAGATTTCATCAGACCAGGCTCAGAAAACCATTGGATAGGAAAACCACATGACCGCCTTCGCGCCAGTGCATAATTAACATATATTACTATTTCATCAGAAATGTTAATAAGCCCGCACTTTTGTCTGAACTCGCTCCATGGACGGATGTGAGAAGAGTGTGTGACCAAAAATTCAATGGGCAAGGCAAAAGTCTGGATCCGAGGTACGTTTGTTGGCCCTTGATTAGACTAAGAACCCGATGTATCAAGTAATGTAAACCCATGTTTGTGATGTCAATTGAAATGTATGATTATTAATTAAAACCTCTGAAATGTAAAAATGCTCGACTGTAGATTCTAACGACGCAAAGCCATTCCCGGGCAGAATATTCTCTTCGATGAAACTACAATCTCTGATATTCTTAGAGATAATTATTAACTTTAAGAAGTGCATTCTACTACTATATTCTATTCTAAACAACTGTGAGAAGTGATGATTCGAAAGCAATCTTGTGCATTTCACCAGAAACATTGTTAAAGATGCATCACTATCTACAGCTGAAAAGACAGTTCGTGTACTAGAACAAGTGCCGTGTTCTAAAACAGACTTATCTATGCCTATTTACAATCTAGAAAGCTGAAAGTGAAATCAATCTTTCCTTTCTCCTTTATCTATAGAATTAATAGGGTTTGGCGAAATAAATATTTATATTTATGTCAAATTTAATTAGATAAGGGCACACATGAACTGCAACACATGAGAAAGTTGTGCTTCGCGGAACACCCTCACGCGGAGTGAGCTTAACTCATTACTCAACATAACTTAAAACACAACACCACTCCACACCACACAACCCAACACTCAACATCACAACAACAACAGGTAATGGAAGAGAGTTATTAGACACAAGAAGAAGAAGTAGTTAATTGGGAAAACACAGAGAATTATTTATACACGTAAACACCATTTAGTGGAAGAAATGTTCTAAATGTATGTCATTTATTTACATGCATCTTGACATATTCTCACTCTTGTCAATGTCTTACTGTACACGTTCACTGACCCCGGTCAAATGAGAATTTACATACAGCAGGAACAAGTTGATACAAGGCGTACACCGTGTGATAATCTCTGACCACCCCAACTTAACCCAACACTAGCTCAGAGAGAAAAGGAGGGGAGGGGAACTAGTTCCTACTTCAGGAATTTAGATTTCTTCCGACCTACTTCTTATTATTGTATTGGTAGGAATGTATATATTTATGCGAATATTCATCAGTGATCTTGGTGGCTACATACCAACAACCACCCAACACATCAGCAAATTAACCACCTAAATCAGACCTGAGGGAGGGAAGCCGAGAGAAAGAGATGAACCACAAGTGAGAGGGAGGATGACTTCGCTATGAGCAGAGCATGGGGAGGCCTTCAGAGGAGCTATACGGGCAGACCTGAAGTGGATCCATCAGTCAATGGACCCTGGCTTACCTAATCCTCCAGTCACCAGGTTACTTTTCTCATAGGTTGAATACACACCCAATTTCAGGAAAACTACTGACATTAAATGGTTGAGACACCACTATCATACTTAATATGTACAACATCAAAATGTTTACTATGTTTTCACACTTGTTGACATCTCATATATTGATGCTTATTATTGATTGTCTGGGACAATGGTCCAATGTGCAACTGTTCTATTACTTTGTGTAAATCACAATAGAGATGTATGTACTGACCAGAAGGCTCAGGCCAGTCAATAAATGATTAACATGAATTGACCTTCTGTTAATTTGTCAAGTTCAAACCTATCTGTACCAACAACTTCTTTGTACATCATGGTGTCAAAATCTAATGTGATTGTTTATGTGTTTGATTGTTAAAGATAAATTAACTCATAATGACTTACTGAATGGGGAAATAAAAAGACTCTAGATCTATCAACTGCTCAACATCCATGTTTTCTTCATCTAAATCAGGCTGAGAAAATTCTACAGACTTTCCTCAGATTTGATAAACAATAAGGGGGCTCCAGAGCTATCAGAATCATTGGAGAAGGGGCAGATTCCCAGTTAGTAATTACCATTCTTACCAGGGCCATAATCTATATCTCCTAGACAATACTTAATAGAACGAGGCCTGCAGATAACTCAGGGTTCATATTCTGGGGTTATTGAAGATAGAAGAGGATGGGGCTCTACATCTTTTATTAGAGATGGGGCATGCACTACAGTGATCTCCCACTCCCTTCAAAAATATATGACATATTGTGGGCTAAGTCCTGGATGGTTCCCATATATTAACCTTTAAACAATCACCTAAAAATACATGAACACAGTTACCTTTAGATTATTGACACAGTTATTTTCTAGAATGTTTAACAGATACCATGTGGGGTATTGATTGACAGCCACATGATATGAATGACATTTATAGATAAATAAGAGTAGGTGACTGATTTTACTCCTGGAGAAGGGGGCCATGTTCAAATAGGCTTATACTTCAGAGAGAGTTGCTCCAGGTGAAATATATAGTGTGTATCTACTCTACCAACACTACTTCTCTTTCAGAGAAGGTGTTCTATTCCTGTGGAGTCTGAACTTAACAGCATTTCATCAACCACCGGAAAATCTTATCCGTTGGGAAAACTCTGTCTAATTTCAGATTCTTTTCTTTACTAGGAATTAATTGTGGTTACTTCAGTGCCTGCTGCCTTTGGCTTTTCCAGCATTGACAGACAGACATAACATAGGGTGTTTTTAATATTGCACATGCTCTGTTGTATCTTTGCAGATCAGGGACTGACAAACTTACGCGGATCAGACTAACTGCAATTATATTGATAGGCAGAGCAAAGCAATAAATTATAGACATGGCGGAAACTGCAAAGTTTAGAGCCCAAATAACAGAAACAGGTAGGGAATGCGGGTTAGATGGCCTTGAGCTAGCTAACTATGTTTCAGATGCATTCGACAAAAGGGAAAGACTGCAGGCTGAATTGACTCTCAAAGAAAAACAGCTTCAGGCAGAATTGGAGGAGAAAGAGAAACGACTACAGGCTGAAATGGAAGATAAGGAGAGAGAGCGTTAACACCAACTGGAGTTGAGGAGAATGGAGATTGAAGTGGAGATCCGGAGGATAGAGAAAGGGAGTGGTCCTACACCCTCAACCTCATCAGGATCGCCAGTGACAGAACCACCTCACGTCTCTCAACTTAATTCAGAAGCTATGTCATTTCCTCTGGACCCCTTTAATGAACAGACTGACCACATCGAAGGATTTTTATCACGCTTCGAGGCAATGGCTGTCAGCTGTGGGCTTGAAGAAAGTAGATGGGCGACGAAGTTGGCGCAGGCCTTAAGATCCACGGCGTATGAAGTGTTCTCAAGACTCACTAGAGAGGAACAACAGAACTACACAACACTCAAGACGGCACTCTTGAGCCGATTCGAAGTGGACGCCGAATCTTATAAACTCAGGTTCAAAGCCGCAAGGAAGGAACCGGGTGAGAGCTACGCACAACTAGTGGAAAGACTGAAGTCATACATACAAAGATGGACTTGCTTGGGAGGATTTGAGGAAAATTATGAAGGACTCCGTGAAATGATTATCATTGATCAGATCAAGGGGAAAATGCAGAACGAAATGAAGGCATTCCTAACCCAAAACGGGGCTGACCGCCTGGAAACTATAATCATCCTGGCAGAGAGATTTGAGAAATCTCAAAAGGAGATGGGAGGAAAGGGACGTTCGAACAACACCCCCTCTCAAAACAAAACTCCACAGCCAAAAGAGGGTGAAAACACTGTAGCCACCGGGAAAAAGGGGAAATCCCCGAAAAACACTCAACACTCAGTCCAAACAGCGCCGAGGGAGGACAAACCATTCTGTACCCATTGCAAAATTAGGGGTCACACATTTCAGAATTGCAGGAAGAAGCCACCTCCACACACAGCGGCATGTTTGGCCAACCGAAAAGAGAGAAAAGTGAGCACTGGTGAAACGTCCAAACAGACACCTCATCAAGACACCTCATCTCGTATTCCGGTTGTGGAATCCATCTTACTAAATGGATTCAAAACGACCTGTTTATATGATACTGGATTATCATATGACTGTGTTGTTTCATCATCCTTAGTTCACCCTGAACAGGTGACAGAGGAAATAGTGGAATTACAGGGACCACTGAAGAGTTCAACAAATATGTCTCTTCCAGTGGCAAAAGTGAACATAGCCTCGCGGTATGTCACTGGGACGATCAAGGCAGCAATCTTGGACGATCCGATATATCCTGTAATCCTCGGCTGTAGATTTATCGTTCTAGGAGAACCTGTTCAACCTGTGGCGATGGCGACCATGACCACTCGATCACAGGCAACAAAAACTCCAGAAACAACTACGCCAATCCCTCGAACGGAGGAACTGAAGAGGGCACAAGAAGCCGACAGCACCTTGGAACCCTGCTTCAGAAAACTGCCAAAATCACATTTACCTCTACGTAAAGGTGATCTGTTCATGAAGTCAGCACTTCTTTACAGAAAAGCAGGACGAGCTGGACAAGAGTTTAATCAACTTGTTGTACCAACTCAATACAGGACTCAGATCTTAGAAATGGGTCACAGTCTACCATTCAGTGGGCACATGGGTATCAACGCTACTACACAGCGGATTACCACTCACTACTTTTGGCCAGGGATGAATTCAGACATACAACGGTTTGTAAAATCATGCCCACAGTGTCAGAAAGTATCACCAAAACACCGGACACCACCGGCAATGTTGGGTGAATCGCCAATCACTGGAATTACATTTGAGAAAGTGGCAGTAGACATAATCGGACCTCTCTCAGCAACGAAGAGGCGAAACCGATTCATATTAACGCTTGTGGACACAACAACCATGTGGGCCGAAGCAGTTCCTATGCCCAGCTGTGACTCCAAACACGTCGCTGATGCATTATTAGGAATATTCACACGTCTAGGATTCCCACAAAGGATCTTGACGGACAACGGTTCACAGTTTCGTGGTAAGCTCATGGAAGAGACCTTCAGACTTTTTCATGCACGCCATATCTTCAGTTCACCATATCACCCTCAGTCAAATGGACTTGTGGAAAGGTGGAACGGGACATTGATTAGTATCCTGCGCAAAATTGCCCAGGAGAAGACAGAGGATTGGGACTTGTATTTACCCGCAGCTTTATTCGCTTACAGGGAAGTACCCCATCACTCAACAGGTTTTGCTCCAGCCACACTGTTGTTTGGACGACCAATCAAAGGACCCCTTGAGGCGTTACTGCGAACATGGACTGATAATACTACAGATGATACAGTCGTGACTGCATCTACATATGTTGCCGAGTTGAAAAATCGTTTACAACACAGTTGGAAACAAGCGAATGTCAATCTACGTCAAGCCAGACGAAGAATTGCTCGTAACTTCAACCGCAAGGCAAAGGATAGAGAGTTAGAGGTAGGAGAGAAGGTGATGTTGCTGCTTCCAACCAGTCAGAATAAGCTGCAAATAGGATGGAGAGGACCTTATGTAGTGACGGAGAAGATCTCACGTACCAACTACAGAATTTCAGTCAAAGGCAGGATGAAAGTATTTCACATAAACCTCTTGAAGAAATATCATGAAAGACCCTCAACCACCGAACCTGCACATCTGATGGCCATGAGTGTGGCTACTGAAGTCGAAGAAGGATCAACAATGGGAGTCGAGTGCCAACTGCAAGTCAAAGAGACCTTTAAGGATGTGGAAATCAATCCCAACTTAACAAAGGATCAGCAAAAGCAGATTAGGGAACTTATGGCAAAATATGCAGAAGTACTTACTGATAAGCCAGGAAGAACTGATTTGGAGGAATTTGACATGAAGTTGAATGACACAGTGCCTGTGCGAGTCAAGACTTACCCAGTTCCTTATGCAAAGCAAAAGACTTTAGAGGAAGAAATACAACAGCTGCTCACCGCAGGAATAATCTCGCCATCTGAATCACCTTACAGTGCTAGCGTCGTATTATTGAGAAAGCCAAGTGGAGAACATAGATTGTGCATCGATTATCGACAGCTCAATGCTATAACTGAATTCCAAGCAGAACCTCTGCCTGATCAGAATAAACTCTTCACAGCACTCAACCGAGCTAAGTACTTTACTAGGATTGATCTCAGTAAGGGATATTACCAGATTCCTGTAAAACCGGAAGTTAGACCATGGTTAGCTTTCAGCACGCCTGGAGGACACTATGAGTTCAACGTTCTTCCATTCGGATTAAGTAATGCTCCCAGCGTCTTTACACGTATGATGAGAAAATTACTTGACCCACTACAGCATCCAGACATCAGTCACTTCATGGATGACATCCTGATCGCAACTGAAACATTTGAAGAGCATGTAGAAACCCTGCATCTTTTGTTCAGGCGCCTCAGAGAAACTGGATTGACGGCTAGACCAAAGAAGTGTCAGATAGGATTCCAAGAATTGGACTTTCTAGGTCATAAGATATCTCATGGACTGATAACTCCACAAGAGGGAAATGTGGACAAACTCCAGAGAGCACCTCGTCCAAAAACAAAGAGGGATGTAAGATCATTTGTATCCTTATGTGGATTCTATCAAAAATACATCAAGGACTTCAATACTCTGTCAGCACCTTTAACGGATCTTACCAAAAAGGGGAAACCAGAGAAAGTCACTTGGTCAGCTGACTGTGAGAGAGCTTTCACAGCATTAAAGCAGGCATTAACTGCTCATCCAGTCTTACATCTACCAGACCTCGACCAACCATTCGTGCTGCGCACCGATGCCAGTAACATAGGAATTGGGGCAACGCTGTTGCAGAGAAAGGGAGATGTACCATCAGAGCTATTCCCTGTAGCCTATGCTAGCAGGAAATTGAATGCAGCAGAGAGAAATTACAGTACTATCGAGAGAGAATGTCTTGCGCTCGTATGGAGTGTACAGAAATTTCAAGCATACCTATATGGCAGACACTTCACAGTGCAATGTGACCATCAACCACTCATGTTTCTCGCAGCATCTAAGACTCTGAATGCCCGACTTATGAGGTGGTCGCTGCTTCTTCAACCTTACTCGTTCCAGGTTGAGTATGTTCCTGGGAAAATGAATGTGGGAGCGGACTTCCTGAGTCGACACCCAGTGCCTGATGAACCAGGTCAATCAGATGCAGAAGAGAATACAAAGGAGGAAAAATGGGAACAACTTGATAACTGAAAATGTTGGAAACATAGTTCCATACCATAGAACAATCTGGAGTGGGGCCATGTGGCATAACGCAGCCAACATTATTCATTACCAACAACTGCCGCAAAAAGAGGAAACAACATTAAAAGAAATTGACTTCACAAACGCAATTGGAGATTGGGACTTAAAACTTAACATCAAAACTGGAACTGAACAAGTGACAAATGACGTGGATTCTTGGAAAGATTTCATCAGACCAGGCTCAGAAAACCATTGGATAGGAAAACCACATGACCGCCTTCGCGCCAGTGCATAATTAACATATATTACTATTTCATCAGAAATGTTAATAAGCCCGCACTTTTGTCTGAACTCGCTCCATGGACGGATGTGAGAAGAGTGTGTGACCAAAAATTCAATGGGCAAGGCAAAAGTCTGGATCCGAGGTACGTTTGTTGGCCCTTGATTAGACTAAGAACCCGATGTATCAAGTAATGTAAACCCATGTTTGTGATGTCAATTGAAATGTATGATTATTAATTAAAACCTCTGAAATGTAAAAATGCTCGACTGTAGATT
This sequence comes from Cepaea hortensis, assembly GCA_963921405.1. Taxonomy (NCBI): domain Eukaryota; kingdom Metazoa; phylum Mollusca; class Gastropoda; order Stylommatophora; family Helicidae; genus Cepaea; species Cepaea hortensis. Next base: position 94,916,407 of record OY992883.1, on the reverse strand, counting down.
CTAACGACGCAAAGCCATTCCCGGGCAGAATATTCTCTTCGATGAAACTACAATCTCTGATATTCTTAGAGATAATTATTAACTTTAAGAAGTGCATTCTACTACTATATTCTATTCTAAACAACTGTGAGAAGTGATGATTCGAAAGCAATCTTGTGCATTTCACCAGAAACATTGTTAAAGATGCATCACTATCTACAGCTGAAAAGACAGTTCGTGTACTAGAACAAGTGCCGTGTTCTAAAACAGACTTATCTATGCCTATTTACAATCTAGAAAGCTGAAAGTGAAATCAATCTTTCCTTTCTCCTTTATCTATAGAATTAATAGGGTTTGGCGAAATAAATATTTATATTTATGTCAAATTTAATTAGATAAGGGCACACATGAACTGCAACACATGAGAAAGTTGTGCTTCGCGGAACACCCTCACGCGGAGTGAGCTTAACTCATTACTCAACATAACTTAAAACACAACACCACTCCACACCACTCATCACCACACAACCCAACACTCAACATCACAACAACAACAGGTAATGGAAGAGAGTTATTAGACACAAGAAGAAGAAGTAGTTAATTGGGAAAACACAGAGAATTATTTATACACGTAAACACCATTTAGTGGAAGAAATGTTCTAAATGTATGTCATTTATTTACATGCATCTTGACATATTCTCATTCTTGTCAATGTCTTACTGTACACGTTCACTGACCCCGGTCAAATGAGAATTTACATACAGCAGGAACAAGTTGATACAAGGCGTACACCGTGTGATAATCTCTGACCACCCCAACTTAACCCAACACTAGCTCAGAGAGAAAAGGAGGGGAGGGGAACTAGTTCCTACTTCAGGAATTTAGATTTCTTCCGACCTACTTCTTATTATTGTATTGGTAGGAATGTATATATTTATGCGAATATTCATCAGTGATCTTGGTGGCTACATACCAACAACCACCCAACACATCAGCAAATTAACCACCTAAATCAGACCTGAGGGAGGGAAGCCGAGAGAAAGAGATGAACCACAAGTGAGAGGGAGGATGACTTCGCTATGAGCAGAGCATGGGGAGGCCTTCAGAGGAGCTATACGGGCAGACCTGAAGTGGATCCATCAGTCAATGGACCCTGGCTTACCTAATCCTCCAGTCACCAGGTTACTTTTCTCATAGGTTGAATACACACCCAATTTCAGGAAAACTACTGACATTAAATGGTTGAGACACCACTATCATACTTAATATGTACAACATCAAAATGTTTACTATGTTTTCACACTTGTTGACATCTCATATATTGATGCTTATTATTGATTGTCTGGGACAATGGTCCAATGTGCAACTGTTCTATTACTTTGTGTAAATCACAATAGAGATGTATGTACTGACCAGAAGGCTCAGGCCAGTCAATAAATGATTAACATGAATTGACCTTCTGTTAATTTGTCAAGTTCAAACCTATCTGTACCAACAACTTCTTTGTACATCATGGTGTCAAAATCTAATGTGATTGTTTATGTGTTTGATTGTTAAAGATAAATTAACTCATAATGACTTACTGAATGGGGAAATAAAAAGACTCTAGATCTATCAACTGCTCAACATCCATGTTTTCTTCATCTAAATCAGGCTGAGAAAATTCTACAGACTTTCCTCAGATTTGATAAACAATAAGGGGGCTCCAGAGCTATCAGAATCATTGGAGAAGGGGCAGATTCCCAGTTAGTAATTACCATTCTTACCAGGGCCATAATCTATATCTCCTAGACAATACTTAATAGAACGAGGCCTGCAGATAACTCAAGGTTCATATTCTGGGGTTATTGAAGATAGAAGAGGATGGGGCTCTACATCTTTTATTAGAGATGGGGCATGCACTACAGTGATCTCCCACTCCCTTCAAAAATATATGACAGTGGTCCATTCTAGCAATATCAAGTGTAATCTCATGATAGCAGTGGCACAATTGGAGAAGATAATAAAGTGGGTGATCTGATGATGCAACATTGATTGTTGTATTTAACAATTAGATATGTAGTCACCTTTAAGAAGAATGAGGCAACACAAGAATGATCATGCCAGACATCAAGGGTTACCTCAGAATAGCAGTAGAACAACTAGAGGGAATAGCAAGGTGGATAATTTGATGGAAGACATTTATGATATGTAGATTAATTCAAATGTTATATTGCATGTGCTCATTGCTTCATGTGTTTAATATGTTGTCTTTACCATGATAATCATAGATTGTGTTTTCCATTGTTACAGGAGCGGCTGACTAGTTAGTGTCAGCAGGCCTGGGTTCTTGGTGGGATAGTAAATTGTGTCACAACTCTTTGTTTATGTCGTGTCTTGGGGTTTATGTTGTGTAACCTATGTTTTTGTAGTGTCTTATTGTCTGTGCAGTGTTGGTTGTGTCAAGGTTCTTTATTGTGTCAGTCTAACCATCTATTGCTTGGAGCACCTGTGTTGTGGTACTTGGTGTACACTGTTGTCTTAAGTGGTGTTGATTGGTTGGGGGTTACCCACTGTTGTTGTTTGATATATACAGTTGTCTGTTGTATCTGTAATTGAACATCCTTTATTGAATGCTTTATTCAATGTGTTCAAACACAAATTGTCACCAAAATTTGTAGCAGTTGATAAATAAAGAGCTGTTTTTGTACTGTTTTTGATTTGTTTGTTTAGTCTCTTTTAGTTTTTACAGCCACTATTTCTACCACAATCTAACACCTTAATCCACTGTCTGGGTCTCAAATATGACAGTTATCGTCCAGAGTTGAGGCCCCTCCCGAGATCTCGTATATCTTCTTATCTAATTACTATCATCTTTTTTTGTCGGTTGAGGCGGTGTGAGGTTCTCTCTCTTTTCACTATTTTTCTTCTTTGGCCGTAACGAAGTCAGAACTACTCTTTACCTCTTAGCACCGTAGTGAAGGAAGCATCAGTCTTGTGATTGTCTCCCTTTGTCTTTTACCATCGACTACATTTACAACAGATCCATCTGTATAGATGAGCACTTCGGGGATATCTGAGTGTTCATAGATGAGCGCGTTAACCTCTGCATTGACAGCGGCAGGGTTCTGCTCTCTGCACCGTCTGTCGAGTGTGATAATGCAGGAGAAAGTGCACTTAAAAGCTGGAGGCACCGGCACCCATTTCTTACCGGGGTTGATACTGGTAAGACTGCAGACCTGTCTGACGACATCTTCCGCCCGACCCATCCATGATTTGTCCCTCTTTAGCCTGTCACCCTTTTCTCTGAATATAGCGTCATGCAGAGGGTGCTGCTCATCTGCACTTATTTTTAAGTATGCACGAGCTCTCCAGATCTTAATCCTGTGTTCCATTGTCGGGAAGTCAAGGAGGTATCTCATTGCTACACAGCTGATGTCTCTCGTGCAGCCCAAAATGATGCGCATGGCTTCGTTTTGTACCTTTTCAAGTCTTCCAATCTGTGTAGGGCTGACAGTGAGGATGGCCAGGGCATACTCGATGCGTGAAAGCACAAGTCCTTGGAACAGAAGTATTAGCAGTCTTTGCTCGATATTGGCAGTCGCCATGACTCTCATTGCTGCCAAACCTTTTCGAGCCTTCGTTATGACATAATCGACATGATCTCTGAAGGACAGGCTACGATCAAGCCTCACGCCAAGATATGTCATTGACTGGGTTCTACTAAGAATGCTCCCATCCATTCTTACTGCCGGCAGGTCTGTTTTCACAATATGGTTGTTTAGTGAGAACCATGTAACCGTTGCCTTTGCAGGGTTGACAAGGGCATCGGCATCAGCACACCATGAGGAAATTCGATCTAGTTCGCCCTGCATATCATTGGCAACCGACTGTCTATCTCGACCCTGTCGATACACGAGGATGTCGTCAACGAATGACAGAGTCCTACCCCTCCCGTCCAACTGTTGTTCAGTGATCGGCACCGTATACACGTTGAATAGTACTGGTGACAGTGGTGAACCCTGCGGCAATCCTGGACATATCGTTATCGGCTCAGAAGACCAACTCCCGCATCTTAGCACCACCTTCCTTTGGAGCAGAACTGCAGCTATCCATCGTACAACAATATTAAATTGGATTCGAAATACATAGTAATTTTAGCACAGATAATAGCGAGACAACTGCAAAGATGAAGCTAACAGAAACATATGCAGTGAGGATTGGACAGAAATACCTGAAGCAGAATAAGAATGATCATGTTTGATGAACAAGTTTAAGAGCTCGAATGCCTGGGGTAATTGTCTTTAATGTTATAAAGTAATTAAGCGGTAAGAATATGTTGCCGCAGTCACATGTCACAGTTGAAATAAATCAATGTTTTTAAAACATAAATTCCACCGAGATTTGAACTCGGATCGCTGGATTCAAAGTCCAGAGTGCTAACCATTACACCATGGAACCGTTGGAGTCGACACGTAACCTTTCATTTCTTGTAGGAAATAAATTACAACCTCGTCAAAATAAAATGTCCTGCTTAGTACCATGGATGGTCGTAATTATTTACCACAAGCGACCCTCAGTATAATTTGTAATCCATAAATTAACAGAATTGATAAGCACTAATAGCGCTGTAAGGGAGGTAAGTAGTGATGAGAAGACTTGTGACAATATGACAATTTAATGCTGTTATAGGAGCGGCTAGCCGAGTGGCTAGATGCCGGACCCTCCTTCGGGAGACCCGGGTTCGAATCTAGGTTAAGGTGTCGAGTGGATTCCTTGTCGGCGGCAAAAAAGAAAACTCTAACCTGCACAGTTCGCGGCGACTGCAATAGTCAGGCGGCCTTAATCCCTTAGTCTAAGCCCCCCCCCCCCCCCCCTCGCCATACACTACCAGGTACTATATTGGCAGTAAATGACAGTTTGAGGCAAAGCAAGATGTTGCCAACCACAATTCGAAACAGACGGGCACGGGGAAAAGTCACAACAGGACACAAAGCAACCAAACCAAAGTATGAGTCTTACTAATGGCTCAAAACACACCAGCAACGAGCTTTCACTGGCAGACGGAAAAGCAAGAAGAGACAGACACAAAGGAAATAGCATCGGGCAAACTTCTATCCCAACTGACATCACAGGCATGGAATCTGCTGCACAGAAAAGGCAAGTAACACAATATAAAAATGAAACCAAATCCGCGATATGAACCACCACAATGAAAAAAGGCTGAAAAGCCGGTTGAACGAGGTGGAAACTTGTGTTCCACCCCCCCCCCCCCCCCCCTACAATCCGAATCGGCAGCATGCCGTTATCAGAGTTCTAACGGCATCAAGCTGAACTCCGTGGCAAAGTACTTACGGACGCCATTCGTAAGCCCGCTTATCCGGGTTTGAAACACAGCGGCGACTTATTGGGCAGACAGACCCGCGTCGCACTGTGTCTTAACAAGTTGGTGTGGGCGCCGATCGTTCGGAAAGCAATGGGAAACTACTGAACGTAAACTTGCCAAGACATCAACAAAAGCAGTAAATTGCTGGTGTTGACAGCGATGTCCTCTAAGAAAAGGATATGAAACAATAAAACAAAATAAAATAACCGTCCTTCTATATAAAAATGTATATATAAAACAATAAAAAAAAAAAAAAACTTCAGGTTCCACCGAGATTTGAACTCGGATCGCAGGATTCAGAGTCCTGAGTGCTAACCATTACACCATGGAACCGATGACGCCAAATCTAAAAGGTTTATTCATGTACGCAAATCTTTCAATCAATAAATCAGTCAAGAAATTTCTAAACGATGTTAGCGGGCCTTGTGGGGACACGACTGTAGACGGGGGAACGGAGAAGGCATCACTCAGAGGCCCTAGAATGGCCTACGAAACTTTCAGGGAAGGCTAGCTGGGACGTAGTCGGATGAATCAGCCGAAAGGCGCAAATATCGCAGCTCCGCAGAATAAATAATATAACGAAATGACGTTCATCTATATTTAGAAGATGAAGAACCGGTCACAGTCCGTCAGACTAAACGACATGATAACAGCGGCTCGCTAAAGAAACAAGTTCACTAAGTGAGTAAGGGCGAAACTAAATGAGCGAATGGGTGAGTGAGTGAGTACGAAAATAAGTAAGCAAGCAATCAGGTAAGAAAATAAGTTATTAAATACGAAAATAAGTTATTAAGTACGAAAATAAGTAAGTAAGCAAGCAAGTAAATAAATAAAACTAACTAAGTAATACCAGCAATAGAGCTGATTCGATTGAATCACCAAATACACAAACGAAAGTTTCGACTCACAGTGTCATTCATCATCACATCTGGAACGATCACCAACCTAGTAAGACAGCATACCTGAAATGATTGTACACCAATATTAAATTGGATTCGAAATACATAGTAATTTTAGCACAGATAATAGCGAGACAACTGCAAAGATGAAGCTAACAGAAACGTACACAGTGAGGATTGGACAGAAATACCTGAAGCAGAATAAGAATGATCATGTTTGATGAACAAGTTTAAGAGCTCGAATGCCTGGGGTAATTGTCTTTAATGTTATAAAGTAATTAAGCGGTAAGAATATGTTGCCGCAGTCACATGTCACAGTTGAAATAAATCAATGTTTTTAAAAAAATAGGTTCCACCGAGATTTGAACTCGGATCGCTGGATTCAAAGTCCAGAGTGCTAACTATTACACCATGGAACCGTTGGAGTCGACACGTAACCTTTCTTTTCTTGTAGGAAATAAATGACAACCTCGTCAAAATAAAATGTCCTGCTTAGTACCATGGATGGTCGTAATTATTTACCACAAGCGACCCTCAGTATAATTTGTAATCCATAAATTAACAGAATTGATAAGCACTAATAGCGCTGTAAGGGAGGTAAGTAGTGATGAGAAGACTTGTGACAATATGACAATTTAATGCTGTTATAGGAGCGGCTAGCCGAGTGGCTAGATGCCGGACCCTCCTTCGGGAGACCCGGGTTCGAATCTAGGTTAAGGTGTCGAGTGGATTCCTTGTCGGCGGCAAAAAAGAAAACTCTAACCTGCACAGTTCGCGGCGACTGCAATAGTCAGGCGGCCTTAATCCCTTAGTCTAAGCCCCCCCCCCCCCCCCTCGCCATACACTACCAGGTACTATATTGGCAGTAAATGACAGTTTGAGGCAAAGCAAGATGTTGCCAACCACAATTCGAAACAGACGGGCACGGGGAAAAGTCACAACAGGACACAAAGCAACCAAACCAAAGTATGAGTCTTACTAATGGCTCAAAACACACCAGCAACGAGCTTTCACTGGCAGACGGAAAAGCAAGAAGAGACAGACACAAAGGAAATAGCATCGGGCAAACTTCTATCCCAACTGACATCACAGGCATGGAATCTGCTGCACAGAAAAGGCAAGTAACACAATATAAAAATGAAACCAAATCCGCGATATGAACCACCACAATGAAAAAAGGCTGAAAAGCCGGTTGAACGAGGTGGAAACTTGTGTTCCACCCCCCCCCCCCCCCTACAATCCGAATCGGCAGCATGCCGTTATCAGAGTTCTAACGGCATCAAGCTGAACTCCGTGGCAAAGTACTTACGGACGCCATTCGTAAGCCCGCTTATCCGGGTTTGAAACACAGCGGCGACTTATTGGGCAGACAGACCCGCGTCGCACTGTGTCTTAACAAGTTGGTGTGGGCGCCGATCGTTCGGAAAGCAATGGGAAACTACTGAACGTAAACTTGCCAAGACATCAACAAAAGCAGTAAATTGCTGGTGTTGACAGCGATGTCCTCTAAGAAAAGGATATGAAACAATAAAACAAAATAAAATAACCGTCCTTCTATATAAAAATGTATATATAAAACAATAAAAAAAAAAAAAAAACTTCAGGTTCCACCGAGATTTGAACTCGGATCGCAGGATTCAGAGTCCTGAGTGCTAACCATTACACCATGGAACCGATGACGCCAAATCTAAAAGGTTTATTCATGTACGCAAATCTTTCAATCAATAAATCAGTCAAGAAATTTCTAAACGATGTTAGCGGGCCTTGTGGGGACACGACTGTAGACGGGGGAACGGAGAAGGCATCACTCAGAGGCCCTAGAATGGCCTACGAAACTTTCAGGGAAGGCTAGCTGGGACGTAGTCGGATGAATCAGCCGAAAGGCGCAAATATCGCAGCTCCGCAGAATAAATAATATAACGAAATGACGTTCATCTATATTTAGAAGATGAAGAACCGGTCACAGTCCGTCAGACTAAACGACATGATAACAGCGGCTCGCTAAAGAAACAAGTTCACTAAGTGAGTAAGGGCGAAACTAAATGAGCGAATGGGTGAGTGAGTGAGTACGAAAATAAGTAAGCAAGCAATCAGGTAAGAAAATAAGTTATTAAATACGAAAATAAGTTATTAAGTACGAAAATAAGTAAGTAAGCAAGCAAGTAAATAAATAAAACTAACTAAGTAATACCAGCAATAGAGCTGATTCGATTGAATCACCAAATACACAAACGAAAGTTTCGACTCACAGTGTCATTCATCATCACATCTGGAACGATCACCAACCTAGTAAGACAGCATACCTGAAATGATTGTACACCAATATTAAATTGGATTCGAAATACATAGTAATTTTAGCACAGATAATAGCGAGACAACTGCAAAGATGAAGCTAACAGAAACGTACACAGTGAGGATTGGACAGAAATACCTGAAGCAGAATAAGAATGATCATGTTTGATGAACAAGTTTAAGAGCTCGAATGCCTGGGGTAATTGTCTTTAATGTTATAAAGTAATTAAGCGGTAAGAATATGTTGCCGCAGTCACATGTCACAGTTGAAATAAATCAATGTTTTTAAAAAAATAGGTTCCACCGAGATTTGAACTCGGATCGCTGGATTCAAAGTCCAGAGTGCTAACTATTACACCATGGAACCGTTGGAGTCGACACGTAACCTTTCTTTTCTTGTAGGAAATAAATGACAACCTCGTCAAAATAAAATGTCCTGCTTAGTACCATGGATGGTCGTAATTATTTACCACAAGCGACCCTCAGTATAATTTGTAATCCATAAATTAACAGAATTGATAAGCACTAATAGCGCTGTAAGGGAGGTAAGTAGTGATGAGAAGACTTGGACAATATGACAATTTAATGCTGTTATAGGAGCGGCTGGCCGAGTGGCTAGATGCCGGACCCTCCTTCTGGAGACCTGGGTTCGAATCTAGGTTAAGGTGTCGAGTGGAGACCCGGGTTCGAATCTAGCTTAAGGTGTCGAGTGGATTCCCTGTCGGCGGCAAAAAAGAAAACTCTAATCTGCACAGTTCGCGACGACTGCAATAGTCAGGCAGCCTTAATCCCTCAGGCTCAGGACCCCCCTGCCATACACTACAAGGTACTATATTGGCAGTAAATGACAGTTTGAGGCAAAGCAAGATGTTGCCAACCACAATCCGAAACAGACGGGCACGGGGAAAAATCACAAAAGGACACAAAGCAACCAAACCAAAGTATGAGTCTTACTAAGGGCTCTACATCTCGCTACTGATAGTTGCTACTACTAATACAGTCACTGGAGTAATTGTGTAATCAAAACACACCAGCAATGAGCTTTCACTGGCAGACGGAAAAGCAAGAAGAGACAGACACAAAGGAAATAGCACCGGGCAAGCTCCTATCCCAACTGACATCACAGGCATGGAATCTGCTGCACAGAAAAGGCCAGTAACACAACAGAAAAATGAAACCAAATTCCCTCTATGAACCACCACAATGAAAAAAGGCTGAAAAGCCGGTTGAACGAGGTGGAAACTTGTGTCCCCCCCCCCCCCCCCCCCTACAATCGAATCGGAAGCATGCCGTTATCAGAGTTATTCAGAGTTCTAACGGCATGAAGCTGGTCTCCGTCGCAAAGTGCGTACGGACGCCATTCATAAGCCTGCTTACCCGGGTTCGAAACACAGCGGCGACCTATTGGGCAGCAGACCGCGTTGCACTGGGATTTAACAAGTTGGTGTGGGAGCCGGTCGTTCGGAAAGCATTGGGAAACTACTGAAAGTAAACTTGCCAAGACATCAACAAAAACAGTAAAATGCTGGTGTTGACAGCGATGACCTGTAAGAAAAGGATATGAAACAATAAAACAAAAATAAAATAAACGACCTTCTATATAAAAATTTATATATAAAAAATAAAAATAAAAACATTTCAGGTTCCACCGAGATTTGAACTCGGATCGCAGGATTCAGAGTCCTGAGTGCTAACCATTACACCATGGAACCGATGGCTCCAAAGCTAAAAGGTTTACTCATGTACGCAAATCTTTCAATCAATAAATCAGTCAAGAAATGTCTAAACGATGTTAGCGGGCCTTATGGGGACACGACTGTAGACCGGGGGAACGGAGAAGGCATCACTCAGAGGCCCTAGAATGACCTACGAAACTTTCAGGGAAGGCTAGCTGGGACGTAGTCGGATGAATCGGCCGAAAGGCGCAAATATCGCAGCTCCGCAGAATAGTTAGTTAGTTAGTTAGTCGACAGATCATCCTCATTGCACATCGAACCATTCAGTCCATAAGTGCTCGGATCTCCTCCTCAGCAAATCCCGCAACGTGTAGCGGCTAACGACGCCAGTTCTGTGTTGGTTTAACAATCTTCTTTGGCTTCCTGCGTAGTGTTCTTGTTTGGCCACCCCTCTTTTAATTTGCTGCTCTCGCAGTCTGGCCATTGTTGTAGATTCACAGTCATCACTTGGTTCTCGCAAAAGTCTAACTTCTCGTAGAGCATTCAGAATGTCGGCCTGGTCCATGGCGCGTCCGCCTCCACAGTAGCCTCACCTGCGAGCTTGTCAGCCCGCTCATTTCCTTGTACTCCCGCATGCCCTGGCACGAAGATGAAACTAATCAATCTTTGCCAGTCGAGACCGCTCCAGAGGCAGCAACCATTCTCTTCGGATCGACCCCTCCTCTATCCTCTTGATCATGTTCATTGAGTCGCTAAGGAAACAAGCCCTAGTGAATGTCTGTGTCTCGAGCCATGTTATTGCTTTACTTACTGCCATGACTTCCATGGTCAGGCTACTTGTGGTTTCAGTGAAAGCACCAGAGTCCTCCTTCACAATTCTCCCTCCGGCCCGAGCTGTAAAGGCCCATGAGCTTCTCACATGTCGGACGACTGACCCATCTGTGTAGATGACCGCGTCACCGTCTAGCGAATTCTCGAAAATCAACGCTTGTACTTCAGCCTCAACAGCAGCCGAATTTTCTTGTCTGCATTTTCTATCTAGTTGGATGCAAACTGAAAAGGATGTGCAGAAGTCTGTTGGCACTTGCACCCACTCCTCGCCAGGTTCTAAGTCCTCAAGTGAACACACCTGTTGAAGAATGTCTTCTGCTTGACCCATCCACGACCGGCCTCTTTTTAACCTGCTGCCCTTCACCTTCCTAATTTCACTATGCAGTGGATGTTGTGTGTTTGCGTTAATTCTGAGGTAGGCGCGTGCCCTGCAACCTTGTATTCTCTCTTCAATGGTTGGAAAATCAAGAAGGTAGCGCATCGCCCTGCATGCTGTATCTCTTGTACATCCAAGAATAATGCGCATAGCTTCATTCTGTATCCTTTCCATCCTTTCTATCTGCTTATGGCTGAGAGTCAGGATTGCCATTGCATACTCCAAAACAGACAATACCAGCCCCTCGTACAGAAGACATAGATGGCGCTGCTCACAGTTTGCTGCCGCCATCACCCGCATCGCTGCCAAACCCCGCTTGGCCTTTGTTATCACCTGGTCTATGTGCACATTATAAGCAAGGCTTCGATCAAACCGTATCCCCAGGTAATTCATTGCCTGCGTTCTTTCCACCGTCTCTGAACCCAGCATTACAGTTGGTGTTGGAGTGTTGACAATATGATTATTCAACGAGAACCAAGTCACTGTTGCCTTTGTTGGGTTGACCATTGCCCCAGCTTCATCACACCAAGTACTTATGCGATTGAGTTCGGTTTGTAGTTCCACAGTAACCTCCTCTCTATCCTTACCCTGACGATACACTAAAACATAATCGGCATATGACAATGTCCTGCCAGGTCCAGTGATCTGCTCACTGGTGATTCTCACTGTGTAGGCGTTGAACAGTACCGGAGATAATGGTGATTCCTGTGGTAGGCCAGGATATATTGTTGTTGGTTCCGAAGTCCAACTGCCACTTCTAAAAACTACTTTCCGTTGGAAGAGGGCTGCAGCGATCCAACTAAGGAGGAATGGACTTACGTTTAGTTCGAGAAGCTGAAACATTAAAACATCCAGTGGTACTCTGTTGTATGCGTCCTCAAGATCAATCGCTGCAGCAACGGTTTCAGTGCCTGAGTGGAAACCTTCATAGACATCCTGGGCAAAGACTGCTGCATTGGTCCAGGTTTCTCTTTTTGGACGGTACCCACCCAGGGTGGGTGGGAAAACACCTTGCCTCTCTAGTTGGCTTGATATTGTCCTGGCAATTACCTTCTCCAGCAGCTTGCCTATTGTATTCTGCATGGTTATAATTCGATATCCCTGAATTTTTTTGTGGTCTTTGTCAGGCTTCGGCAAGGGAATCAGATAGCTGTGTAACCATTCCTCCTTAATGCTAGCACTCCCTATACCGTTGTTGTACATGTCTGCTAGTTTCTCTAGCTCATTGTCGGTACACCTATTTATGTCGTCATATCTTATGCCATCAGGACCTGGAGCACTGTTTTGTGATCGTCGAAGCACAGCCTTGATTTCGTTCACTGTCACTGTGTCTTCGTCCGAAGTGTTCTGGGCCTTGCATCTGTCTGAGGTGACCTCCTTGGCCAGATTTCGGCCTCCCATGTCTGTCTGGTTGCTCTGCTCAAGGTAGCGTTCAAAGAGGGCTTTGCCCTTGTCCTCGTCAGTCCTCTGCCAGATGAGGTCCGCAGAATAAATAATCTAACGAAATGACGTTCATCTATATTTAGAAGATGAAGAACCGGTCACAGTCCGTCAGACTAAACGACATGACAACAGTGGCTCGCTAAAGAAACAAGTTCACTAAGTGAGTAAGGGCGAAACTAAATGAGCGAATGGGTGAGTGAGTGAGTACGAAAATAAGTAAGCAAGCAATCAGGTAAGAAAATAAGTTATTAAGTACGAAAATAAGTTATTAACTACGAAAATGAGTAAGTAAGCAAGCAAGTAAATAAATAAAACTAACTAAGTAATACCAGCAATAGAGCTGATTCGATTGAATCACCAAATACACAAACGAAAGTTTCGACTCACAGTGTCATTCATTATCACATCTGAAACGATCACCTACCTAGTAAGACAGCATACCTGAAATGATTGTACAACAGTATTAAATTGGATTCGAAATACATAGTAATTTTAGCACAGATAATAGCGAGACAACTGCAAAATTGAAGCTAACAGAAACATACGCAGTGAGGATTGGACAGAAATACCTGAAGCAGAATAAGAATGATCATGTTTGATGAACAAGTTTAAGAGCTCGACTGCCTGGGGTAATTGTCTTTAATGTAATAAAGTAAGTAAGCGGTAAGAATATATTTTTTGGACATGTTATGAGAAAAAATGGATTGGAGAACTTGGTGACAACTGGCAAGATCGATGGGAACAGACCAAGAGGAAAATACCTGGATGGCTTGGCCACATGGCATGGACGAGACAGGAACACTGAGCTGATCCACGACACTGGTGATCGAGTGAAATGGCGAGTTATGACCGCCTCGCTTTCCAGCATGGCACATGATTGATTGATTGATTGAAGAATATGTTGTCGCAGTCACATGTCAAAGTTGAAATAAATAAATGTTTTTAGAAAATACAAAAAGGTTCCACCGAGATTTGAACTCGGATCGCTGGATTCAAAGTCCAGTGTGCTAACCATTACACCATGGAACCGTTGGAGTCGACACATAACCTTTCTTTTCTTGTAGGAAATAAATGACAACCTCGTCAAATAAGATGTCTTGCTTAGTACCATGGACGATCGTAATTATTTACCACAAGCGACCCTCAGTATAATTTGTAATCCATAAATTAACAGAATTGATAAGCACTAATAGCGCTGTAAGGGAGGTAAGTAGTGACGAGAAGACTTGTGACAATATGACAATTAAATGCTGTTATAGGAGCGGCTGGCCGAGTGGCTAGATGCCGGACCCTCCTTCTGGAGACCCGGGTTCGAATCTAGGTTAAGGTGTCGAGTGGAGACCCGGGTTCGAATCTAGCTTAAGGTGTCGAGTGGATTCCCTGTCGGCGGCAAAAAAGAAAACTCTAATCTGCACAGTTCGCGACGACTGCAATAGTCAGGCAGCCTTAATCCCTCAAGCTCAGGACCCCCCTGCCATACACTACAAGGTACTATATTGGCAGTAAATGACAGTTTGAGGCAAAGCAAGATGTTGCCAACCACAATTCGAAACAGGCGGGCACGGGAAAAAGTCACAAAAGGACACAAAGCAACCAAACCAAAGTATGAGTCTTACTAAGGTCTACATCTCGCTACTGATAGTTGCTACGACTAATACAGTCACTGGAGTAACTGTGTAATCAAAACACACCAGCAATGAGCTTTCACTGGCAGACGGAAAAGCAAGAAGAGACAGACACAAAGGAAATAGCACCGGGCAAACTCCTATCCCAACTGACATCACAGGCATGGAATCTGCTGCACAGAAAAGGCAAGTAACACAACAGAAAAATGAAACCAAATCCGCGATATGAACCACTACAATGAAAAAAGGCTGAAAAGCCGGTTGAACGAGGTGGAAACTTGTGTTTTCCCCCCTACAATCCGAATCGGAAGCATGCCGTTATCAGAGTTATTCAGAGTTCTAATGCCATTAGTAATGGCATCAAGCTGAACTCCGTGGCAAAGTACTTACGGACGCCATTCGTAAGCCCGCTTATCCGGGTTCGAAACACAGCGGCGACCTATTGGGCAGCAGACCCGCGTTTCACTGTGTCTTAACAAGTTGGTGTGGGCGCCGAATGTTCGGAAAGCAATGGGAAACTACTGAACTTAAACTTGCCAAGACATCAACAAAAGCAGTAAATTGCAGGTGTTGACAGCGATGTCCTGTAAGAAAAGGATATGAAACAATAAAACAAAATAAAATAAACGGCCTTCTATTTAAAAATTTATATATAAAAATATTTTTTTTTTTTAAATTTCAGGTTCCACCGAGATTTGAACTCGGATCGCAGGATTCAGAGTCCTGAGTGCTAACCATTACACCATGGAACCGATGACGCCAAAGCTAAAAGGTTTATTCATGTACGCAAATCTTTCAATCAATAAATCAGTCAAGAAATTTCTAAACGATGTTAGCGGGCCTTATGGGGACACGACTGTAGACGGGGGAACGGAGAAGGCATCACTCAGAGGCCCTAGAATGGCCTACGAAACTTTCAGGGAAGGCTAGCTGGGACGTAGTCGGATGAATCGGTCGAAAGGCGCAAATATCGCAGCTCCGCAGAATAAATAATATAACGAAATGACGTTCATCTATATTTAGAAGATGAAGAACCGGTCACAGTCCGTCAGACTAAACGACATGACAACAGCGGCTCGCTAAAGAAACAAGTTCACTAAGTGAGTAAGGGCGAAACTAAATGAGCGAATGGGTGAGTGAGTGAGTACGAAAATAAGTAAGCAAGCAATCAGGTAAGAAAATAAGTTATTAAATACGAAAATAAGTTATTAAGTACGAAAATAAGTAAGTAAGCAAGCAAGTAAATAAATAAAACTAACTAAGTAATACCAGCAATAGAGCTGATTCGATTGAATCACCAAATACACAAACGAAAGTTTCGACTCACAGTGTCATTCATCATCACATCTGGAACGATCACCAACATAGTAAGACAGCATACCTGAAATGATTGTACAACAATATTAAATTGGATTCGAAATACATAGTAATTTTAGCACAGATAATAGCGAGACAACTGCAAAGATGAAGCTAACAGAAACATACACAGTGAGGATTGGACAGAAATACCTGAAGCAGAATAAGAATGATCATGTTTGATGAACAAGTTTAAGAGCTCGAATGCCTGGGGTAATTGTCTTTAATGTTATAAAGTAATTAAGCGGTAAGAATATGTTGCCGCTGTCACATGTCACAGTTGAAATAAATCAATGTTTTTAAAAAATAAATTCCACCGAGATTTGAACTCGGATCGCTGGATTCAAAGTCCAGAGTGCTAACCATTACACCATGGAACCGTTGGAGTCGACACGTAACCTTTCTTTTCTTGTAGGAAATAAATTACAACCTCGTCAAAATAAAATGTCCTGCTTAGTACCATGGATGGTCGTAATTATTTACCACAAGCGACCCTCAGTATAATTTGTAATCCATAAATTAACAGAATTGATAAGCACTAATAGCGATGTAAGGGAGGTAAGTAGTGATGAGAAGACTTGGATAATATGACAATTTAATGCTGTTATAGGAGCGGCCTCTGGCTAAGGGCTTGCGAACGCGGTTTGTGAGCCCGTATACCCGGGTTCGAAACACAGCGGTGCCGGTTTTTTCGAAAAAGGTATAGGAGCCGGTCGTTCAGAAAGCAATGGCAAACTACTGAGCGTAAAATTTGCCCAGGAATTACGAACAGCGAAAATGCTGGGGTTGACTGCTACGTCCTGTGAAGGACATGCAACTTAATTATATATAGGAGCGGCTGGCCGAGTGGCTAGATGCCGGACCCTCCTTCGGGAGACCTGGGTTCGAATCTAGGTTAAGGTGTCGAGTGGAGACCCGGGTTCGAATCTAGCTTAAGGTGTCGAGTGGATTCCCTGTCGGCGGCAAAAAAGAAAACTCTAATCTGCACAGTTCGCGACGACTGCAATAGTCAGGCAGCCTTAATCCCTCAGGCTCAGGACCCCCCTGCCATACACTACAAGGTACTATATTGGCAGTAAATGACAGTTTGAGGCAAAGCAAGATGTTGCCAACCATAATCCGAAACAGACTGGCACGGGGAAAAGTCACAAAAGGACACAAAGCAACAAAACCAAAGTATGAGTCTTACTAAGGGCTCTACATCTCGCTACTGATAGTTGCTATTACTAATACAGTCACTGGAGTAATTGTGTAATAAAAACACACCAGCAATGAGCTTTCACTGGCAGACGGAAAAGCAAGAAGAGACAGACACAAAGGAAATAGCACCGGGCAAGCTCCTATCCCAACTGACATCACAGGCATGGAATCTGCTGCACAGAAAAGGCAAGTAACACAATATAAAAATGAAACCAAATCCGCGATATGAACCACCACAATGAAAAAAGGCTGAAAAGCCGGTTGAACGAGGTGGAAACTTGTGCCCCTCGAATCGGAAGTATGCCGTTATCAGAGTTATTCAGAGTTCAAAAGCAGTAAAATGCTGGTGTTGACAGTGATGTCCTGTAAGAAAAGGATATGAAACAATAAAACAAAATACAATAAAATAAACGGCCTTCTATATAAAAATTTATATATTAAAAAAAATTTAAAAAAACATTGCAGGTTCCACCGAGATTTGAACTCGGATCGCAGGATTCAGAGTCCTGAGTGCTAACCATTACACCATGGAACCGATATGACTGAAAAAAGAGAATATATTCTTGTACGATAATCTTTAAATCTATAGATTTCTTCTTCTGCTTCTTCTTTCATTCGCCTGAAATATGTTTATAACTGCGATGTTGTCTCTTGTATGAATCTGTCTGTTTTAGTTCACTCAGAGGTCCATAGAGTTCTTCTTCTTCTTTGCGATCATCCGGAGTTTTTTTTTTTTTCCAGATCTGATTGCGGTGTGTCTGTTATGCGCCCTTGGGTCGAAACCCGTAGGCCAACACATCGACTTTAGCGTGCTTTTTTGACCAGGTAGCATTCCTGGGAGACTCTCACTTTTGCGGTGCCGTCTGCAACCCAGCTGGCCAGGATGGAACGGTCGAAGACAACGGTCATCCCTCAAATGAAGGCAGGGACAGTCCATAGCATTTTCCGCCATCCAAGGTTGCTTCCATAGTTGCAGGGCCGACACATAGCGCCCTGGTTCTGGGCTAGCCGAGGGAATCGTCACGTCCTGCTTATGGCTGCTTTAAATCCTCACTTCAATATATTGGGCCTTCCTTCACCACGGGCCGTTCCTGCACAAACCAGACAAGTCTGCAGATGGTATCCACTCAGCGAGTTTTCGGACATGTGCTTGTCCTTGCGCCCTTCAGAGCTGTTCCAGGCACGGCGGACATTCGGAAACTAGGTAGTCAGAGCTGTTCCTAGCACGAGAGACAAATGGACGAGACGTTCCACTCAGACGTAAAATGCGTAGTGCCAGTTTTTATTTTGCCACCCGTAGGCCAGCACTGACGGCTTCGGCGGGCATTTTTTAATGAGGTTAGCCTTCCTCGGGTTTCGAGACTCTTGTTTCGGTTTCTATGTGCTCGCTGGGCCGTGGCATCCGGCGCCGTGTGTAGATACACCCAAGATTTTCGTGGTCATTTGTAGATCCGTACGTGAGGTGAGTATGCAGTTTTTTTTCTCTATAAACAGTTTTTCTATTAAACATTTTCTTCGACTAACATTCTTTTCAATTAACATTTTTTTCAATTCTCATTTTCTCTTCATTGCTTCCATTTTTCCATGCATTTGTTCCTCTCGTCCTGTCATCACCTTCTAATGTAGTCACAGGAGTTCTCCTTGACCGTATGTTGTGTTTGTGAATGTGTTTGTTTGCTGATGAAGGCTAACCGCCGCAACGTTCTGTATGTGTCGTAACTCTGTTATGTAAAGCTGCACTACTTTGTGTCATTTTATATTGTTTAAACTTTCACAGCTTTACCGCAGTTCCACCAAATTTTATGCATATTTCTCGGGTTTTGAGGCACGTTAGACTTATTGTTGTGATGCCGCCCACATCTCAGCTGGTCAGGATAGAACGGTCAACGACAAAATGGTCAACCCTCAAGGGAAGGCAGGGACAGATCATGGGCATTCTCTCGCTATCCAAGGAGGCTTCCATAATTGCAGAGCCGGCACATATTGCTCTGAGACTGGGCTCACCCGAGGAGTTGCCACGTCCTGCTCATGGCTGCTTTAGTTCCTCAGTTCCATATGTTTTGGGCATCTCGCTTGCCACTGGCCGCTCAAGCACACACCAGGAACGGTCAGACTGTGGGCGACATCCACTCGGTAAGCTTTGCTTTTGACTTCGGACCACGCAATAGGTTCGCTCGCCGTGCGTTCCATTTCGCGTTATTGAGACGTTCTTTCACTTTTGTCTACACTCTCTATGAGTTAGATACAGACAGTTTTTGTAACCATTTCCTTCGACTGGGGGACTTCTGACTTTTTGTGCTCGCTCACGAGGTAGGCTACATGTGCTGCCGGCTCAGCACCTTACCTTCGTGCAGCAGTGAACGAGAAACGGCCTGGCCCTCTCATCCGGGAATCTCTCATATCCCCCAGCTGAGAGCCCTCGAACATGTATCAGACCTGAGCATGCAGCTTGCTCAGAATCACGCCTCTATTTTTCGGTAGGTGGGTATCAGCCTGGCTCTCAGATCCGAGGGTTTGTGGCTTAGAGGCGTTCAGCCACAGCCCTCGACAGGGAGCCTTAAGAGTTTTGTCCGAACCAAGAACTTCTGCCTTCGTGCACCTGATTTAAATTTTTGACTGCTATCCTCATAGTCTACGTGCAGGGCAGCAGGTTGTGTCTCTCTTAGTCTGATCCCTATCCCATAAGCTGTCCGATATGTAGTTTTTCATCCATCGGCAAGCAAAATGGGGTCGATGGAGCAAGCTCCCCCACCACGTCAAGGTGGAGACACATCGGGGGAGGGTCCATAGAGTTTATATTCCACTGTTGTATCTCTAGTATATTGCTAACTGGTGTGGGCGATCAAGCTTATCTACATCTCGCTACTGATAGTTGCTAAGCTACTGCTCGTAGCCTAGCAACACTACTAATACAGTCACTGGAGTAATTGTGCATGAGAGTAAGGTTTTTCCTATTACAAATGTCCCTCGCCATAAAGCTAACTCAATGCAACTTCGTAGATACTTGTAATTTACTTCACCAGATTAAGAAGAAAATTCAACGCGGTGTTCTGTATCTGGAGCTAGAAATAATTACTATACATTTAATCTCCAACAAATGGTTTTAAACATTGAGAACTTGTCACATCATTAAACAAGCTAACAGCATGGATGGACAAATGGGGTTTCAAAATCAATACCAATAAAACGGTCAGCATGGTGTTTAGCAGCAAGAAGAAGATAAATCATAACACGGACTGGAAAATAGAGATAAAGGGGGAAACCATTAAGAAAACAAAGAGCACAGTCTTCCTGGGAATGACCCTGGACGAACAGATGAACTGGTCAAAACATATAAGCCAGACATTAGAAAAATGCAAGAAAGCAAGCAACCTACTGCGGGTGATAAAAGGTAACGGTTGGGGTGCCCACACCCAAACAATGCTGATGTTCTATAAAGCATTTATCAGGGGCAAGCTAGAATATGGCAGCATTGTGTATGACTCAGCATCAGAAGCCAACAAGAGGAAGCTAGACACCATACAGACCCAAGCACTAAACATCATCTTGGGTGCTGGAAAATGTACATCCAGAGAAGCCATGGAGGTAGCACTGGGTGTACTTCCACTGAGTCTGAGGCGTAAACAGCTGATGTATAACTACTGGCTAAAGGTAGCTCAAGACAAAAACCACCCTGGATACCAAACGTTCAGCGACAACAACAGCAAAAGGGGGGGGGGGGGGGGGGGGCATCCCATTAGTAAAACTGCAAAGACCGGCAGGATGGGAAGCAGCAGAGAAGATGAAAGAAAAAACTGAGCTAGCAGAGACCCTGAAACAGACAAGACGGTTCAAGCCAACAATCCCACCATGGGAACTAACAGTCCCATTTACTGACTGTAGTCTAGCAAAGGCCATCACCAAGGACACGGAGGACACAGATGCAAGAGACGCGGCCGAGGAATACATACAAGAAATCAATAAGGACAACCTCATAATATACACAGACGGGTCCAAAAATGAACAGGGAGAGGTAGGAGCAGGAGTAGTGGTCCCGGACTGGAAGTTGAAGAGACAGTTCAAACTAACTGACAAGACAGCAGTATGCACGGCCGAACTGGTAGCCATAATGAAAGGTTTAGAGATCGCAGCCGAAAATCCACCACTGAGACTGTATATATTAACAGACTCCCTGTCATCAGTACAAACGCTCGGGAACTTCAATAGAGGCAACAGACCCGACATAAAAGAGGAGACACTAGCGACAGCCACAAACCTCAGGTACATGGGATGCCAAGTCACCATCGGATGGATACCAGCTCACAGGGGTATCCCGGGAAACGAACAGGCAGACAAAGCGGTGAAACGGGGAATAACCAGCTCTAATCAAATCTGCACAGGCCTAGGTAAAGTAGAAGGGAAGAATATAGTCAAAAACCACATTCTCAAGGAATGGAGGCAACAGTGGCGAGACAGCGCTAAAGGCCGCCATGCCTACCAAGTATTGGGTGAACCCAGATACAAGCCACAAGTCAAGACCAACATGAAAGCACCGGCAAACAGACAGCTGTGGAGAATCAGACTAGGCAATTGGAAAGACACAACAGAAAACCCATACTGCAGAGAGTGCCGAGAAAACAACACCATCGAACACTACTTACTAGTATGCGACAAGTACAATAGAGAGAGAAGGGACCTGAGAGAGCACTTCGTCAAAACTGGGAAACCAATGACAATGACGGAGTGCTTGCACATAAACAGCAACCCGGAAACACAGCGACTGGTCAGACAGTTCCTATGCAGAACAGGGAAGACCGTATAACCTCCCTACACTGTATATATGTATATGTGTGTTTGTTTGTATATATGCTTGTTTTTATATTTAACCAAAAAAAAAAAAAAAAAAAAAAAACTGGCGGGGTGAATGGCAGGAAGGTGGGTTGGCTCTTCCGATAGAGCACCTGAGCTGGGAGGACAGGGGGACCTGGTCATCTTGCTGCCACACCACATCCACAAGCGATGAAGAAAAACGCCAAATCACAAACTTAAAGGAGTTCGGGCCGCTGACCAGGGGGACAACTTGAGACTTGCACTTGAATGCTCTGCCCTTGCCTACGTCGAGTCCTTATGAGGACTGGACATGACCGGGACTAGCCCCGATGAGAATAACACAAGAAGAGACAAGCACGTAGCAGTGCTAACAATGAAAAGATGCCAACAAACGAGAGAATGCAGGCCCCAGTAGGCCCACCCAAGGACCGGTCTTTACCAGGACCAGCACACAACAAATCTATCCGACGAATAGAGCGGAACCAATAAAACTAGTAGGAATTAGGACTAACAATCCACACAACTACGGCTCTCAACAATAACCACCGCTGACGAAGCAGGTTAGACGAGACCGAATTTGGAATAGTTTTTTTTTTGGAAAATTGGAATTGGAATTGGAAGCATACAAATTTATCACCCATTATATAAAAAGATATGGAAATATGGTTTATGGCCAAAAGATTGGAAGAGAACTATCTTCATTCCAATACCAAAAAAGGGCAACCTGTAATTATGCACCAACTATAGAACTATTGCCCTGATCAGTCATACAAGTGAAAATCTACTAAACATCATAATGGGAAGACTTTGTAAGAAAACGGAAGAAGAAATTAATGTGTTTCAAGCTGGATTTAGACAAGGAAGAGGAACTAGAGATCACATTCTCAACATGCGTTTAATAATAGAGAAGTACAGAAAATTTAATGGAAACCTATTCTTATGTTTTGTGGATTATTCAAAGGCATTTGACTGTGTACAACATCAGAAACTTTGGAAATCATGAGGAATATGTGCTTTCCATCACATGTAATACAACTCATAAAAATGCTCTAGCTAGACCAACAAGCAGCTGTTAGAATAGATGGCGAGACATCAGACTGGCTTGACATCAAGCAAGGAGTCCGTCAGGGATGTGTACTGTCCGCCTATTTGCTTAACCTGTACGCCGAAAATATAATGAGAAATGTAAGAGAGGATATAGACAAGGAGCTGTATAATGCCCTAAATATCGGTGGTCATGACATACCAGAGTCCCGGTATGCTGATGATACAGTATTGCTGTCCACAAGACAGAATGGTATAGAAAACCTAATAGACTCAACCCAATTGAATAGTGAAAATCCCAACTTATATCTTAACATAGCAAAAACAATGATAATGCATACAGATAAAACTACTATGGAGAAAGAAATATATCGTATTCTGGTACGAACCTAAGGCCTATCCACGTTAATGGCGTGGATAGGCCTTAGGTTCATACCAGAATACGATCAGCGTTGCCAGTAGTGGGATGTGCTCAATATTTAAATCTCAAATCCCGAAACAACCAAATAAATCAAAGAAATATATGAGGAAAACTTGGAGGTGGTGGCAAACTTTGAATATCTTGGGTCATTGATTACCAACAACGGTGACACAATGAAAGAAATAAACGACGACTAACAATTGCTCTTCAAAGACTAAAACAACTGAATAAATTATGGAGTGGGACAGATAGAACTACAAAAATAAAATGGTTAAGAGCATGCATCTTTCCCGCTGCGACATACGCATGTGAGACCTGGACACTTACTAAACTAGCTGAACAGCGCATAAATGCCTTTGAACATAAATGTTATAGACGAGTTCTAAGAATATCTTGGGTAAAGAAAAGAACACATGCATCCATACTTCAAGAGCTAAATATTGAAGAAGGTTGGCTATTAAAGACGATAAAATAAAGAAAATTGAAATATTTTGGTCACTTGAAACGTCACTAAAGTTTGGAGAGAACAATAATGGAGGGGTATATGCCTGGGAAGAGAGGAAGAGGAAAACCAGAGAGAAGATGGGTGCAGGATGTGGCGGATGATCTTCAGATGGGTGTATCGGACGCGGGACATCTTGCTTATGATCGATAGCCTTTCAGGAAGGTTGTTAAGGGAGCGAGGTTCTGCAAAGGACATGCTACGGAATGAATGAATGAATTGGCACATTTATATTTTTCATTTGTGGGTGGTTTATGATAACTGTAAATTTGCAGTAAATGTCATTTTTTTTTTTTACTTTTAATGAGTTGACTATATCCACAATTTTTACCAAAGAAAAAAAAATTCAGGTTCCACCGAGATTTGAACTCGGATCGCAGGATTCAGAGTCCTGAGTGCTAACCATTACACCATGGAACCGATGACGCTATAACGAGAAAATGTACTCATGTACGGTAATCTTTCAATCAATAAATCAATCAAGCATATTTCTAAACGGTGTTAGCGGGCCTTATGGGGAAACGACTGAATGGAGAAGGCGTCACTCAGCGACCGTAGAATGGCCTTCGAAACTTCCAGGGAAGGCCAGCTCGGGGGAAGTCGGATGCATCGGTCAGACAGGCACAAATATCGCAGCTCTAAAGAAAACATACAACGAAACGACATAACAACAGCGGCTCGGTAAAGAAACGTAGTGTACGTGAGTAAGTACGTATGAAAAAAAGTGAACGAATACTAAAACAAGTAAGTAAGTATGATATTGATAGTAAGTGAGTAAGTACGAAAATAAGAAAGTAATTAAGTGAGTTAGTGAGTACGAAAATAAGAAAGTAATTAAGTGAGTGAGTGAGTACGAAAATAAGTAAATAATTGAGCGAGTGATAAGCAAATAAGCAAGCAAACATTGAGGTAAGAAAAGAAGTAATTAAGTACTAAAATAAGTAAGTAACCAAGTGGCTAACGACATTGTTTGTAATCCCATATATCCACTTGGGGAAAACAGCAGCTGCGAAAATCGGCAGCGGTTCGCGCCGCGCAGTTAACTTACCCGGGCGTGGGGGGGGGGGGGGAGGGTATGTGAGCCGGTCGTTCAGAAAGCAATGGCAAACTACTGAACGTAAAACTTTCATAGTACATCAACAGCAGCTGAAAAATGCTGGTGTTTAATGCAACGTCCTGTAAGGGATGTGTAACATTTAAAAAAATAAATAAGTAAAAGTAAGTAAGCAATCAAGTAAGTAAGTCACTATTGATAAGCATTAATAGCGATGAAGGGAAAGTAGGTAGCGATGAGAAGACTCGTTACAATATAACAATTTAATGCTATTATTAGCAGGCCGGTAAATAAACTTGCTGCCTTCAAATGAATTCACGGATTCTGAAAGCAAAGTTCAGAGGACACACTAGACCAGGGGTCACCAAACTTTTTTTCACGGTGGGCCGGATAACTGACAAAATGACTAGTGCGGGCCGCATAATCATTCTGTACAATACTTGCGCTGTGGTCCGTGGCGAAGGTCTTACGGACGTGGTTCGTAATCCCGTATACCCACGTTCGAAACACAGCTACACGCGATTTGGCAGCAGACCGCGTTACGCTGGTTTTTTACGCTATGAATTGTTTTGCTTTCAAAAAGCAATGGCAAACTACTGACCGTAAACTTGCCAAGACATCAACAATAATTGCAAGCCAGAACGAAAGCTTCTGGGGGAAAAAGACGAAAAACTTTTATGAAGTTGCTATCAGTAAACGGGTTTCCTCGTTCTGCCATTTATGCACTATTTTGTACTTGTAAGAGTGACAGATTCATTTTCAGCAAACTTTCTCGTGCAGAGATGTTTTTGTGTTTCTAAACCATGTTTCATTGACTCGTATTTCACAGAGCGTAACTTTCCAGAAAACTTTGAATATGTTGATAGATTTTTTGATTCGTGGTGACGCCGAAGATTGCACTCTTTCGGACCGCGTCCTTCGGTTCACGAGTGAAATTTTTCGGAGGCTCCTGTGGGTTGTCGCTAGAGCTACGGAGATCGTGCTTTGTGTGACGCTTTCCGCGCTGCGGAAACAGACCGAGCCATATGGGATAAAACCTGGTGCAATGAAGTCGACAATGTCGACTTTTAAGTGACTTTTTATTTTATTCTACTCTTTCAATACTTTACTATCCTTTACTTTACTATTCACTTTATGGACAAGTGTCCTTTACTTGACTATTCACTCTATCGCCACCCAATAAGTATTGATAAAGCTTTAACTTTAATGCTATATGAAAACCCACACATGGAGTATAATTCTGTTCTGGGCTTACTAGATCCCCGACGTGTTAAAGTGTGAATAAAATTAGGCGCACTGCCGTAAGGCTGTGGAAGTTAGTCGCGGTTCCAACTTCATAGCAACAGGTCGTCCCCATTATGCTCCGTTCCTATGCCAGTGAATATCACACAAAATGCTCCTCACTGCCCCATGTGAAAAGTGGAACAAGGGGGCTGAGTGGTCTCGAGGTATGGTGTCCGCCTCGAGTATTGGATGTCCCGGGTTCATGCCCCGGTGAGGGCCGGAATTTTTTCACGTGGATTTCTAGTAACAAAATTTCCTCTGTTCTCTGGGTGGTGTGATCGGACGCCCGTGTGTATTGTTGCGCATGTAAAAAATCCTTTGGCAGTTGGAAATCGAAAAAAAAGTAGCCTAACAGCGCTGCTCGGGCAAAATTTCGAGTTAAAAATCTACCCAAAGTATGTCAGGTTCCTCGCTGGTGCTACGGAGTTTGTGCACTGAGCTGAGATTCTCCAGACTCAGGCTTGGGTTGGGAGTAGAACGGAGCACTTATGGGTTACACCAGTGTGCCATGAAGTTGATCCGTCGACTAAACTAAACTAAACTAAAATTGGAACAGACAAGAGTCTCGACTAACCAACAGCCCGCACAGGTACACAGTGCATAATGCCGCCGCCAGAATGTCAACACAAAAGATCTCCAAGAAAAATACAGTTCATCGTCTATGGAAGCGACAGTCACTAGAAAACCAGCAGCCACACATTACTGCATAAGACATTCATTTCGTCATCAATTGGGGCAGCTTGTGACACAGTACTGCCAAGGTAGGTGAATTTGTTCACCTTGATATTCGGCACGGTATGATTATTCCCTGGTACATACTGGTACATACTTGTAACTACAATCTTCTCCAAGTTGATATTGAGCCCAAAGTTGGCACAGGCATATGAGAAAGCTGAAACATTGTGTTGCATGTCTGCCTCTGACTTGGCATATAGAGCGCCATCATTAGCAAACAGCAGTTCTCTGACGCTGTCGCTGTTAGTTTTGGTTTTGGATTTCAGCCTTCTGAGATTGAACAACTTTCCATCCATGCGGTAGTTGATGTCTATTCCAATGTCATTGTTCTCAAAGGCATTCGTCAGCACAACTGAAAACGTGAGACTGAACAGTGTTGGTGCCAGGACACATCCTTGCTTCACTCCATTGGTGACAAGAAAGGGTTCAAACAGTTCACCATTTTCCTGTACTGTTGCCTGCATACCATCATGAAATAGCCGCACTATTTGGACAAACTTTTGTGGACAGCCGTATTTCGCCATAATCTTCCACAGTTATTCTCTGCTGACTGTATCAAAAGCCCCCTCTGCTGTGTGTCCACCGTGACGAGGTAGAGGGGCTTGTGCGTCCCAATGACCCCAAGAGCTATGCCGACGGTAGCACAGCTACTGGTAGGGCCACTCATGTCGGACAGGTCAAGGGAGAGCGACCAGACCAAGAGACACACAAACCTGCTGCCTTGTAGGTAGACTGGGGACAGTCAAAGGCTAGGGAAAGCAACCCGAATAAATGCTTGTCGAAATCGGATGTACTGAGCCACAGGCTTGACAAAGCAGTGCAACGTAACTTAATTCATGATGTCACAAATCAAAATTAATCGATATGGTGCTAATCCCGTGAAGTCCCATCAGGCGGCGATAGTGCCGGGCCCCCTGCCTCGAGGGGGTCCACCCATGACTACTGGTGGTCACCTTCCCCTGTGCTGTGGAGTCAAGGCACAGAGGAGTAGGTTAAGAGCTATTGACCAAATACCCCGGACACTCAACATACTACAGTGGAATGCCGAAGGAGTTTACAAGAAGAAAGACTCCCTAACACAGCGTCTTCATAAAGATAGAATAGATGTGGCATGCATTCAAGAGACACACCTCAACGCCAATCACAAATTCTCAGTCAGAGGATATCAGGCCACACGTTTTGACCGGGAAGGACACAAAGTAGGAGTTCTAATACTTACACGAAATACAATACCTTGCAGCGAAGTATCTGTGATCTCTGACAACCAAACGGAAATTATAGGTGTTGATATAATGATAAAGGACGTGAAAATAAGAATCTACAATCTGTATAGCACAGCAGATAAGGACCTTACACTCTCAAACATGAAAATAACTGACACAAACTGCATTATTGTCGGAGACTTTAATAGCCGTTCAGAAAGATGGGGATACCCAGATACTGACAAAAGAGGAGATGAATTGGAGGACTGGGAAATAGACTCAAATCTCCATCTACTCAACAAAGCGGATGACACACCGAACTTCTACTCTAGAAGATGGCTTACCACTTCTACTCCAGACTTAGCTTTCTGCACAGGAGACATCCTCCACAAAATCGATCGCCATGTGCTGGACCAATTAGCAGGTAGTGACCACAGAGCAATCAAGCTTGTAATGAATATGGAGTATGTTCCACAGGAGCAAAAGCCCTTGCCCCGCTGGAATTACAAACGAGCAGATTGGGACAGATTTGCCATACTAACAGACAAATATTGTGAAAACATAAATACACGATATGGCAACATAAAGCAAATGGTGGAAAGTCTAAACAGAGCGATAATACAGGCAGCCACTGAGTCCATTCCTAGAGGAGCGAGGAAAAATTACAAACCATACTGGACTGAAGAACTACAAAGTTTGGAGGACAAAGTTGAAGATGCCAGGAAGACAGCAGAGAGAGAGAACAAACAATTGAAGCGAACATCTCTCTCAAAGCCATCTCAGCAAAATATAAAATAACAGTAAATCAAACAACAAGAGATTGTTGGAGGGAAAAAACAGAAAACCTGAATTTTGACAGGGATGGAAACAAACTATGGAAACTAGTGAAAGCCATGAACAATGAAGGACCTAGAAACAAACAAATAACAATTAAACAAGGAAATGCCTTGCTTACAGGAAAAAAGGCTGCAAATGCACTAATGGAATACTATGCAAATGCAAACCACATTGATATTACAACCGAACAGAAGAAAGCAATCAAAGACAAACAGATACATCATAGAAATACAGAGACAGCAGCAGAATATATGATGGCAAATCTAACAATGGAAGAAATGGAACAGGCAATGAATACCCTAAAAAAGAAGAAATCACCAGGAAAGGATGGAATCACAAATGAAATGCTAATAGGACTAGGCACCAAGGCAAAGAAGAAACTACTAGCAGTCCTAAATAACAGCTGGAAGAGAGGAATAGTCCCACAGGCATGGAAGGAAGCTATACTAATACCAGTCCCAAAGAAAGGAAAAGACCTGGAAGAACCAAATGGCTATCGACCTATCAGTCTACTTAGCTGTGTAGGAAAATTAATGGAACGCATTATCAATGGCAGGCTAACATGGCTTCTGGAAGAAAATAAACTCTTAACACCACACCAAGCAGGATTCAGAAAGTACAGATCCACTGAAGATCAAATAACCTATATAGCTCAGGAAATAGAGGATGCCTTCCAAGAGAAAAAGCACACACTAGCAGTCTGGGTAGATTTAGAAAAAGCATTTGATAAAGTATGGAAGGAAGGACTGAAAGTAAAACTGCAAAACATGCATGTTTGTGGAAAAATGTATAAATGGATCAGCCACTACCTTGAGAACAGAACTGCCAGGACAAAAGTACAAGGACAAACAAGCAAAATGATGCTGTTGGAGCAAGGTGTTCCCCAAGGAGGAGTTCTTTCACCAACATTATTCCTATATAAATGACATCACAGAAAATTTTCCAGCCAGAGTACACACATCCTCCTTTGCAGATGACCTAGCCATATGGACATCTGAAGAATATATTAGTACAGCTAACAGCAGAATACAGCAAGCCTTATTAGCGCTAGAGGACTGGTCAAAATCATGGCTAGTGAAGATAAGTGAGGAGAAAACAACATCCACAGTGTTCTCCCTCTCAAATAAAACTCAGCAACCTAAGCTGGTATTGAATGGAAAAATATTGCGCCATGAAGAAAATCCAAACTATCTAGGAGTCACCTTTGATCGTCGCCTGACATGGAAGACACAGGTTGAGAAAAATCGAACAAGAGCAAGGCAGAGAATGGCAATCATGAAAAAGCTTGCTGGTACAACATGGGGAGCAGATGAGAAAGTTCTCAAGAAGTTATATACTGGACGGGTGAGGCCAGTACTGGAATATGGCATTGCAGCTTGGGCAACAGCAGCTAAGTCAAACTTTAACAAAATAAGTAGAGTCCAAAACCAAGGAATGCGAATCATAACTGGAAGCCTGAAGACAACGCCTATTAATGAACTAGAAAAGATCACTTGTTTACAACCAATGCAGGATAGAAGAGATAGCAGAGCCCAGCAACAAGCAGAAAAATTTAGAAGATTGACAGACCACCCTATGTACAACAGATTTAATGGTTTTGGAAAGGGAAGACTGAAGCGTAGCAACTTTGTAGAAACTGCAAAACGAAGGATTAGGGCAGATCCTATACTTAACATATCAACAGTCAAGCCCATTTACAATGCACACAAGTTCCCAGCTTGGAGACAGCAGCAACTGCTTGAGATGATAGAAAACATTCCTGGTATTGAGAAAAAGAACACTCAGCAGGAAACCGAAAGAAGAGAAATAACCCTAAACTACATAAAAGAACATTACCCAAGCAGGAATTGGACCCATGCATATACAGATGGATCAGCCAAAAATTCAATAGAGAATGGAGGAGCAGGAATTCTCCTAAATTTAAAAAATGGAGTGAAAAAAAACACATTCAATGGCAACTGGAAAATTTTCAAGTCACTTCAAAGCGGAGGTAGAGGCTCTGAAAACTGCAGCAGAAATGCTCCTGATGGAGGAAAATAAAGAGAAGCAAATAGCTATCTTCACAGATGCAAAGTGAGCTGTCTCAATACTGAAGAGCAATAACAGCACATAACTAGCTGACCTAAGAGCAACACTCCATGGTCTATGCCAGAAATCCAAAAAAAAGTTGTAATACAGTGGATCCCTTCACATTGCAGTATACCAGGAAACGAAGAGGCTGACAGACTGGCAAAAGAGGGCGGACGACTACCACATCCTGACATAGACATAACCTATAATGAGGCAAAGAGGTTGATAAAAAGTACTTATAGAACCAAATGGGAATCAGAGCATCCAGGCCACCAGAAGGATGATGCATATTACAAACTCGACCGAAGAGAACAAGTAGCAATCTTCAGACTCCGCACAGGACATAACAGGCTGAAATACCACTTGTTCAATAAACTAAAGATAGGAGATACCGATGAATGTAATTGTAGAACTGGAAAAATAACTGCAAAACATTTGCTGCAGGATTGCCCAACGTATGCAGAACAGAGAAAGATATTTTGGCCCACACCTGCTTCATTTGAGGACAAGCTCTATGGAGATATCAACAAGCTCAAGTTGACTGCATCTTACTTTAACTACATACAGGTTGACGTTTAAAGGTGCATGAAGACCCAGAGGCATGAAATGGAATATTGCTTGGATAGCAAATCCATTATGTGGAAAGTCCAAATCGAAAGCTCGCTGTGTGGGCTTCATAAAAGGTGGAAAAGTGTCCTAATGGCACGAAATGGAATATTGTTTGGATAGCAAATCCATTACGTGGAAAGTCCGAATCAAAAGCCCATTGTGTGGGCTTCATAAAAGGTGGAAAAGTGTCCTAGTGGCATGAAATGGAATATTGCTTGGATAGCAAATCCATTACGTGGAAAGTCTGAATCAAAAGCCCACTGTGTGGACTTCATAAAAGGTGGGAAAGTGTCCTAGTGGCACGAAATGGAATATTGCTTGGATAGCAAATCCATTACATGGAAAGTCCGAATCGAAAGCTCATTGTGTGGATGTCATCTGCAGACTGCATACTTCTGGTTTCCGGAAGAACAGCCTATGGTGAACGGAAGGCCCAATATACGGAAGTGAGGCTAAGCAGCCATGTGCAGGACGTGACGATTCCTTGGGTGAGCCCAGTACCAGAGCGCTATGTATCGGCTCTGCAAGTATGGAAGCCTCCTTGGATGGCGGGGAATGCCCATGGTCTGCCCCTGCCTTCCCTTGAGGGCTGACCAGGATCTTTGGCTGTTCTATATGGGCCAGCTGGGATGGGGGATAACACCACAACAGTGAGAGTGAAACGTCCTAAGAAACCCCCGGGAAGGTTAACCCGGTCAACAAATGCCCGCAGAAGTTGGATGTGTCGGCCTAACGGCGCAAGAACGCAGCTCTGCTGTAAACAGGCACAACGCAGTCACATCCGGAAAAAAAACTCCGGATGATCGCAGAAGAAGAAGAAGAAGTATCAAAAGCCTTGATAAGGTCAATGAAAGTGGAGAACATTTCAGAGTTTTGCCTTGCAGCTGCTACACAACCTGTGGTGCTATTGATAGATGCAAAATCAGTACTCGAGACGCTCCTGTCTGGGAAATCGTCAGTACTAAGGACACTACTTTATGAACTTAGCAGTCAGCATAAGGTCATACAGTGTGTCGTGTATTCCTTTATAGTGTCGTCCCTGGAGTGAGAGGAATCAACACCCACATTATTTTTAACCCCATATCATTATTCTGGAGAATCCACTAGATTCCGTCCACAACACTCCGTCAGTCAGGTTCATTGTTCCTGTTTCCTAGATAATCACTATTGTTCTTTATACATAGATAATCACTATTGTTCGTGTTACATAGATAATCACTATTGTTCTTGTTCCATGTGGTATGGAAAATAGTCTCACTATTGTT
Source organism: Cepaea hortensis (assembly GCA_963921405.1). Classification (NCBI taxonomy): domain Eukaryota; kingdom Metazoa; phylum Mollusca; class Gastropoda; order Stylommatophora; family Helicidae; genus Cepaea; species Cepaea hortensis. Next base: position 94,883,532 of record OY992883.1, on the reverse strand, counting down.
CATGTTCCATGTGGTATGGAAAATAATCTCACTATCAACTTCCGTGATTCCTATCACTAAGAAGTCTTCTGCCGGATACTTATATGTTTCGGCTCAACCAAGCCATGTTCCTTCAGACCCTTTTTATCATTGGCCCAGTGCAAAAGCCACTGATTAAATCTTCCCGAACTAATTTATCCAGGATCTGAGATAGTGATGTTTCAGCTTGTTTTTTTCATAACTTGAGGGGAACCTGTGAAAGAGAGAACATACCTGGTGAGAGCAACCGAACACTGACCCCTATTAGATGAGTGTAGGCCGACGGCCTCACTCAGATATATATAACAGTGAACCAAACTCTATCATGGGGTAGAGGAGCTCATCACATCGGTCTTCTTCTTCTGCGTTCATCCGAATTTTTTTTCCGGATGTGACTGCGTTGTGCCTGTTTACAGCAGAGCTGCGTTCTTGCGCCGTTAGGCCGACACATCCGACTTCTGCGGGCATTTGTTGACCGGGTTAACCTTTCCGGGGATCACATCGGTCTGAGTTAGGGTAAGACAAGGAAAGACCAAATGTAAAGTGCAGAACCCACCATTGGACATTTCCCCTATCCCCAAACCATCCTCAATCTTTCTACATATCATCCCACTTCACTATTCCCAACCAGCTGAGCTAATTGACCTTTCATACTAGTTAGTTTTAACAATGCGATTGCCTACTGTCTCCGACACTCCTTGAATACCTAACCACAAAGCAACAACACTATGCTCAAGTCCGAAACACTGTCTATCACTAGACTGTTCTACAATATTTACATCTAAATGCTATTGAGTGAATACCTTATGAAAACTCAGCTCTATCCTGAATCGAATCTACACTTTGCCATGAAAGACACATGTTCCTCAACGTCAATTGATACAGAACACAATAGATTCTTTTCTATATTAGAACCGAGCTAGTCGAACACATCAGCCTAGGTCAACTCCCTTGTTCACACTAGCGGAAACAAGTTATATTTTCATACAGTCGGGGATTGTCCGAGTGACGTCATTCGATGTCAACAACAGGTGGTCTTAGCGGCAATCAAATCAAGACGGCGCCCCTCCTTTCATCTTGCGATTCGGGCAGAACAACATGCCGACAATTTCCCGTTTCCTAGGGAAATCTCAAAGACTGGTAGTTTCGTTTGATCCGACATGTTTCCCTACTAGTAACAAACAATTGCAGCTGTGAATACAGACTGCCCCTGTTAGTCTATCATCTTATCGGTAACGACAATGGTCCCGTGACACAGTGGATACCACCCCACTGTGGAATACCCGGAAACGACAGAGCTGATCGATTGACTAAGGAAGAAGCAAAATAAGAACAGCCTGATGTGCCCGTTACATACCACCAAAAGAAAAGAATTATCGAATCAGTCAGAAAGCCACTAAAACCTGCTCAAGATGACTACCACATTATGGACAGACAACAAGTCATTATTCTGCGCCTCAGAACAGGACACAATAGATTACGCAACCACATGTATACAAAATTCAAGATTGGTGAATCAGACATGTGTACATGTGGATTGGCGTCGCAGACAGCAGAGCACATACTCCAAGAGTGCCCAAAATAGAACATATCTAGGCAAACCTTTTGGCCTAGAGAGACAACAGTGGAAGATAAGCTCTAGGACCGCTGACTGAACTACAAAAGACAGTTAAATTCACACAAGAGACAACATTGCAGTTATTGACATATTTCAAGCGAACGAAAGAAGAAGAAGAAGAAGAAGAAGAAGAAGAAGAAGAAGAAGAAGAAGAAGAAGAAGAAGAAGAAGAAGAAGAAGAAGAAGAAGAAGAAGAAGAAGAAGAAGAAGAACTGAACAACTTGCAAAGCTAATGACTTACCGTCGTCGGTTCCATGGTGTAATGGTTAGCACTCAGGATTCTGAATCCTGCGATCCGAGTTCAAATCTCGGTGGAACCTGAATTATTTTATTTTTATTTTAAAAAATAATATTAAGCAATATAACTTTGAATAACATCTAATTGATGAAACCGACAACAGAAGAAACCTACAATGTGATTGTGCCAATTAAGTTCTGAATATTCAAAATAATTGTGTTCAATTTAAATGTGGTATATGTAACAACCCTTTTAGGACGGAACAACATTGGGCCAAATTTAGGTTTCCCTCAGAAGAAGACGGAGCCATTTTTTTGGAGTACAGAAATGACTGAAGTGACAATTTTATAAATTCAAAAAAAAATATTACAACCCTATATAGATATATATAAGTATATATATTCTTAAAGAGGATATAGTAAAGTTTATTTCTGTGTATGATTGAAGTTGTTTTGTTCATGTTTACGCAAATTTGATGACCTCATTTGTATTTTGTGAAAAATAAAATATTTCATACCACTATGTATGAATTGGTACTAAATATTTAAAAAAAATGGTACTCACCTAAAATGTCCTCATTGAATACCTACACCACTTTAGAATAATTGTAAACACTTATGGTTAAATAAACAACACCTATGAAGTCCCTATTGACATTTGTAATAGGTTGGCTATCAACTGGTGACATGTTTTTTGGTCCCGCCATTGCCATGAAAGGGTATAGATAAAACGATCTTCTTGTTCCCAACACACAAAACTACGGGGACACGAGGTTGAAATCCTCATGGGCACTTTCTGTATCACTAAAGTCATTATCTGACAGTCCTGAACTGACAAAATTGCTACTATCAGAGCTAGTCAATGCTAGTACGTCTTCAGGTTCAAAGCTGGCCATTTTAGAACTCAAAAATCCACGAAAAATGGGTTACTTCGAAAAAAAACTGCACAAAATAATGTCCACTTGTCTGAATCACGCTAGAAACGGAAATATGGTGGCTAAAATGGCTGACGATTGCAAGGAAGCATTTGATTGGTCTGTACTATTAAAAGCAAACCAATCAAAGCAGTTCTTACAACGGGATCGGCCCAACTGGCCGAACCGGGTTTTTCACTATGACCGTGTGGTGACGTCACGGCCAGTATATCGGCCTCGTCGTCTTAAAAGGGTACCGCTGCGTGCAATTGATATTCATTATTAGAGGTTTCATTTATACAATAAGTAATTTAAAAAAACGACAAGTGGAAGTGTTCAGCTTTACTAGAACACATTCACAAATGGACGATATAATGGACGTTGCGGCTAGAAAAACTTCATTAGAAGGGAGAAAAACTTCGTCAGAGGGGGGATAATCTCTAAAGAAAGACCGAGGCACTCTCGCACTCCGGTGTCCAAACGATTTGGTCCGGGTATCAATTTTTAAGGTTTCCGTTAATGGAGCTCCCAGTTCAGTGAAATGCGGGATAAATTTCTGGTAAAACCCACACAACGAGAGAAAGGATCTCACATCCTTCTTCGTTTTTGGCCTTGGAGCACATCTGATTTTTTTTCTAGGTTCTTTTCCTTTGGGACAATTTGTCTTGGAGTGATGGTGTGACCCAGAAATTCCAGAGTCTGGTAACCAATCATGCACTTGGTTGGACGAGCAGTAAGCCCTGCTTCCCTGAGCCTATTGAAAACTCTCTCCAAGGATTGCAAATGGTCATCCAAGCTGTCACTGGAAATCAGTATATCATCCATGAATGAGATAATGGACGGATCCTGTAAGGGATCTAGTAAGGTCCTCATCATGCGAGTAAACACACTAGGTGCATTGCTGAGTCCAAAGGGCATGACCTTGAATTCGTAATGCCCACTGGGTGTACTGAAGGCCAGCAGGGGTCGAACCTCTGGTTTGACCAGAATCTGATAATACCCCCGACTCAGATCTACCTTTGAGAAGTACCTAGCCTTATGGAGCCTCGCGAATAACTGAGTTGAATTCGGCAAAGGTTCCACCTGAAATTGAGCATGACTGTTCAGAAGTCGGTAGTCTATAAACAACCGGTGTTCTCCACTTAGTTTGCGTAACAAAACCACCCCCGCATTGTATGGGGATGTGGATGGCGCAATCACGTCATCTTCGGCAGTTTATGTATTTCCTCCTCCAGGGCCTTTTCTTTAGAGAATGGCACTGGGTAAACCTTTTGGCGAACAGGCTCTTGTGTGGTCAAGGTCATCTCGAACTCCACCAACCTCGTTCGTCCTGGTTTATCAGTCAGTTCTCCTTATGAGACTCGAGAACCTGGGTTATCTTTTCCCTCTCCTGGGAAGTCAGATCAGGGTTCATCTGCACATCCTTGTAGGTTTCCTGGTGTACCAGGGGATATTCCCTGCCCTCGTTGGTTCCCACTTCAGTCTCCACTGCAACTACCATTGCCATGAGGTGGGCTGCTTTGCCTCCGGGTCTCTCCTCGTACTTCCGCAGGAGATTGATATGGAAAATCTTCGACTTTCCCCGGATCCGGATCTGATAGTTGGTTCTGGATATCACCCTTTCCACGGGAAATGGTCCTTGCCAACCTATCTCCAGTTTGTTGGTTCCCGTTGGGAGTAGCAACAATACTTTGTCTCCCACCTCTAGAGATCTGTCTTTAGACCTACGGTTGTAATAAGCCGTATGTCTTTTTCTGGCTTTTTTTCAGGTTTTGAATTGCCAGAGTCCATCCCTTGTGAAGTTTTTCTTTCAGTTCCTCCACGTATTTATAAGAGGAGATCACTTCTTCTGACGTCCCCTCCTCAGTCCAACTCCTCAACATGGCTTCCAACGGTCCCTTGATTGGACGACCAAACAGCAAAATAGCGGGTGGTAGTCCTGTTGAGCCATGAGGTACTTCCCGATAGGCAAAAAGTGCTGCTGGGATATATTCATCCCACCTATCAGGTTTTTCCTGGGCCAGTTTCCGGAGCATTGTCATCAACGTGCCGTTGAAACGCTCTACTTGTCCATTGGCTTGAGGGTGGTAAGGGCTGGTATGTATATGGTTAGAGTGGAACACCCTAAATACCTCCTCCATTAGTTTCCCACAAAACTGGGACCCATTGTCCTTCAGAATTTGATCAGGAAAGCCTAATCTAGTAAAGGCCTCCATCAGTGCGTCAGCCACTCGTTTCGAGTCAATTGTGGTCAATGGTAGGGCTTCACCCCACATTGTACAGCAATCCACCATTGTGACTATATACATGTTCCTCTTCCTAGTCCTAGGAAGTGGACCCACGATATCGATGGCTACCCTCTCGAAAGGAGAGTTCATGATGGGCATTTCACACAAAACCACCGGCGCTGTCCAGTGTTTCGGTGCCACCCTCTGGCACTCAGGGCATGACTTCACATACCGACGCACATCACCTGTCATTCCCAGCCAATAGTTATGGCAGGAAATTCGCTGCATGGTGGCGGCAATACCCATATGTCCACTAAAGGAGATGGTATGCCCCATATGAAGAATTTGGGAACGGTGAGCCTTCGGGACCACCAACTGACCGTGTAGGTTGTCTCCCCTTCCGGCTCTCCTGTAGAGTATCCTATTCTTCATGTAGTACTGTCTCCGTTTTGGTGGATCAGCACTTCTCTGCAGCTTCTTGTAGCAAGGACGTAAGGTTGCATCCTCACTCTGGGCAGTTGGCAACTCCCCCCGGCAGTGGGTTAGTCACAATTGCTTCTGCCTGATCCATTCTCGTCTGAGAGCGAGTCTGTATTGCTCCCATATGGATTGGCTCCCTGGGTATTCCCAGAAAAACATACCGAAAACCGAGGATGACGGGGAAAATTGGATCGGTCAATACAGCGGCCTTGATTGTGCCGGTGACATATCTTGACCGAATCTCCACTTTGGCAATGGGCAACTTCATGGCTACAGCACTCTTCTGTGCAGGCTGAATCTCCATGGTCTCACCTGTGAATTGTTCTGGGTGTACCAGATCCGCAGAAATCACGGCCTCTCCGTCCACACCAGTGTCGTATAGATACTCAACTTGTCGGCCGTTAACCTCTATCAATTCCACTACAGGTGGCTTGTCCTGGTCTGGAGTCTCTTCCTCAGCCTCGACCTGTTCGGTGGGCTCCACCATAGGTTTCTCCGGGCACACGGCGAAATGAGAGTCTCCTGACTTAACCCTGCAGTCAATAGCATTGTGCGTGTTCTACCTGCAGTGTTTGCACCATTTCCCTGTCCTAGATTTTCAAGTGCCAGACTTTAGTGAGCTCTCCTGGTGGCGAGCTTCCTTGTCGACCTTGGCATTTTCAGTGACAACCTCCTTTGAAGTCACTTGACATGCCGCGAAGTGAGGGCTCTTAGCTTTCGATTTGCATTCCCTCGTATTGTGAGAGGGTGACTTACAAATCGAACACCACTTCTCCGACCACGGTCGTTTTGGTGTAGAGCTCGAGGTGCTCTTGCTTCCCTCCTTCGTCTTCTCCAAACTCTCCTCTGAAGTTTTTACATAAGGTCCCCCTTCTTGGTTCCGGTGTTTTTGGATGTCTTCCGGTCCTGTTTCTCCTGACTTTTGGTGTTTGTGGAAATGTTTTTCCCCGCCTCCCCATGTACCCCGACGAACCGTTCTGCCAATTTCGTCACGATGTCAATACGTTCCGCCCCTTGTTCTCCCAGGAATGTCCTGAGAGGTTTCGACATTTGCTTCCGCAACTGGTCGACTACCATGAGCTCTTCCAGACTCTCATAATCACGCGCGAATCCAGCCAAATCCATCCACTTATGGAGATAGGATTTCAGACGCAGACTGTAGGCGGCAAACAACTCTCCCGGTTCTCGTTTCGCTGCTCGAAATTTTTTTCCGGTAGGTATGTGACGTAACTTAGAAACGTTTCAGCAGAGCCGTTTTCATTTCGTCGTAGCCGGTCCCGCGTAATCCCTGGGACAGCTTAAGACACCATTTGTCACGATCCAGACCCATAGCAACCTACATTGCCTCGAAGCGTTGTAGGTACTGGTCGATCTTCTCTTTGTCTTCTTCGTAGATCGCTAGAGGGAACTTCATAGTATGGTAACTATGTCCACCTACTGGGGTTGAACCAGGGAGAAAGGAGCCTCCCACTGCTCCCTCAGTTTCCCCACTAGATTGCCTCTTAAGCTCGAGTTCCCGTATTCGGTACCCATGCTCCCTTTTCTGAACTTCTTGTTTAGCTTCTAATCTCTTAGAAGCTTGCTCCGCTTCAAGATTCTTAGCAGCTTGCTCAGCTTCAAGTTTCTTAGCTGCTTGCTCAGCTTCAAGTTTCTTAGCTGCTTGCTCAGCTTCAAGTTTCTTAGCTGCTTGCTCAGCGTCAAGTTCTAACCTTTTAGTGGCTTGTTCAGCTTCTATTCTTAATTCCATCTCAGCCTTCCGATCTTCCCTTTCTTCTTAACGAAAATCCCTCTCCACCTCCTGTATGTAATCCGTCAGTGCAGAACCCGACAAGCCCATTCCTTCCCCCCTTGCCCCTAGTTCTGCCAAATCTAGTTTAGGAGTGGTCATATTTCAGAGAGGTGAGTCAGCAGGTTGAGTGTACATTTTCCCAAAAACAAATATATAGATATTTACTAATTAAAATGTATCTATATATTTAACACCACACAGCACAACACAAAACAATCACTCAATGACAAGAGTAGAATTAGGACCACAGACCTAAGTAGACGTGTGAAGTGTGAACAGCCAAGATATGTGTCTTAACTCCTATCCACACTCACCCTAGCTGGATCCTCACTAATATGATATCACCGTCCCGTATCGAGAAATCCCGTGTCAAAGGATCCCGTTGTCTAGAAATCCCGTTGTCAAAAGATCCTTTTGTCGAGAGATCCCTTTGTCAAAAGATCCCGCTGTCGAGAGATCCCTTTGTCAAATGATCCCGCTGTCGAGAAATCCCCTTGTCAAAAGATCCCGCTTACGAGAGATCCCAGTAATGTCGTTTATTCCTTTATAGTGTCGTCCCTGGAGTGAGGGGAATCAACACCCACATTATTTTTAACCCCATATCATTATTCTGGAGAATCCACTAGATTCCGTCCACAACACTCCGTCAGTCATTGGATACCTCTTTCTCTCTCCCTCTCTCACCACTGGATCATGCCCCCTCTCACACTTCCCCAAAACAACATACTAAACAACTCTAGCTTCTAAAAATCAATAACATTAATTTAATAAAGAAAAGTGTATGTATGTGAGAAGTGTATGTGTAGAATGTATGTCGTATACTCTAGTGTGTCTGCAGAATCAGACCGAACAGCTCAGGAGCAAAGTCTGATCATCCCTGTAAGGATCACACAACATCATCATAGGTCAGCACAAAATGACCTCACCAAAACGATGTGTCCCTTCTGCCAAATGTTGACTTCCTCCAGTAGCTTTTTGATAACCTCGATACATGATCACCAATCACGGATACAGTCCGATACTTATCCTGAATCGATCATACACAATGTTACCAAATGTCCTTAAAGTTCTGAGACTTAACAATCCTTGCATCGTGAAAACACGGAACACTGTCCCTTGTAATAACATGGTTACTTTCTAATTGTCCTAGAGTTTCACCATTACACAGTTATTGTTTACAGTCTCACAGGAATCTAATAATTTAGTAAAAACGCCAGGTTCATTGTTCCTGTTTCCTAGATAATCACTATTGTTCTTTCTACATAAGAGTTTCACTATTACACAGTTATTGTTTACAGTCTCACAGGAATCTAATAATTTAGTAAAAACGCCAGGTTCATTGTTCCTGTTTCCTAGATAATCACTATTGTTCTTTCTACATAGATAATCACTATTGTTCGTGTTACATAGATAATCACTTTTGTTCTTGTTCCATGTGGTATGGAAAATAGTCTCACTATTGTTCTTGCTCCATGTGGTATGGAAAATAATCTCACTATTGTTCTTGTTCCATGTGGTATGGAAAATAATATCACTATCAACTTCCGTGATCCCTATCACTAAGAAGTCTTCTGCCGGATACTTATATGTTTCGACTCAACCAAGCCATGTTCCTTCAGACCCTTTTTATCATGGGCCCAGTGCAAAAGCCGCTGATTAAATCTTCCCGCACTAATTTATCCAGGATCTGAGATAGTGATGTGGCAGCTTGTTTTCTTCATAACCTGAGGGGAACCTGTGAAAGAGAGAACACATCTGGTGAGAGCAACCGGACACTGACCCTTATTAGATGAGTGTAGGCTGACGGCCTCACTCAGATATATATAACAGTGAACCAAACTCTGTCATGGGGCAAAGGAGCTCATCACATCGGTCTGAGTTAGGGTAAGACAAGGAAAGACCAAATGTAAAGTGCAGAACCCCAGTAGCCACCCCACTGGCAGATCCCACCATTGGACATTTCCCCTATCCCCCAACTATCCTCAATCTTTCTACATATCATCCCACTTGACTATTCCCAACCAGCTGAGCTAATTGACCTCTCATACTAGTTAGTTTTAACAATGCGATTGCCTACTGTCGCCGACACTCCTTGAATATCTAACCACAAAGCAACAACACTATGCTCAAGTCCGAAACACTATCTATCACTAGACAGTTCTACAATATTTACATCTAAATGCTATCGAGTGAATACCTTATGAAAACTCAGCTCTATCCTGAATCGAATCTACACTTTGCCATGAAAGACAAATGTTCATCAACGTTAATTGATACAGAACACAATAGATTCTTTTCTATATTAGAACCGAGCTAGTCGAACACATCAGCCTAGGTTAACTCCCTTGTTCACACTAGCGGAAACAAGTTATATTTTCATACAGTCGGGGATTGTCCGAGTGACGTCATTCGATGTCAACAACAGGTGGTCTTAGCGGCAACCAAATCAAGACGGCGCCCCTCCTTTCATCTTGCGATTCGGGCAGAACAACATGCCGACAATTTCCCGTTTCCTAGGGAAATCTCAAAGACTGGTAGTTTCGTTTGATCCGACATGTTTCCCTACTAGTAACAAACAATTGCAGCTGTGAATACAGACTGCCCCTGCTAGTCTATCATCTTATCGGTAACGACAGTGGTCCCGTGACACAGTGGATAACACCCCACTGTGGAATACCCGGAAACGACAGAGCTGATCGATTGACTAAGGAAGGAGCAAAATAAGAACAGCCTGATGTGCCCGTTACATACCACCAAAAGAAAAGAATTATCGAATCAGTCAGAAAGCCACTAAAACCTGCTCAAGATGACTACCACATTATGGACAGACAACAAGTCATTATTCTGCGCCTCAGAACAGGACACAATAGATTATGCAACCACATGTATACAAAATTCAAGATTGGTGAATCAGACATGTGTACATGTGGATTGGCGTCGCAGACAGCAGAGCACATACTCCAAGAGTGCCCAAAATAGAACATATCTAGGCAAACCTTTTGGCCTAGAGAGACAACAGTGGAAGATAAGCTCTAGGACCGCTGACTGAACTACAAAAGACAGTTAAATTCACACAAGAGACAACATTGCAGTTATTGACATATTTCAAGCGAACGAAAGAAGAAGAAGAAGAAGAAGAAGAAGAAGAAGAAGAAGAAGAAGAAGAAGAAGAAGAAGAAGAAGAAGAAGAAGAAGAAGAAGAAGAAGAAGAAGAAGAACCGAACAACTTGCAAAGCTAATGACTTACCGTCGTCGGTTCCATGGTGTAATGGTTAGCACTCAGGACTCTGAATCCTGCGATCCGAGTTCAAATCTCGGTGGAACCTGAATTATTTTATTTTTATTATAAAAAATGATATTAAGCAATATATCTTTGAATAACGTCTAATTGATGAAACTGACAACAGAAGAAACCTACAATGTGATTATGCCAATTATGTTCTGAATATTCAAAATAATTGTGTTCAATTTAAATCTGGAATATGTAACTTAAGAAGTACCGCTGCGTGCAATTGATATTCATTATTAGAGGTTTCATTTATACAATACTAGCTGACCCGGCCCGGCTTCGCCCAGGCCCTGGAGGGGATCTATCTATCTATCAGTCAGTCTGTCTGCTTGTTTGTCTGTCTGTCTGTCTGTCTGGCTGACCCGGCCCGGCTTCACCCAGTCCCTGGTGGGGAGCATCTCATTTAATTCATATAAGTAGTCATATAAGCTCTCCCGTTCCCGACTATCTGTCTGTCTGTCTGTCTGTCTGTCTGTCTGTCTGTCTGTCTGTCTGTCTGTCTGTCTGTCTGTCTGTCTGTCTGTCTGTCTGTCTGACCCTGCCCGGCATCGCCTGGCTCCTGGTGTGGAGCATCTCATTTAATTCATATAAGTAGTCATATAAGCTCCCGTTCCCGTTACCGACTGTCTGTCTGTCTGTCTGTCTGTCTGTCTGTCTGTCCCGGCTTCACCCAGTCCCTGGTGGGGAGCATGTCATTTAATTCATTCATATAAGTAGTCAAATAAGCTTCCGTTCCCGACTATCTGTCTATCTATCTGATCCGGCGTGGTTTCGCCCAGCTCCTGGCGCACAGTAACTTAAAAGAATGTCCTTTCACACACCATTCATTATTTTTAATGAAAACTGTTTTTAATCACCGACATGACAGTTGATAAGTTTTGTAAGCAGAAAAAGATGGGTTAAAATGTTATGCATAATGCATTATTTTTATGCCAACTTTAAAAATACCTTAAAGATTATATCATTATTTAATATAACTCATATGCCTAAAAATAACTATAGACAAAGAGTATATAGAAATGTTATTAAAAGTTATGCCCCTTGAAATAACTTTTCTAGAGTGAAGTCCCCCTGCTATATAGACAATATATAATGAAAATGGAAAAGTAAATGTTATTAAATAAGTAGAAGATTTTACATTAAGAAATTATTATAGTCGGTTACACAGGAATGAAAGGAAGACGTGTAGAAAATTTCATCTCAATCGGATGTACCGTTATCGAACGCATCCAATACATAAATACCCACAAACATACACTCTGTTTTATAGATATAGATTACCATGAGAAATTAATTCAAAGGAAACGACAAGTAGAAGTGTTCAGCTTTACAAGAACACATTAACAAATGGACGATATAATGGGCGTTGCGGCTAGAAAAACTTCGTCAGAAGGGAGAAAAGTTTCGTCAGAGGGGGGATAATCTCTAAAGAAAGTCCGACGCACTGATTCCAGAATTTGAAAGATGTAATTGTGGAACTGGTAAAATGACAGCTAAACGTTTGCTGCAGGATTGCCCAATATATGCAGAACAGAGAAAGATATTTTGGCCCACACCTGCTTCATTTGAGGCAAGCTCTATGGAGATATCAACAAGCTCAAGTTGATTGCAGCTTACTTTAATTACATTCAGGTTGACATCTAAAAGGTGTCTGAAGAGTATTCAGACTGCCACACTTCATACCACAGGTATGTCGGTTACGAAAGCATCCCAGAGGCATGAAATGGAATATTGCTTGGATAGCAAATCCATTACGTGGAAAGTCCGAATCGAAAGCTCACTGTGTGGGCTTCATAAAAGGTGGAAAAAGTGTCCTAGTGGCACGAAATGGAATATTGCTTCAATAGCAAATCCATTATGTGGAAAGTCCGAATCGAAAGCTCACTGTGTGGATGTCATCTGCACACTGCATTCTACTGGTTTCCGGAGGAACAGCCAATGGTGAACGGAAGGCCCAATATACGGAAGTGAGGCTAAGCAGTCATGTGCAAAACGTGACGATTCCTTGGGTGAGCCCAGTACCAGAACGCTGTGAGTCGCTCTGAAAGTATGGAAGCCTCCTTGGATGGCGGGGAATGCCCATGGTCTGTCCCTGCCTTCCCTTGAGAGCTGATCAGGATGTCTTTGGCTGTTCTATATGGGCCAGCTAGGATGGGGGATAACACCACAACAAGCAGAGTCAAACGTCTTAAGAAACCCCCGGGAAGGTTAATCCGGTCAACAAATGACCGCAGAAGTCGGATGTGTCGGCCTAACGACTCAAGAACGCAACTCTGCTGTAAACAGGCACAACGAAAACACGTCCGAAAAAGGAAAAAAAACAAACTCCGGATGAACGCAGAAGAAGAATAATTTGGAAGAACATTGCTACTGATTGCTCAACCTGGCGAAGTCAAAACACTGCTAGCATCGAGACTTTCTAACACAGTGGTTCTCAAACTTTTTTGGCCCATGCACCCTTTCACCATATTTTAAGAATGTCATCCCCGCCCCTTTCGTATTTCCTCCCTATAAATCCCCCCCTCCCCCCCCCCCACAACCCCTACACAGTATACGTAAAAATGGAAGCTAAATTTAATAACACATACTAGAACAAGTCTAGACGTCTACATAAAACGTGATTTGCGGGTCTACTTACGTTATAAAACGAATTTCAGAAGGGCGAGAATTACAGAACCATAAAGTATGAGGGGAAAAAAATCGGTTCTTGTATTAACGCGATCTTGAAATAATCTTATAATCTTAATTTCCCACCCTCACCCCCTCCCCCACTGGAAACCCTGAAATTCGTGAGAATCACTGTTCTAGCAGTTAAGAATCCAGGAACCTAAAGGAATGGGTGGCTACTCTGACTGACAGTTGTTTTAGACGTTTCCGTATCTATGTTGGTCTAATCAACTATTCTCGACCCACTCAAGGACAGACAGGTAGCATTGGATTCATGACAATATGCTCCTCTTGGTAGAGAAATACATGCAAGTTTCAGTGGCCCAACCATGTAAAACTATGTAACTTTCAAATTGTGTTGATTAGTTCGTCTTCCAACTTTGTTGTGTCTTATCTCATTGTGTGTGTGTGTGTGTGTGTGTGTGTGTGTGTGTGTGTGTGTGTGTGTGTGTGTGTATGTGTGTGTGTTTTCACTTTAAAAAGTTGATTAACACAGGAAGGAATGGAGGTCAGTAATTAGGGCCCATGTGTCCAGTCCACATGTTAGCTGGTGCGTTAATGTAATTGTTAAAAGGTTACGTTAATTATATATATATATATATATATATATATATATATATATATATATATATATATATATATATATATATATATATATATGACTCTGTTATTCCCCCGATGTGTCTCCACCTTGCCGTGGTGGGGGAGCTTGAGTGTCCCACTGACCCCAGCCGCTGTGCCAATGGATATAAACTACATATAAGACAGCTCTTGGGATAGGGACCACTCTAAGAGAGACACAACCTGCTGCTCTGCAGGTAGACTGATGATAGCAGTCTAAATAAGGCGAACGATGCCATTAATCTGTCTGGACACAACCTCTAAGGTTCTCAGCCGAGGGGTATGGCTGAACGTCTCTAAGCCAGAAACCCTCAGATGTGAGAGCTTGGCCGACACGTACCCACATCAAAATTGAGGTGAGGTAATGAGCATGCTACATGCTTGGTGCAGATACTCGTTCGATGGCTCTTAGCTGGGGGATATGAGAAATCCCCAGATGAGAGGGCCTGGCCGTTTATCGCCCACAGACACACGGGGGTAAGGTGCTGAGCCGGCAGCACATGTAGCCTACCTCGTGAGCGAGTACTCAAGGTGGAAAAACACTTCGGTCGCACGTTCCGATGAAAATCTGTAACCGTACTCATGGAGTGAGTGTAGTAAAAGGTGAAACATTTTCTCGTTGACACTAAATGGAACGCTTGGCTTGCGAATCCATTACGTGGCAGCCCGAAGCAAAAGCTTGCTGTGTGGAAGTCGAAATAAGAGTCTAACTTGTCTCGAAACCTGAGGAAGGCTAACCTCATTAAAAATGCCCGTTGAAGTCGGAAGTGCCAGCCTATGGGCGGCAAAATAAAAATGGCACTGCGCAATTACGTCCGAGTGAAATGTCTTTCGTGACCGGAAAAGCTCTAACTAGTCTTCCCTCGTTCTAGGAAAATCTACCTAGTTTCCGAATGCCGCTCTTGTTCGGAACAGCTCTGACTAGGTAGTTTTCCGAATGTCTGTCGTGCCTGGAACAGCTCTGGCGGGCACAAAGGTAAGCACATGTCCGTATCGAAAACTCGCTGAGCGGATACCGTCTGCAGACCTGTCTGGTTTGTGCGGGAACGGCCCGGGGCGGACGAAATGCCCAATATATTGAAGTGAGTAATTAAAGCAGCCATGAGCAGGACGTGATGATTCCCTCGGTGAGCCCAGCACCAGGGCGCCATGTGCCGGCCCTGCAAAAATTAAAGCCTGGATGGCGGAAAATGCCATGGACTGTCCCTGCCTTCCTTTGAGAGATGACCGTTGTCTTCGACTGTTCCAACTTGGCCAGCTAGGTTGTGGACGGTACCGCAAAAGTGCGCGTCTCCCAGGAATGCTACCTGGTCAAAAAAGTACGCTAAAGCCGGATGTGTTGGCCTACGGGTTTCGGCCCAAGGGCGCTTAACTTAGACACACCGCAATCACATCTGAAAAAACACTCCGGATGAACGCAAAGAAGAAGAAGAAGACCCTTTTGAGCTTGATTCTAGTTCGTCTTTGTGAAGACACATGAAGAGTGTAGCATAGGTGGGAGCGCAAGGGCAATTGAAATACCACTACTTTTATCGTTTCTTTACTTATTCAGTCAGTGGAAGGATGGGAGATTTGCTCTCAACAGATGAGCAATATCTCCGGCGGGCCTATTCCAGGTGGTTGCGGGATCCGCAAAAGTCAGGCGGGGAGTCTGACGATAGTGCACGCTTCACACAGGCCCGGACACTTGTGATTGTGATTGAAAGTTGTGCGCGCCCTTATGGTCCGGGCTCGTACGAGGCCCTCACCTGTGGAACTTGGCTGAACGCCTTTAAGACGGGTCCCTTGGGTTCCAGGGTCAGGCCATCACTCTCCGCCTGCTCGTGGTGGCGAGGTCTCGGAGGTTTGACGCTGAGCCGCCAGCGTCTGCAGCCTACCTTTTGCCAGACGTACTGGTTATCCATTCCTCTGGAAAACACACGATTAGGCCGAGAGAGGGAACATGTCATTTGGGCACCACATGTTTCTCTGAAGCTCTGCCCAGGCATTGTGATGGAAGTTTGGCCACATTCCAACTCACATACTTTGGTCTGTCAAGACTGCAAGGTACCACACACACACACACACACACACACACACACACACACACACACACACACACACATATATATATATATATATATATATATATATATATATATATATATATATATATATATATATATATATATATATATATATATTTGCGTTTGCTCATTTTGAACGATTTGCTTGAGGGTTAGCTTATCAATTTACTTACGTCCCTCTTCATCATGCGAACTGTCTCAGACTGCTGAAGTACTGACAGATAATGTAACGAGAGCGGTCAACGCCTAAGTTCATCGTCCGCTAAGTGAGTAAAAGAATGGCCAACCATTCCTCCATTCAATCAGACCTACAAAATGTAATGAACCTACATTCACATACCAACAGCACGCTAGTGTTTCGGAACTTCTTCTTTAAAAAAAAATAACCACACAATTCCAGTTGTTGATAACAATCGGCTAGTAATTTTCTCCAGTCGTTTTATTTCATTTTTTTTTTCTTCGGACACGATCCGATATGTAGAAAAAAAAAATTCTCCACCAGATGAAGCCTCTCCCGTCGCTCTACCGACGTCAGAGACTACACCTTCAACTGAAGCCATCAGCAGCCTGGAAGTTTTCAACAGCACCAAGACGAAGCAGCCCAGTTTACCAAAGACCTCCGCATCGGAGGAAACTATAACAATTGTGGACTTTACAGGCAAATTACTGCTAAAATAGACACGCGTGGGAGAAGCCAAACTGTCGGCGCTACCAACAGACAAGATAATCAGTCTGTTGGAAAAACGAGCTGGGAAGAAACAGCATCTACCAGCTGCGCACCTGATGGAGTAGTGGTCTCGATAAATAAAAACCCAAAAACCACAGCACTTATGCAGAAGATTTGCACAAGAAGAGAACACCGACATCAAGCTTCACCACGGCATCTTATTGGAAGCCACCGCACAAGCAAACGATGGGTCATTAAACGAGTCAAGACCTATCTCACCAACGACCAGATCAGGGAGATGCTGACGAGGGAGAACAAGAAACTCAAAATCACAAGCCCTGAGAGGATCATCGGCAAAAATAACATCCCCTCCACAGTCGTCATCGTAACATCGGAGGACCGAGTGATCCCTCAATTCATTAGATGGGACAAGAGAGACCAAGCTCCAGAGCACTACATACTGAGAGTGCTGCAGTGCTCTAAGTACCAGAAATTTTGGCACACCCGTGCCACCTGCAAAAGTGAGGTGGAGGTTGTCATGAAGCTGATGGCAGCGTAGATGAGTTAAATTGATGAGCGAGTGCATCAATATTTAGAAATAGGAAACTCTTAGAAAGGTGCACAATGTGGCACCTATAATAAACGAATGAAACGTCACACGGTACGTAGGATAACAACCCAACTGTAGTTTTGGGGCATTCTATCACCAGCTTCTACAATAGACGGTAGGTTTAGGCGTTCGACAACCAGCTTCCACCATCAGCGTACACACAGAAAGGATCGTCTCAGATTCCTTCAACAGTTTAGACATAGGAAGGTAATTTCACATCTTGTCAATGATTGTAGGAGTTGCTGTCAAATATCATGTTCGATACACGTCGGTAGATATTATCCATACGCAACGACTTGAGAACAACGCGAGGAGGTTTGGGCCATCTTACTTATACCTAGACATCATGACACATCCAATGCAGGCGATATCACACTCAGTTGTCTAACAGTCCAGCCATGTATGCAGGTATGATTTGTGAGCTCAGTGCGAGAATGAGAGCAGTATGCAAGAGCCTGAAGACTCGAGTGTCTGCATCATCAATGGTCGTTTTCTGAAGCTTGCCGACAATAAAGGCGTTGTCGTTCTCCTCATATAGCGTCAGAGACTTGTTGATGGATTAACATGAAGTGTGCTGTCCTGTTGGGGTATACAGTCAGTAGCCGAAGAATCAAACATTAGCCCACATAAACCCCAGAACCGTGGCAGAGGTATGTAGATACTTCTCTGGACCGCATCCATACATCCAGTACCAGCATGCCAAGATCGACAAGGATTTCAGGAGGCCCAACACTAACAGAAAGTGCGCCAACTGCCTCGACAACCAAGGCGCCAGGTACCTCGGCTGCCCCTGCCACCAAGACAGCAAGGAAGCCATGAAGATTGCCATCAAACTAACCTGCCCTATAAAGAGGCTAGAAGGCAGTACGAGGCGACCAATCGACTCACACAAAGCGACAAAGCGCAACTGGGAGGCCAACTGAAGGACCTGAGATCAAAGTTCAAAAGCATGTAGGAAGAAAAAAAGACATGACTCAAGAGACACAGATAACAGCCGTTCAGAGCATCCTGGGCGAAACGAAGCAAGTCTAGCAGAAGATTGAGCAGGATGTCGCTAGAATGGCTGCTATAAAGGCTGAGACAGAAGAAATGCTATCAAATCACACATACATTGACTCGACTCTCTATCAAGAACAGATCGCAATCGAATAACGCAGAGAATGCCTCGCGTTAAAAGTGCCACGCAGAGACATACGCTTTACCATTCACACTGCGAGCGTTATCGAGACAAGTCGCCTGAACATTTCAAGAAGCCTGATACGGGAGAAAATGTCACGTAGCAAGTCCAACAACAAGAAACACGCGGTATCCAAGATGTGCAGCGTAGGAGCCGACAACAAGAAGAAGAACGTGGAGAGCCTACCTGCTAACTGCATCAAAGAGCCTGATACTACAGTTATTACTAAAGCTACCACGAGGGAGAAGATCGACAGCCCAACACAGACAAGAGTCAAGACAACAGAGAAGAAGGAGGAGAAAGACACCAGAGCCGGGAACACCGACTCAAGAACAGTTCGATGGGTTGTCAAGCGGATTCAAGTGGAGCTGACAGACGAAGAAATCCTAAAGCAGCTACGAGAAGAGAATCTTCGCATCCGATTCTTGAAGGCGGAGCGGCTCCTCACCTACTCCAAGGTACCTACAACCTTGGCAGTGGTGACATCGGAGGGCAGCGAAATGCCGACCACAGTGTCAATCAACAAGAGAATGCAGCAGCCAGAGAGATACATCCCAAGAATCACTCAATGTTCCAGATGTCAGAGAGCCGGCCATAGCAGAGCAACGTGTCGCAGTAATACGGAAATCTTCCGATACTGCGCCGACCACCACGACTTCAAGGAGTGTCCGCTAGCCTAGCTGGACACGGACTTCCGAGCACCCAATAACAAACGAAAGTGCGCCAACTGCCTGAGCAAGCATGGAGCAAGATACTTGGGCTTTCCGTATCCGTACCTGCAACGACACAGAGACGTGCTAAAGTTTGTCATCAACACAAAAACACCATACAACGAAGCAAGGCGGAGGTGCGAGACAGCAACCTGCATCTCACAAGCCGAGAAAGAGCAACTGCAAAGCCAGATTGAAGAGTTAAAGAAGCAAGTCAAGCTACTGCAAACATCGGCACCAACCAGCGACAATGGGAAACTTCTTGCTGAAATAAAGGAGATCCAGCGGGACATCAAACAAGAGGTGGAGAACATGAGGCAGACGACAAAGATAAATGAAGAGATTCTACGAGACATCAAAGCGGTAAGAGAAATGCTAACAACTGAAAGGGAGCCAGCCCAAATCAAACCAGCACAATAAACGGAAAAGAACACAGAGAAACCGCAAGAGAAAATCCAACAAGAGACCGAGCCGGAACCGCAAGACAAAGTCAGCAGCCCAGCCACGACAATATCCCGCCAGACATCCAAAGAAAACCGAGATGAGCACCCTGATGACGGCAAGGAGAGGCACTAGGAACCTACTTGGAGGAGCTGCGAGAATCGGCAAGATTGGAGGAACGCTGACACCAGGAATTCAGAAGGCGCTGGGAAGAAAAAGAAAACAAGAAGCCCAAGAAACGCAGGAGACCGGTAGACTACCCAGAGGTATACTATGAACCCGGGACGGACCCGACTACGAATACTATATAGAAGACAGAGAGATGCTCCCGTGGATGACCGCAGAGGAAAAAATCGAATGGCAACAGAAGCTCAAACTAGAAGAAGAAAAAAGGCGCAAGCAGGAAAATGGAAACGTAGAAAAGCTCCTACAGAAAATACATAAAAAGGACGCAAAACAAAAACAAATAAAAAGTCCTTTTAAGGACTGGAGCCAGTCAAGCCAAACGAGCAGGAGCCTTCATACCAACAGATACCACAAAAAGAGACGAGCACAAAGGACAGTCACCGACCGATCCACCAGCTGACGTCACAGACACAAACAAACAGAACCAGTCCGGATCCGGACTAACTCGTAAGAGCGCACAAGACAAGAATTAGGGTGAATGAACCCAAATAAACCACGGACCTCAACAATAATCACAGCTGAAAAACGCAGGTTGAACGAGGCCGAATTTGGAATTTTTGTTTTGAAAATTGGAATTGGAATTGGCATACGCTATACGCAGTCGGGAAGAAGAAGGCTGAGGCGAGGAAGGCCGCTGCGACTTCTGAGGCCATTTCTACACACAGCAGTTATGTTCCTACACCAGCTGAGACCGTTTCCGTTGCTGAAGAAACCACAGCTGAAGCCAGCAGCAGCCCGGAAGTTCTCAACAGCACCATGGTGATGCAGCCAAATCTACCAGAGACCTCCTCACAGGTGAAAACAACAACAACAACTGAGGACTTCACCGGCAGAATACTGCTCAAACAGACAAGCATTGGAGAAGCTAAACTGTCGGCGCTACCAACAGACAAGATAATCAGTATGTTGGAAAAGAGCTGGGAAGAAACAGCATCTACCAGCTGCGCAAGACACCTGATGGAGTAGTGGTCTCCATCAACAAAAACCCAAAGACCACAGCACTTATGCAGAAGATTACACAAGAAGAGAAGACCGACACCAAGATCCACCGCGGCAACTTTTTGGAAGCCACCAGGCACCGCACATGCAAATGATGGGTCATCTCACCAACGACCAGATCAGGGAGATGCTGACAAGAGAGAACTGCAAACTCAAGATCACCAGTGCTGAGAGGATCATCCGCTAGAATAACATCCCCTCCACAGTCGTCATAGTAACATCGGAGGACCGAGTGATCCCTCAATACATCAGATGGGACAGGAGAGACCAAGTTCCAGAGCACTACATACTGAGAGTGCTGCAGCGCTCTAAGTGCCAGAAATTTTGGCACACCCGTGCCACCTGCAAGAGTGAGGTTGAGGTTTGCAGTTACTGCTCTGGACCCAACCCATACAACCAGTGCCAGAAAGCAAAGATCGACAAGGACTTCAGGATGCCTAACTCTAACAGAAAATGCGCCACTGCCTCGGCAACAACGGCGCCAGGTACCTCGGCTGCCTCTGACACCAAGACAGCAAGGAATCCATGAAGATCACCATTAAAAGTAACCTACCCTATAAAGAGACTAGGAGGCAGTACGAGGTTACCAATCGGCTTACAAAAAGCGATAAAGCACAACTGGGATGCCAACTTAAAGACCTGAGAGCAAGGTTCAAAAGCATGGAGGAAGACAAGACGCAAGAAACGCAGATATCGGCCGTCCAGCGCATCCTGGACGAACTAAAGCAAGTACAGCAAAAAATTGAACAGGACGTCGCTCGAATGGCTGCTATAAGGGCTGAAACAGACGAAACTCTATCAAAACTCTAAGACGAGAGAGAAAAGACAGAAGAAACTCTCAGACAGATACAAGAAGAAAGAGCACAAATAGAACTATTCAAGTCCAAGACCGAAACATCAGAACCAGAAAACACAAAGGCTAAGGCAGAAGAGGAATCAATAGAAGATGAAATAGAACTGGATGAAAACGGGTACACAAACCAACAACAATGGTTCTAGAGGCGGTATCGAAAGAACTTAGTCGGAACCGGCCACGACACAAGAAATCAAAGACCCAGAAGATTCGAAGACAACCCAAGACAGGGAAAGAGGTGGAACACCAGGAGAGACGACAATTGGTAAAACTCCCATAAGGAAAGAGCACCATATGACGGGGTGGGTACACAAGTGCATGACTCTGGCCAGACATGTAAAACCACAAGGATGAAATGAACTCAATCGCAGCAACTCAACTTTTTCAAGGAAGCAGAAATAAGCAGCATCATTTAGGAAAGCAGAGCGAGATACAATATAAATGCCCCAAATACAACCAAATCGATATAGTCGAAGGTTGAACGGGACCATTCATCACAGCTGAACTGGAATGCTATCAAAAATTCAAAAATCAAAAGAAAAGACAGAAGAAACTCTCCAAAAGATAATTGACCTTCTCAAGACCGAAACACCTGAACCAGAAGATGCACAGTCCCAGACAGAAGAAGAAGAAGCAGCAGATAAAGAAGTAGAATTGGGCGAAAACGACTACCCAACTGAAGCCGCATGGGCAAAGACTGCATTGCTCTCCACCAGGATCGAACTATCGAGCCGACCACGACACACGAAATCAAAGAAGACCTAGAAGATTCGAAGACAGCCCAAGAAGGGGGAAGAGTGGAACACCAGGAGAGACAACAACTGGTAAAGCTCCTTTAATTAAACAGCACCATATGATAGGGTGGGTACAAAATTACTCTAGGCCTTAACAAGTGCGCAACTCTGTCCAGACATGAAAAACCTCATCAAGAAAGCAACGAATACAATCAACCCATTAGAAGCCGGGACGCTGACAACAAGCAGTCCAATCTACGAAAGACAAACTACAAGCTACACCATAGAGGTCCCAATTATAGCCAAGACGAAAAATCGAAGGCTGAAAGGAGGTATTCGTATAAAAAATTGGAATTGGAATTCATGTCTGGTATGCTGTTTACGATCTAATACCTATTAAACGGGTTAATCTATTGAGTTGAGATTATCGAACAAGAAGTAAAGCTAATACAGTATAACCATAGGTTCCATGGTGTAATGGTTAGCACTCTGGACTTTGAATCCAGCGATCCGAGTTCAAATCTCGGTGGAACCTATTATTGTTATTTTTTTATTTATTAATATTTTTTTTTTGTTTGCTATAAAGTCATATGAAGGATACAATGTGTAATATATAATTGGGACAGCAGACGACAGAAGAATATAATTGGGACAACATATTTGTCATGTTTGACAGCTCATTTCTATGAAAGTAATTCTTCTACACAGAAAGTACAGATCCGCTGAAGATCAAATAACCTATATAGTTCAGGAAATAGAGGATGCCTTCCAAGAGAACAAGCACACACTAGCGGTCTGGATAGATTTAGAAAAAGCATTTGATAAAGTATGGAAGAAAGGACTGAAAGTAAAACAGCAAAAAAATGCATGTTTGTGGGGGTAAATGTACAAATGGATCCGACACTACCTTGAGAACAGAACTGCCAGGACTAAAGTACAAGGACAAACCAGCAAAAAGATGATGTTGGAGCAAGGTGTCCCTCAAGGAGGAGTTCTTTCACCAACATTATTCCTAGCATATATAAATGACATCACGGAAAATTTTCCAGGCAGAGTAATTACATTCTCCTTTGCAAATTACCTAGACATGTGGACATCTGAAGAATATATTAGAACAGCTATTCCCGTATACTCTCGTGAGTAATATGACGTGCGCGAAAATTGATAGCGGTTCCATCCGCGTCGGTAACTTACGGGGAATGTGAGCCGGTCGCTCAGAAAGCAATGGCAAGCTACTGAGCGTAATCTTGCCAAGAAATCAACAATCAGCTGAAATATTCTGATGTTGACAGCAATGTCATGTAAACGATATGCGAACAATAAATAAATAAATAAATAAATAAAAACAGCAGCATACAGCAAACCTTATTAGCATTAGCACTAGAGGACCGGTCAAGATCATGGCTAGTGAAGATAAGTGAGGAGAAAACAACATGCACAATGTTCTCCCTCTCAAATAAAACTTAACACCCTAAGCCGGTATTGAATGGAAAAATATTGCGCCATGAAGAACATTCAAACTATCTAGGAGTTAACTTTTATCGTCGCCTGACATGGAAGACATAGGTTGAGAAAAACCGAACAAGAGCAAGGCAAAGAATGGCAATCATGAAAAAGCTTGCTGGTACAGCGTGGGGAGCAGATGAGAAAGTTCTCAAGAAGTTACACACTGGACAGGTGAGGCCAGTACTGGAATATGGCATCGCAGCTTAGGCAACAGCAGCTAAGTCAAACTTTAACAAAATAAGTAGAGTCCAAAATCAAGGAATGCGAATCATAACTGGAAGCCTGAAGACAACGCCTATTAATGAACTAGAAAAGATCACTTGTTTACAACCAATGCAGGATAGAAGAGATAGCAGAGCCCAGCAACAAGCAGAAAATTTAGAAGATTGACAGACCACCCCATGTATAAAAGGTTTAATGGTTTTGGAAAGGGAAGACTGAAGCATAGCAACGTTATAGAAACCGCAAAACGAAAGATTAGGGCAGATGCTATCCATCCATCCATCATGTGCCATGCCGGTAAGCGTGGGCGGTCATGTTCTGCCATCTCACTCGATCACCAGAGTCGTGGATCAGCTCCGTGTTTCTGTCTCGACCATGCCACAAGGCCAAGCCATCCAGGTACTTGCTTCTAGGTCTTCCCCTTGATCTGTTCCCCTCGATCTTACCAGTTGTCACCAAATTCTCCAATCCATTTCTTCTCATAACATGCCCAAAAAATGTTGACTGTCTACGTCTAATTTCTCTAATCAATTTACGATCTTCATTTGTTTCTTGAAGGACTTGTTCATTGGTCTTTCTGGCTGTCCATGGTATTCTTTGCATTTTCCTCAGAAACCACATCTCTACAGCCATCAGATGTTTTTCAGCCTGACTGCTCATTGTCCACGCTTCACATCCATACAAAAGTACAGGTTCAATGTAGCATCTCAACACTCTTTTTCTCGTTTCAATTGACATCTTTTTATTGGTCAATATGTTTTTCATCTTGCTAAAGGCTACTTTTGCCATGGCGATTCTTGTTCTAATCTCTTCAAGGCATCTCCCAGCAGATGCTATACTTAACATATAAACAGTCAAACCCATTTACAATGCACAGCAGCAGCAACTGCCTGAGATGATAGAAAACATTCCAGATATTGAGAAAAAGAACACTCAGAATGAAAAAGGAAAAAAAATCGCCCTAAATTACATAAAAGAACATTACCCAAGTAGCAATTGAACCCGTGCATATACAGATGCATCAGCCAAAAATTCAATAGAAAATGGAGGAGGAGGAATTCTCCTTAATTTAAAAAAAACATGGAGTGAATAAAACACATTCAGTGGCAACTGTAAAATATTCAAGAAACTTGAAAGCAGAGGTAGAGGCTTTGAAAACTGCAGCAGAAATGCTCTTGATGGAGGAAAATAGAGAGACGCAAATAGCTATCTTCTCAGATGCAAAGTCAGCTGTCTCAATACTGAAGAACAAAAACAGCACAGAACTAGTAGACCTAAGAGCAGCACTCCTTGGACTCTGACAGAAATCCAAAAAAGTTGTAATACAGTGGATCCCATCACATTGCAGTATACCTGGAAATGAAGAGGCTGACAGACTAGCAAAAGAGGGCGGACGACTACCACAGCCTGACAGAGACACAACCTATAATGAGGCAAAGAGGTTTATAAAAAGCACTTATAGAACCAAATGAGAATCAGAGCATCCAGGCCACCAGCTAAACATTTGCTGCAGGAGTGCCCAATATATGCAGAACAGAGAAAGATATTTTGGCCCACGCCTGCTTCATTTGAGGACAAGCTCTGTTGTGATATCAACAAGCTCAAGTTGCCCGCAACTTACTTTAATCCATGGAACCGACAGTATATAGATGTTAGCTATATTGTCTTCTACAATAATCAATAAATCGTCACAGTGACTATTGCTTACTGGCACATGCTATCACGCTTCCCTACATCTAGCGAAAGAATACAATTAAATATAAAGTTGTAGAAAAACTGGGAATGAAAAGAGAGTGATTAAATTAATACAACAGAGACAAGTGAAATATTTTGGCCACATAAACAAAAATGACATAATACTCTTTTAAAATCCATACTTGAGGGTAAGGTTGGTGGCAAACGAGCAAGAGGTAGACAATTATCAAGTGGTAAGATAACATCAAGAGATGGACGAATAGCAGTTTGGCAGAATATATATATATAATCAAGGCGAGAGACATTGTTGGAGATCCATTGCAGCCAACCTTCATTTTGGAGACGGACCAAACAAAGATGGATGGCGGAAAATGAGAAGTAAGGGTGTGTCGCAGTTATGACTTAAAAGTTGTTGATAAGGTAGCAGGCATGTTGCATTATATATCAAATTAAAGGGGATGCTTAGGAAAAACTACTGTATATAAGCCCACGGCAGAAGTTGCTTAAGACGATTAACCATCCCATGGCATTTAATAAGTTTTTCTTCTTCTTCTGAGTTCATCTGGAGTCTTTTTTCGGACGTGATTGCATTGTGCCTGTTTACAGCAGAGCTGCGATACTTGCGCCTTTAGGCCGACACATCCGATTTCTGCGGGCATTTATTAACCGGGTTTATCATCCCGGAATTTAATCAGTTAAGGTCTTTGAATGTCATTTTTGTTATGTTTTGTGTTGTTCGTAAGAAAGTAATTCAATACGTAAGTAACACAAACCATAGCACTAATTCCATTGAATTGCCAAGCGTGAAAACAACCAGCGGTTCAACATGTGGTGTCTTTCTTCATCAAAGCAAAACCGATCAACTAGCAAGACACCATACCGCCCATATTTACAACGCAATTAAAATAAGACCATTAGATAATAATATTAGCACAGACATAAGGAGGCAGCTGCAAATATGATCCTAACAGAAATATACTTTGTGAATATGTAACAGAAATGCTGTTGTTTGTCCGTCAAGAATGATGATGACCATTCGTTTCATCCAGTGGGGTTGAAAGTATGGAGCCGTGAGTTCTAAGATGGCTGATAAGGCCTATTTTGGCTCGAAATGTTCTTTGACAATATGGGCAAAGAATGCTTGATGTTCCAGGACGTAACAGGAATACAAGTAGGACAGTCAAAGGGTCACTCTAGCATTGTGCGCGGTAAAAACGGCCCCATTTTTAAAAGCCCTGTTGGTATACAAGTTTGAGAATCCGGTATTAAATTTATCTGAACTGAAACGAAACTTACAAACAGTACGATTATGTTGCCACTATCATTTCATTTAGATAGTTAATTTTTAAAAAACAATTGCAGGTTCCACCGAGATTTGAACTCGGATCGCAGGATTCAGAGTCCTGAGTGCTAACCATTACACCATGGAACCGATATGATAAAGCGTTAGCTATATAGACTTGTACAATAATCAATAAATCGTTACAGTGAGATGTCTTGCTTACTGGTACAGGCTGCCATGCTTCCCTACATCTAGCGAAAAAATAAATTAAATTACAATGTTGTAGAAGAAATGGGAATAAAAGAGAGAGAGAGAGAGAGAGAGAGAGAGAGAGAGAGAGAGAGAGAGAGAGAGAGAGAGAGCGAGAGAGAGAGAGAGAGAGAGAGAGAGAGAGAGAGAGAGAGAGAGATAACATTAATACAAAAAGACGCAAGTGAAATATTCAATTTCACACACACACATTTATATATATATATATATATATATATATATATATATATATATATATATATATATATATAATAAAGCTAGCCCACACACAAAAAGCAGCCCAGCTTGGACTGGTAAAATCAGTCTGGGGTTCTCACTTGTAGTAGCAACAACTACCACTAGTAGTAATATCAGTGAGTATCTCGTGTGTGGGCTACTTTCAAAGTTCACAGCGAAAGGGACTATGCCCCCCCCCCCCGCCACTTTTTTTTAAACCGATGGCGATGATTGATTGATTGATTGATTGATTGATTGATTTAGGAACCGACATCACAGCATTCGGGGCATTCCCATAAGCGCCCCGTCCCCATCCTCAGCAGCCAGCGAAGAGTTCCAACACCAATATTACCAGTAGCAATCTAATTATATGTCCGTCTCGCCTTTCCTCTGAGCGTCGAGCGTCGGCCAGATCCCCTCGTCACTCCCCGTTGTCTCATTCTTGCCAGACTATGGTGATCCATTTGCGCCTCCGAGGTGTACACGAGCTCCCACAAGGCCGCAACCACGTCTGCCATGTCATGCATCAATACTCCACCAGGTTTTGCAGAGCCAGCCAATCTGTCAGCCTGTTCATTCCCCAGCACACCGGCATGCAACGGAGAAAAGATCCAGGCGATGGTTGCCACCCGTGACCTCCGAAGCGAAGCAAGCCACTCTGCCCGAAGCTTGCCTGTCCTCACCTTCCTCAGCATGCTTTCTGAGTCAGTTACAATCTCGATGTGTGTGTGTATCGTATTCTCCATCCAGCGGAAAGCTGCACTGACCACCTCCACCTCCATTCTTAAGCTAGATGTTGTGGTATCATATGCCAGGCTCTCCTGCACCAAACGTCGACCATTAGCTTTTGCTAAAAGAAACCAGACACTTCTCCTATATCTCAGCACCGACCCATCTGAGTAGATAATCACATCACCCGAGCGAGCATTATCCTGTATTAGTTGCTGGATTTCCACTTCCGTGGCCCCTGCTGGCCACTCCTTGCACTCCCGGCTCAATGTGATTATAACTCTGCACAAGTCTGACTGCTCCGCTAGTACCCTGACCCACTCCTCTCCTCGCCTAATGTTCTCCAAGATTGCACACCTGTCTAATCGTATCCTCCGCCTGAGCCATCCATGATTTAGTTAGTTAGTTAGTTAGTTAGTCGCAGTTCCAACTTCACAGCAGCGGGCCGTCCCTATTATGCTCCGTTCCTGTGCCAGTGAATATTACACAAAACGCTCCCCACTACCCAATGTGAAAAGTGGAAAAGACAGGAGTCTCGACAAACAACAGCCCGCACAGATACACTGTGCATAATGCCGCCGCCAGAATGTCAACACACCAGTCCCCCACGAAACACCCAATTCATCTCTGATGGAATCGGCAGTCATTTTCCTATCTGGATGTTTCCTAGATGTTCACCCACACAGTCCACGAAAATACAGTTCATCACCGACGGCAGTGGCAATCAACCAGAAGCCCAGCAGCCACGCATTTCTGCATAAGGCAAAAACCGGTCAACTCTGGGACATAGTCACCTGCCATCGCTCCGAACATGCAGTCACGTTCCAAAAAAAAAAAAAACAAACTTGGGCAGATTCAAAAGCACTTCACACGAAACTCACAGCTCACAGTGTCGCGCCACGCACTCACTCAGTAGCAGGGCGACATCCATGATTTCCCTCTTATCAGTCGCTGACCCTTAACGGCGTCTAGCGCCTCATGCAACGGGTGATCTGCGTCTGCAGCTACTCTGAGGTATGCCTTCATCTGCATCACCTTGAGCCTACCAGCAACAGTCGGCAGACCAAGGATGTAACGCATACACACTACTGGGGTCTCTGGTGCATTCCAGAATGACCCGCATAGAAACAATACACTCACTGCATTATCGTAAATTCTGCTTCCACTTCCATACCGTCAAATGG
The DNA here is from genome assembly GCA_963921405.1 of Cepaea hortensis. Lineage (NCBI taxonomy): Eukaryota > Metazoa > Mollusca > Gastropoda > Stylommatophora > Helicidae > Cepaea > Cepaea hortensis. Next base: position 94,854,124 of record OY992883.1, on the reverse strand, counting down.
CGATGGGGAACCATCATTGATGAACTAACTCCCTTACCATTTGAGTTCTGCCTTTTGGTGATTATTTACTCGCGTGTATGGCGAGGACATATGACCGACATTTTGCATGGGTTTCCATTAAACTAGCACAGAGCCCGCTGGTGCCCAGGGTTCAGGGTTTCCGTTTAACGCGACGCAACGGCCGTACTTAACTACTAACTTAACTTTTCATAACATTCTCCTGTGTTTATCATTACGGTGTCAGGTTCAAATCCCAGCGTGCCTATCTGAAGCATTAAATGTCTTTATTGTCATTTATTGTTTTTGTTTGCTTAGTTCGCTCGCATTGAACTCAAGCGTAGTCCACGCTGGACTGATATTTGCATGTGGCCTAGCTTTCCTTATAACCAGTGTCCCTCACCATCAGGTGGACCCACTCCGGTTTCAGAGGTAGTCTTGTGCGTATGTGTGTATTTTGACTTGTATTTTAATACTTAGTTAATTGGTCATACGTTGTGTTGGAGATTGCTCGATGTAGAGAGGAATGATAGCCTATCCCCAAAAAGACACGTCTTTATAACGATTTATTGATTATCGTACAAGAAAACATAGCTAACAGTTATCTCCCATCGGTTCCATGGTGTAATGGTAAACAAGCAGCCCAAAGTACGAAAGACAAACTTCAAGCTACACCATAAACACCTCTACATAGCCAAGTCGAAAACCCGAAGGCTGAAAGGGGGTACTCGTACCAAAAACTCAATTGGGTTGGATTGGAATGGTGTAATGGTTAGCACTGAGGACTCTGAATCCTGCGATCGGAGTTCAAATTTCGGTGGAACCTGAATTGGTTTTTTTTTTTTTTGGTCAAATCTAAATGACATGATTGTGGCGTAGGGTTCATTTCAGTTAAGATAAACTGATTTTTTTTTCTCTTGCAAATCTAAATGACAGGATTGTGGCGTAGGTTTCATTTCAGTAAAGATAAACTTAATACACGGTCGGGTTCTTAACCTTGTACTTGTTCACCAACAAGGCTTTTAAACACGGAACCGTTTTGACCGCACACAACGCATAGAATGACTCTTTGACTGTCCTCCTTCCTGTATTCCTGTCACATAGTCATAACATATATTTATGTTAGGTTCATTTGTGTAGCTGTCTCCCTATTGTCCGTGTTAACCTGGTTATGTCACGGTCCTATCTCCACTGTGTTGTAAAATCGTGTCGGGTTGTATGTTGTCTAGCAAGGTGATCGTTCTTGCTCTGATGATGAAAGACACCACATGTTGAACGGACGGTTGTTTTCATGCTTGACGATTCAATAGAGTCAGTGCTATGGTTTGTGATACATATATTTATTTATATTTAATTACGTATTTAATTACTTACATACATACTTAACACTTACTTAGGCATTTACTTATACACTGACTTGCTTGAATATTTGCTTACTTGCTTATTTTCTTTTGCGCGTACTTACGTATTTGCTTACTACCTTACGGGCGGTCAGCGTGGCCGAGTGGATAGGCAGGTTCGTTCTTAAACTTCCGGTGTGATGATGCCGAAGTAGCGAGTTCAACCCTACATCGGTTAGTTGGACTAGAATGTTGCATTCTTGTCCTTGACTTGAGGACGTAAATTACAAGTAGCTCTGATGTTGGTGTGGGTTCGCCTGATGGCGAGGGACACTGGTAGCCTAATAGGGAAAGCTAACCAACACGCAAAAAAGCAGTCCAGCCTGGACTGGTAAGATCAGCCTGGGACTACGCTTCTGATTCAGTTACAATCACGACCGAACCAGAAGATGCAAGAACACAGACAGAAGAAGAAGAAACATATGAAGAACGATATCGCTCACCACCAAGATCGAACTGGCGAACACCGAGAAGATTCGAAGGCAATCCAAGACAGGGAAATAGGAGGAACACCAGGAGAGATGACAACTATTAAAGCTCCCTGAAGGAAACAGCACCATAGGATAGAACGGTCAATTACTCTTCTTCTTCTTCTTCTGCGATCATCCGGAGTTTTTTTTTCCGGATGTGATTGCGTTGTGCCTGTTTACAGCAGAGCTGCGTTCTTGCGCCGTTAGGCCGACACATCCGACTTCTGCGGGCATTTGTTGACCGGGTTAACCTTCCCGGGGGTTTCTTAGGACGTTTGACTCTCACTGTTGTGGTGTTATCCCCCATCCCAGCTGGCCCATATAGAACAGCCAAAGATCCTGGTCAGCCCTCAAGGGAAGGCAGGGGCAGACCATGGGCATTCCCCGCCATCCAAGGAGGCTTCCATACTTGCAGAGCCGATACATAGCGCTCTGGTACTGGGCTCACCCAAGGAATCGTCACGTCCTGCACATGGCTGCTTAGCCTCACTTCCGTATATTGGGCCTTCCGTTCACCATAGGCTGTTCTTCCGGAAACCAGAAGTATGCAGTCTGCAGATGACATCCACACAGTGAGCTTTCGATTCGGACTTTCCATGTAATGGATTTGCTATCCAAGCAATATTCCATTTCGTGCCACTAGGACACTTTTCCACCTTTTATGAAGCCCACACAGTGGGCTTTTGATTCAGACTTTCCACGTAATGGATTTGCTATCCAAGCAATATTCCATTTCATACCACTAGGACACTTTTCCACCTTTTATGAAGCCCACACAATGGGCTTTTGATTCGGACTTTCCACATAATGGATTTGCTATCCAAGCAATATTCCATTTCATGCCTCTGGGTCTTCATGCACCTTTAAATGTCAACCTGTATGTAGTTAAAGTAAGCTGCGGTCAACTTGAGCTTGTTGATATCTCCATAGAGCTTGTCCTCAAATGAAGCAGGTGTGGGCCAAAATATCTTTCTCTGTTCTGCATACGTTGGGCAATCCTGCAGCAAATGTTTTGCCGTCATTTTTCCAGTTCTACAATTACATTCATCGGTATCTCCTATCTTTAGTTTATTGAACAAGTGGTATTTCAGCCTGTTATGTCCTGTGCGGAGTCTGAAGATTGCTACTTGTTCTCTTCGGTCGAGTTTGTAATATGCATCATCCTTCTGATGGCCTGGATGCTCTGATTCCCATTTGGTTCTATAAGTGCTTTTTATCAACCTCTTTGCCTCATTATAGGTTATGTCTATGTCAGGCTGTGGTAGTCGTCCGCCCTCTTTTGCCAGTCTGTCAGCCTCTTCGTTTCCAGGTATACTGCAATGTGATGGGATCCACTGTATTACAACTTTTTTGGATTTCTGGCATAGACCATGGAGTGTTGCTCGTAGGTCAGCTAGTTCTGTGCTGTTATTGCTCTTCAGTATTGAGACAGCTGACTTTGCATCTGTGAAGATAGCTATTTGCTTCTCTTTATTTTCCTCCATCAGGAGCATTTCTGCTGCAGTTTTCAGAGCCTCTACCTCCGCTTTGAAGTTACTTGAAAATTTTCCAGTTGCCATTGAATGTGTTTTTTTCACTCCATTTTTTAAATTTAGGAGAATTCCTCCTCCTCCATTCTCTATTGAATTTTTGGCTGATCCATCTGTATATGCATGGGTCCAATTCCTGCTTGGGTAATGTTCTTTTATGTAGTTTAGGGTTATTTCTCTTCTTTCGGTTTCATGCTGAGTGTTCTTTTTCTCAATACCAGGAATGTTTTCTATCATCTCAGGCAGTTGCTGCTGTCTCCAAGCTGGGAACTTGTGTGCATTGTAAATGGGCTTGACTGTTGATATGTTAAGTATAGGATCTGCCCTAATCCTTCGTTTTGCAGTTTCTACAAAGTTGGTACGCTTCAGTCTTCCCTTTCCAAAACCATTAAATCTGTTGTACATAGGGTGGTCTGTCAATCTTCTGAATTTTTCTGCTTGTTGCTGGGTTCTGCTATCTCTTCTATCCTGCATTGGTTGTAAACAAGTGATCTTTTCTAGTTCATTAATAGGCGTTGTCTTCAGGCTTCCAGTTATGATTCGCATTCCTTGGTTTTGGACTCTACTTATTTTGTTAAAGTTTGACTTAGCTGCTGTTGCCCAAGCTGCAATGCCATATTCCAGTACTGGCCTCACCCGTCCAGTATATAACTTCTTGAGAACTTTCTCATCTGCTCCCCATGTTGTACCAGCAAGCTTTTTCATGATTGCCATTCTCTGCCTTGCTCTTGTTCGATTTTTCTCAACCTGTGTCTTCCATGTCAGGCGACGATCAAAGGTGACTCCTAGATAGTTTGGATTTTCTTCATGGCGCAATATTTTTCCATTCAATACCAGCTTAGGTTGCTGAGTTTTATTTGAGAGGGAGAACACTGTGCATGTTGTTTTCTCCTCACTTATCTTCACTAGCCATGATTTTGACCAGTCCTCTAGCGCTAATAAGGCTTGCTGTATTCTGCTGTTAGCTGTACTAATATATTCTTCAGATGTCCATATGGCTAGGTCATCTGCAAAGGAGGATGTGTGTACTCTGGCTGGAAATTTTTCTGTGATGTCATTTATATATGCTAGGAATAATGTTGGTGAAAGAACTCCTCCTTGGGGGACACCTTGCTCCAACAGCATCATTTTGCTTGTTTGTCCTTGTACTTTTGTCCTGGCAGTTCTGTTCTCAAGGTAGTGGCTGATCCATTTATACATTTTTCCACAAACATGCATTTTTTGCAGTTTTACTTTCAGTCCTTCCTTCCATACTTTATCAAATGCTTTTTCTAAATCTATCCAGACTGCTAGTGTGTGCTTTTTCTCTTGGAAGGCATCCTCTATTTCCTGAACTATATAGGTTATTTGATCTTCAGTGGATCTGTACTTTCTGAATCCTGCTTGGTGTGGTGTTAAGAGTTTGTTTTCTTCCAGATGCCATGTTAGCCTGCCATTGATAATGCGTTCCATTAATTTTCCTACACAGCTAAGTAGACTGATAGGTCGATAGCCATTTGGTTCTTCCAGGTCTTTTCCTTTCTTTGGGACTGGTATTAGTATAGCTTCCTTCCATGCCTGTGGGACTATTCCTCTCTTCCAGCTGTTATTTAGGACTGCTAGTAGTTTCTTCTTTGCCTTGGTGCCTAGTCCTATTAGCATTTCATTTGTGATTCCATCCTTTCCTGGTGATTTCTTCTTTTTTAGGGTATTCATTGCCTGTTCCATTTCTTCCATTGTTAGATTTGCCATCATATATTCTGCTGCTGTCTCTGTATTTCTATGATGTATCTGTTTGTCTTTGATTGCTTTCTTCTGTTCGGTTGTAATATCAATGTGGTTTGCATTTGCATAGTGTTCCATTAGTGCATTTGCAGCCTTTTTTCCTGTAAGCATGGCATTTCCTTGTTTAATTGTTATTTGTTTGTTTCTAGGTCCTTCATTGTTCATCGCTTTCACTAGTTTCCATAGTTTGTTTCCATCCCTGTCAAAATTCAGGTTTTCTGTTTTTTCCCTCCAACAATCTCTTGTTGTTTGATTTACTGTTCTTTTATATTTTGCTGAGATGGCTTTGAGAGAGATGTTCGCTTCAATTGTTTGTTCTCTCTCTGCTGTCTTCCTGGCATCTTCAACTTTGTCCTCCAAACTTTGTAGTTCTTCAGTCCAGTATGGTTTGTAATTTTTCCTCGCTCCTCTAGGAATGGACTCAGTGGCTGCCTGTATTATCGCTCTGTTTAGACTTTCCACCATTTGCTTTATGTTGCCATATCGTGTATTTATGTTTTCACAATATTTGTCTGTTAGTATGGCAAATCTGTCCCAATCTGCTCGTTTGTAATTCCAGCGGGGCAAGGGCTTTTGCTCCTGTGGAACATACTCCATATTCATTTCAAGCTTGATTGGTCTGTGGTCACTACCTGCTAATTGGTCCAGCACATGGCGATCGATTTTGTGGAGGATGTCTCCTGTGCAGAAAGCTAAGTCTGGAGTAGAAGTGGTAAGCCATCTTCTGGAGTAGAAGCTCGGTGTGTCATCCGCTTTGTTGAGTAGATGGAGATTTGAGTCTATTTCCCAGTCCTCCAATTCATCTCCTCTTTTGTCAGTATCTGGGTATCCCCATCTTTCTGAACGGCTATTAAAGTCTCCGACAATAATGCAGTTTGTGTCAGTTATTTTCATGTTTGAGAGGGTCAATTACTCTAGGCCTTAACAAGTGCGCGACTCTGACCAGGACACTGACATATAAAGCCACAAGGATGAAACGAACACAATTGCAACAACTCAACCCTTTCAAGGAAGCAGATATACGCATCTATATTTTCGAAAGAAGAAGTCTTAGATACACCATTAAGGCCCCAATTACAACCAAGTCGATACACTCGAAGGTTGAACGGGGCCATTCGTCTCAAGCAAAGCAAGCAACCGATAGCTTATGCCAAAAATGACACGTCACTATAACGATTTATTGATTACCGTACAAGAAAACATAGCTAACGGTTGACTCTCGTCGGTTCCATGGTGTAATGGTTAGCACTCAGGACTCTGAATCCTGCGATCCGAGTTCAAATCTCGGTGGAACCTGAAAATTTTTTTTTTTTTTTTAAATAATTTAAATGATTATTTGGGGCCACATCGATTGAAGGATGTCAGTCGCGGCGATCGGGCAAATTTTGAGCTATAACCTACGATGGGTGGCATTGTGATATTCTAGTGTGTTAATTTGGTCGCGTCTAGCATGAGCCGCGTGGTCAAATAGTTACACACCCGCCTCACCCGCCAATGATCCGGAGTTCTTCTTCTTCTTCTTCTTCTTCGTTCATCCGGAGTTTTTTTTTCCGGATGTGATTGCGCTGTGCCTGTTTACAGCAGAGCTGCGTTCTTGCGCCGTTAGGCCGACACATCCGACTTCTGCGGGCATTTGTTGACCGGGTTAACCTTCCCGGGGGATCCGGAGTTCGATAGCGGGTCCAGTCAGGGATATGCACTACTGATGATCTCAAACGAGAGCGAAACTCGAGTCTAGTGCTTTCAATCTGACGTAGACAAGACCTTAGGTACCGAAATGAAATAGATCAGCGTTAACAGTAGTGGGTTGTGCTCAGTCTTTAAACCTAAAATCCCGAAACAACTAAATACATCAATAATTTATATGTCATGATGTTGGCAACATAATTGTAATGTTTGTAAGTTTCATTTGAGTAAGATAGATTCACCAGAAAAGCCGCGTTTTGACAAAGCAAAATGCTAGAGTGAATCTTTGACTGTCCTCCTTCCTGTATTCCTGTCACGCACTCACAACGTATATTTGAAATTTCTGTTAGTTTCATTTTTGTAGCTGTCTCCTTATTGTCTGTGCTAACATTCTTATGCAAAGGTCCTTCACTGCGATGTACAATCCTTTCGGGCTGTATGATGTCTAGCTGGGTGATCGCTCTTGCTTTGATGATGAAAGACACCGCGTGTTAAATCGCTGGTTGTTGATTGTTGTCATGATTGACAATTCAATAGAATCAGTGCTATGGTTTGTGTTACGTGTTTAATTATTTACGTATTTAATTACTGACGTTTTTAATTGCTTATGCTCTTACATACTTACTTAACACCTACTTACGCACTTAATCACTTATTTGCTAAATTATAATATTTGCTTATTTGATTACTTTCTTACACACGTAATTACTTATTTACTTACCTTTTTACGCGCGTACTTACTTTTTCGCTTACTTTCTTACACACGTACTTACTTATGTGCTTACTTTCTGACACACGAATCTAATTATTTGCTTTGTTTCTTACGCACTACTTACTTATTTGCTTACTTTCTTATGCACATACTTACTTATTTGCTTACTTTCTTACGCACATACTTACTCAACTTCTTATTTGCTTACTTTCTTACGGGCGGTCAGAATGCCGAATAGATACGAGTGCTCTTTCTTAGACATCCGGTGTACTAATGCCGAGGTAGCGGGTTCAACCCCTACAAAGGAGTGTTGGACTAAAATGTTGACTTCTCGTTCTTGATTTGGAGACGTCAATTACAAGTACCTCTGAAGTCGGAGTGATGTTTTCTTGTGAGCTAGCTTTCCCTATTATCAGTGTCCCTCACCATCAGGCGAACCCACTCCGGCTTCAGAGGTAGTCTTGTGTGTATGTATTTTTATTTGTATGTTCTCCTTTTGGCACTAGCAGTGCACAGTTTAATATTTAAGTTAATTGGTCATACTACGTTGAGTTGGAGATTGCCGGCTGTGGAGAGGAATGGTGTAGCCTATGGCAAATTCTGAGATTGCCGGCTGTGGAGAGGAATGATGTAGCCTATGGCAAATTCTGAGATTGCCGGCTGTGGAGAGGAATGGTAGCCTGTGGCAAATTCTTCTTCTTCTTCTGCGTTCATCCGGAGTCTTTTTTCGGATGTGATTGCGTTGTACTTGTTTACAGCGAGGTGCGGTACTGCTCCTTTAGGCCGACACATCCGGCTTCTGCGGGCGTTTGTTGACTGGGTTAATCTTCCCGGCAATAGCAAACAAGACACATCACTATACCGATTTATTGATTATCGTACAAGAAAATATAGCTAACACTTACCCCTCATCGGTTCCATGGTGTAATGGTTAGCACTCAGGACTCTGAATCCTGCGATCCGAGTTCAAATCTCGGTGGAACCTGAAATTTTTTTTTTTTTTGTATTTTATAAAATCTAACTGACATGATTGTGGCAACACGATCTTAATGTTTGTAAGTTTAATTTCATTTAAGATACATTTACCAGACGGTCGCGTTCTTAAACTTTGAGTGACTCTTTGACTGTCCTCTTTCCTGTATTCCTGTCACGTACTCACAACGTATGATACTGACTGTTAAGGTTCATTTTGTAGCTGTCTAGCTCACATCATCATCGACTCGACGCTCTATCGAGAACAGATCGTAATCTGATAACGCAGAGGATGCCTCGCGTTAAAAGTGCCGCGCAAAGACATGCGCTTTATGCAACCGGGACAACAAAGGGATAGGCCAAGACCGAAACACCCGAACTAGAAAACAGAAAGATTCAGGCAGAAGAGGAATCGTCAGAAAGGGAAATAGAACTGATGAAAATGAATACCCAGACCAAGAAAACTGGTTCGAGAGACGGTATCGAAAAGGCCTAGTCGGAGCCGGGCGCGACACACAGAATCAATCAAGACCGAGAAGATTCGAAGACAACCCAAGACGGGGAAGGAGGTGGTACACCAGGAGCTACGACAACAGGTAAAACTACCTGAAAGAAACAGCAGCATATGACGGGGTGGGTACCCAATTTCTCCAGGCCTCAACAAGTGCGCGACTCTACCCAGACATGAGAAACCTCAAGAAAAAAATTAATGAACACAATCAACACATCAGAAGCCGGGAAGCTGACAAAAATAGCCCAAAGTACGAAAGACAATCTACAAGTCACACCATAAACACCCCAATTACAGCCAAGTCGAAAAATCGAAGGCTGAACGGGGGTATTCGTACCAAAGATTGGATTGGATTGGACCCAGAACAAACCAGCAGAAACCACACAACAGACCCCAGAGAAGCCGCAAGCTGAAGCCAAAACAAAGGCCGACCAGAAACCGCAAGCCAAGGCCAGCGATCAACCCACGATGTCCAAGGAACTAGAGGGGGGACCATGACCCTCCTGGCCACATGAGAAAAGCTATGAGGAATTACTCATTACACCCAAGTGTCACATTAGCTATGAAGCCTTCGTCGACGTCCCCAAAGAACATCGAAGAAGGAAACTAGCCACACACAAAAAAAAAAAAAAAATACAATAACAACAAAAATCACCTAACAAGTCCTTATAAGACTGCAACAACAAAAACGACGAGCCAGAAGCCAACATTGACCGAAGAAACCGCCTGAGATGGACACAAAGGAGAACTCGCCGGCCAATCCCCAAGCAGACGTCACAGCCATAAACTATTTCCAAATCCATAAACCAGCTAACACTGGCGCAGAAACTGAGAGAAACTTAACCTGAAACATGAACCACTACAATATAACTAACGCCACAGAGGCTAGTTGAACGAAGGTGGTAAGCTTTTTTCTTGTCTTCTACAAATGAAACTGGAACTGGAAACGAAACGATTTAGTCAATGGTTGAACGGGGTCATTCGTCTCAAGAGCTGAATCTGAATCTGAAATTTAATCTCATCGGTTCCATGGTGTAATGGTTAGCACTCAGGACTCTGAATCCTGCGATCCGAGTTCAAATCTCGGTGGAACCTAATTTTATTTTTTTTAAATCTAAATGACACGATTGTGCACCACAATCGTAATGTTTGTAAGTTTAATTCCATTTAATATAAATTTACCAGACGGTCGCGTTATTAAACTTGAGTGACTCTTTGACTGTCCTCCTTCCTGTATTCCTGTCACGTACTCACAACGTATAATACTGTTAGGTTCATTTGTGTAGCTGTCTCCCAATTGTCTGTGCTAGGATTGTTAGGTTATGGCCCTTCACTGAGTTGTACAATCGTTTCGATCTGTGTGATGTCTATAGTGTTTTTTTTTTTTTTTTTTTTTGCCTCAATATAAAATTCAACATCTCAGTAACCAACTGAGGGAAAATGATGAGATTTAGCATATAACCTTATAATTATGTCCACCCAACAAAAAATTTTTTGTTCTGGAGATTGTACAGCAGATTTCAATGTTTGTTTATATGCGGTATATATTTTATGCTGCCCCCCCCCCCCCCCGCATTCATTCCATCATTTTAAGAGTATTACCGCTTCAGCAAGACACACCCCCGCTGTTTTTGAATTTTGTCTGCGCGGTTTTCGCTTTTGGCAGACTGAGGGAATTTATATGGGGTAGTCCAGAGGTGTCGTCAAACTGTGGATTCTTTCATGAAACGTGATTATATAAATAAACTAGCTGGCTCGGCCCAGCTCCTGGCGGGGATCTATCTATCTATCTATCTATCTATCTATCTATCTATCTATCTATCTATCTATCTATCTATCTATCTATCTATCTATCTATCTATCTATCTATCTATCTATCTATCTATCTATCTATCTATCTATCTATCTATCTATCTGTCTGTCTGTCTGTCTGTCTGTCTGTATGACTGCCTCTGTCTGTCTGTCTGTCTGTCTGTCTGTCTGTCTATCTGTCTGTCTGTCTGTCTGTCTGTCCGTCCGTCCGCGCTATTAAATATTGATAAAAGTTACTGGAAAAAGGTCAGGACCAAGTGTTGAAAGAGGAAGAGGACTATTGGAGAAAGGATAGATTGTGTTTTATGCAACCGAGAGCAATCATCAACCTACTGGAATCGTCCGTCACAGATTAAGGTCTGAGCAGAACGCAGACCTTAATCTACGTACACACTTACTGAGATATTTTGCTCCAACTATTCAGACGAATTGCAGGCCCTAAACATTACAGCATCAGCATCAGCTAAAGAAACAAGAAGGAAATGAAAAATAAGGTAAGAAATATATTCCTTCTACTTTCATGTTAATTTACAAATTATTTACCCCGTGCCTCTGTAAATTCTCTGTCTTTACTAATATTACACATTGCACCCCTCTCGGGATTCTCCGTAGTGAAGTGGTCAAGCCGCCTGACTCGGGCTCCGAAGATTGTATGTTCGATTCCGGGCCGCGTCCTTCATTTCACGTGTGCATTTTTTCGGAGACTCACGAGGGTCGTCGCTGGAGCTACGGAGTACGTGCTTTGTGCGACGCTTTCCGCGCTGCGGAAAGAAACTGAGCCATATGGGATAAAAACCCGGTGCAATGCAGCCGACCCTGTCGATTTTAAGCTAGTTCTTTCATTGCACCCACGTCCATACGAATCCGGATACGCCTTTGTGTGCCATCAGAATTGGCAGGTCTCACATTACCGTAAAAATAACTTTGTTAGCGAGAAATCACTAGTTGTTCAGCAAAACATCAAAGGAATGTCGCCGCTTTCAATGATTTAAGTTGTTTTTGGACCTATCAAAGACATATTCCTTGGGTGGGGGTAAATATAAGACGGCTGGAAAAATTTCATAACGATGCAACAGACAGTTTTCAAAATTGATCGTGAATGAAGGCAAACAAATGTGGACATACTATAGCTAGGTGATCGTTACTGTTTTTATGATGAAAGACACCACGTGTTGAACCGCTGGTTGTTTTCATGATTGGCGATTCAATAGAATCAGTGCTATGGTTTGTATTACGTATTTGATTATTTACTTATTTTAGTACTTACATACTTACCCACGCACGTACATACTTACTTACGCACTTAATTACTTATTTGCGAACTTACTTAACTACTAACGCACTTACTTACACACTTACTTAATTACTTACTTAAGCATTTACTTACACACTTACTTGCTTAAATATTTGCTTACTTATTTGCTTAATACCTGACGGGTGATCAGCATGGCCGAACGGATAAGAGCGCTATTTCTTAAACATCTACAGTGGTAGCGGGTCAAACCCCTATACAGGTCAGTTTGACTAAAGTGTTAACTTCTCGTTCTTGACTTAGGGACATAAATTACAAGTACCTGTGAAGTCGGGGTGGGTTCGCCTGATGGTGAGGCACACTCGTAATAGGGAAAGCTAATCCACACTAACAAAAAATCAGTCCAGTACCTCAGCAGTTGGCAAAGGGCTTGCCTGATGGCAAGGGACACTGACAAAAGGGAGAGCTAATCCTCACGTAACATCAGTCCGGTGCACTCACTAATAGTCACTCACTACGCCTGATTTAGAAAACGGGAGAGGCCGCGTCCTGTTTTGTTTAAACCTAAAGAGGAGGCGAGGTGGGGAGGCACCATCTCTTATATCCCTTACCAGTTCTGGCTTTTGATGATTATTTATCCGCGTGTATGACGAGGGCATGTGACCGAAATCTTGCGTGGGTTTTCGTTAAACCACTGGTGCCCGAGGTAGGGCTCAGGGTAACCGCTTAACGCGACACCACGGCCTTACTTAACTCTTACGTTAACTCTTAACATCCCTCTCTGGCTTTGACAGATCACCAAGGTGGCAGGTTCGAATCCCGGCGTGCATATCTGAGGCATTAAATTTGTGTTTTGTCTTGTATTTTTTCACAGTTCGCCAGCTTTAATCTCGAGCGTAGTCCACACTGGACTGATTTTTACGTGTGGACTAGCTTTCCCTATTACTACTACCAGTGTCCTTCGCTATCAGGCGAACTCAGTCGGGTTTCATCACACGACCGCGCGTAATTGCGTACGTATTGCGTATGATCATTTCATAGTCATGTGATAAGTACTGACCAATTGTCACATAATAGACCAACGTGATTTAACCAGTGATGAGAATAAGAGGCGTTCTGAATTAGCGGCATGTTCGAGGCCAAAGGTTGTTTCAACAAATCCAGAAAATGTAACTGCACGTGTTTACATCTGGTCGACGGATTGGGAACACTCGGTGGTGAGTGAGACGGGTCCCTGCATCGCTTTGACAGTTTGTCAACATTCGAATACAGATGGAACCCGTCGGATCCTGGTTGCAATCGGATGTCATCCATCACAGGTTGGGCAAAGTTAACAGCTGCAGATGAGTAGGGGAAGTGAGTGAGATGAGTCCATACATCGCTTTGACAGTTCATAAACAGGTTGGATGGAAAGAGGAAGTACTCAGCTCGGGAGAAAACAGTCAGTCTGTCATTTATAGTTTCCGGACATCACGCAGATTGGCAGATTGCTATTGACAACTGTTGTTGGGAGCATACAGTAACTCGCTAGCTTGTTGGGGATGTCAAAACAAGTGATGACAACTCTGACAGTGACTAAGCCAGGGAGGATAGATTCTTGACAATGGATGATATGTCCAAATAACACCTGTGTGGAAATAATGAATACCGTCACGTGACCAATTTTAGGTTTTGCCATAAACCATGATTGGGAGAAACAGTGTTGACCAAAACCGTGGATTATGATGGACGTGTTTGTGGGAGAGCTCTACAGTGTTAGATTAATTTAATATTAACTAACATGTGTCGTTATGGCAAAGTGTAGCAGCCATCCCGGAATGAGGCGGTTTTGCATAAGGTTCCCTCTAGTTGGAAGGAAGAACACGGAACCAAGGAAAAATCCGATCCCGGATAAAGTTTGGCGCAGGAAGATTGGCCAGCAACTTTATCAATGAGCCTATGCTAGAGGAAGATGATCAACATTGCTCAGGGGAGCTGAATGATAGAAGTATCCTACAGGATAATTACCGAATGAGTTGTAGGTCATCCCAGTCTTTAACACACCAATAGTGATTGTGGTTCACATTGGAGGAAAGATAACATTTAAGTGTAGTGGTTCCACATATCAAGAACATTATTACGTTAAGACAATAACGAGAAAATAAGGAAATCCATAGAACATTTCGCAAGAAGGACAAACGCCATGTTCATGGGACAGTGTTCTATTGTTTTTTTTTTTTTACTGTGAAGGAATTAGGAGATCTCAGTTTTCTACAAACTATTAGGAACAGTTTTTGTTAGGAACAAACATTAATAGTGTTTCCGGACTGTAGTTTCGAATGGGACTCAGATTTCATGGTTATCAAGGTTCATGGAGGATAACAAGTCTGGCGGAAAAGAAGCGGCAATTGGTGAGGTCTATTGTACTGACTCGTGTGATGTCGTGTAATCCTTGCCATGATGAGTGGACTCTGATCCTGAACTTTGAAGGCTGACCTATACATTTACATCAGAATACACGACACACATTTTCTTCACAGACACGTCTCATATACGTTACACTTTTCTTTTAATAAATTAATCTTTATTAATTTTTAGAAGCAAGAGTTGTTGAGTATGTGCGTTGGGGAAGTATGCGAGGGGGCATAGTACAACAGTGAGAGAGTGATAGGAAAAGGTGTCCACGGGCTGATGGAGTGTGTTGGACGGAAGCTGGTGGATTTTCCAGGATATTGATAAAGAAAAAAAAATATTATAATGTGGGTGTTGACTCTCTTCACTCCAGGGACGACACTTTAAAGGAAGACACGACACCAATGAATAGAAGAGCAAGTGTTTATCGCCCCATGATGCATAAGTTCTGTTTCTGACCGTTGAGAACATCCCCGGGTTGATCCAAAATACGTCCAAAGAAACGCATGTTTTGACTATGGAGGGCTATTGTTGGCCAACTTTAAAGAACCTGGTGTCAACATAAACTCTATCCACTACTTGCAAACACTAGACAAGCTGTTAATATTTAAGTTAATTGGTCATACTACGTTGAGTTGGAGATTGCCGGCTGTGGAGAGGAATGGTGTAGCCTATGGCAAATTCTGAGATTGCCGGCTGTGGAGAGGAATGGTAGCCTATGGCAAATTCTTCTTCTTCTTCTGCGTTTATCCGGAGTCATTTTTCGGATGTGATTGCGTTGTACTTGTTTACAGCGAGGTGCGGTACTGCTCCTTTAGGCCGACACATCCGGCTTCTGCGGGCGTTTGTTGACTGGGTTAATCTTCCCGGCAATAGCAAACAAGACACATCACTATACCGATGGGTTCCAAATGTTGCTGTATGTAGCCGAGGCGCGGTGTTGGGGTGAGCGCCCAACATTGCTCAAATACCTCAATGGCTCGTGAATACATAACCTATGCAGCAAAAGTCCAACTCCTAGCCTTCACGTGGCGGGCCCGTTTAAACTAACAGGAGAAGGGGCGACGGCGAGTCTCTGGCGCCGGAAAATAACCAGTATGCTCTAGATGTGTATGCACGTACATGCATGCGCAGACAGGTGTGTGCACGCGTACACATCTACACTCGAGTGAGACCACAGTCTGCTCTAGCAAAGAAAGGTGCTGAAGACGGAGGCAACCAGCCAAGAGGCGCACCACAGAAATCAGGATGCCACGCAATCACGCAAAATGGAATATGTCGACTACTGCTAATCGTTATGGTGCTCGCCCTGCTTTGGACCCCCAGGCAGGTGCAGTGCCGGGCCCTATGTCTCGAAAGGGTCCAACCCCAACTACTGGAGGTCCTTCTCAGATGTCCTGTGGAGCCAGGGGACATGAGAATAGGACGACTGGCCATACTAAACGAAGACTTAAAATAATGCACTGGAATGCGGAGGGAGTCAGCAACAAAAAAATAGAATTAGAAAAAATCTTGGACCAAGAAAAAGTAAGCATATGTTGCTTGCAAGAAACTCACCTCAATGAAAATATAGCCTTCAAAATCAGAGGCTACCAGTGTTACCGATCTGACCGAAAGAACAGGCGAAAAGGTGGGATACTGACCCTTGTAAGAAATAACATCATGGCTTCCCAAATCAAAGTCTACATGGAAGGGGCTGAGTATCAGACACTTAAACTTAAGACAGG
Organism: Cepaea hortensis; assembly: GCA_963921405.1. Lineage (NCBI taxonomy): Eukaryota > Metazoa > Mollusca > Gastropoda > Stylommatophora > Helicidae > Cepaea > Cepaea hortensis. Next base: position 94,837,901 of record OY992883.1, on the reverse strand, counting down.
TAATACAGATCTACATCTGATCAATTACTACTGTCCAAGTGACCGCCCACAGGCACTGGACACTCTACCACTAAAAGAAAAAATGATTGTGTGTGGCGATTTCAACAGCCACTCGCAGAGCTGGGGCTATGATCACATGGACCAGAGAGGAGAGAGACTGGAAGACTGGCAAGATGAGAATAGATTCATGTTGATTAACAAGCCGTCCGACCCACATACTTTCTACTCGAGATCATGGCACTCTACAACTACACCTGACCTGGCTTTTCATTCACCAGACCTGGAGTGGAACATTACACGAACTGATGGGAAACAACTTGGTGGCAGTGACCATCGGCCAGTCTTTCTAACCGTAGAAAATGAGCTTGTAAGTGAAAGCAGCACCCTCTCGAGGTGGAACTACAAGAAAGCAGACTGGGCAATGTACAAGCATCGCACCAGCATACTGGTTAGAAACCTGAACACTGAGAAAGACATAAATAAAGCAGTTGAAGAGTTTGGGAAATGCATACTACAGGCAGCGCGAGAAACAGTACCAAGAGGAGCCCGTAAACAATATAAACCCTACTGGAGTAGTGAACTGGAACAGTTGCATAATGATGTTGAAGTGTGTAGAAAGCAAGCAGAGGCCACACCCAGCCAAGAGCACCACAATAAATTCCAGCACGCAAAAGCCAAATTTCAAAGGGCCAAGCTGCAGGCTAGACGGAAAAGCTGGCAGGAGAAAACGGAGTCTCTGAACTTTGAAAGAGACACAAGGAAATTGTGGAAGCTAATAAAACAGCTTAATGACGAGGGCACAGGGAGAAACTCAAAAACTGCACTACATAAAGATGGAAAAATCTTAACAAGAAAGCAAGCAGCTGACCATTTTGCGGACTCGTTCGCACAAGATAGCAATATCAAAATTAGTCCAGAGAAACAACAAGAGATTCGAGAGAAACGACAACATACAGGACAGAAGGAAATAGTAAATGAGGTTCTGGAGGCACCCATCACAATCAGCGAACTGGAGCTAGCCATATCAAAACTGAAAATGAGAAAGTCACCAGGAGCTGATGGTATCTCCAATGAAATGATCAGGAACCTAGGAACAGAGGCCAAAACAAAGCTGTTGCAGATCTTCAATAACAGCTGGACCTTAGGCAGTGTTCCACAAGCCTGGAGAGAAGCAATCATGATACCCCTCCTAAAATCAGGGAAAGATGGTTCCATTGCCTCTAGCTACAGACCAATTAGCCTCACCTGCTGTCTCTGCAAAACACTGGAGCGCATCATCAATCACAGACTGCAGTGGTACATTGAAAGTAAAAACATCCTTGTGCCACAGCAGGCTGGCTTTAGGCAGTGCTACTCTACGGAAGATCAGACAACCTACCTCTCTCAAGAAATTGAGGATGCATTCCAAGAGAAGAAGCTGGTGCTTGCGGCATGGATAGATCTGAAGAAAGCCTTTGACAAAGTCTGGAAAGAAGGTCTGATGAAGAAACTGAGAAACTGCAAAGTCAATGGAAGAATGTACAAATGGGTGAAAGCATACTTGCACAACAGAAGAGCCCGAGTACAGATAGACGGACTCAAGAGCAAGAAAGTACTACTGCGTCACGGTGTCCCCCAGGGCGGAGTCTTGTCCCCCACACTTTTTCTAATCTTCATCAATGATCTTGTTGCTCACCTACCGCATGGAATTAAAGCGGCAATGTACGCCGATGACCTGGTTCTATGGAGCACAAATGAATATGCATCAGTGGCCACCAGATTGCTACAAAGAGCTGTAGATACATTTGCTGCATGGGCAAATAGATGGTGTGTCAGCATAAACACTGACAAGTGCAGCACCACCCTATTTACCCTCTCTCCAAAACAAAAGGCAGGGATCATCCAGATAAATGGAACACCCCTAAGAGAAGATAAAGAACCAACATCCTTGGAGTAACATTTGATGGCAAGCTGACATGGAGAAAACACATCAACAAAGCAGTAGCAAAAGCCAGAAGGAAAATAGCCATCCTGAGAAAGCTAAGTGGAACCACATGGGGAGCCAGTACGAAAATACTTAGCAAAGTTTACCAACAGAGCATACGACCACACCTGGAATATGGGTCAACTGCGTGGTGTTCAGCATCAAATACCACACTACAAGAGCTGGACAAGGTGCAAAATCAAGCACTTAGAGTCACCACAGGAGGGATGAGATCAACCCCTATTGTGGAAATGGAGAAGATGGGGAGGACACAGGCACTGAGTGAGCGCAGAGATACGAAAACGCTAATACAAGCAGAAAAGTTCCTCAGCTTGCCAGGCCACCCTATGAAGAACAGATTTGAAAACCTAGCTATGGGGCGGTTGAAAAGAAGTAGTTTTATCCACCAGGCCAAACGACTCTGCAGAGAAACCACCGATCTGCCCACAGTTGGTATCCCCCTAACAACTATTCCAGAGCGAACTCCATGGAAAGATGAGCATAGACTATCGTTACAAATCCAGACAAAAGTGAGAGGAATATTTGACAAGGAAGAACAGAACAGTGTGCAGCGCAGAACAGCCACTCTCAGCTTCCTTGATGAAGAATACCCACAGGACCTCTGGATCCGAGTCTACACAGATGGGTCAGCACAAAATGCTGTTCGAAATGGAGGAGCGGGAGTGTACATAGAATACCCAAATAATACTAGGGACACAGCCAGAGTACCGACAGGAAAGTACTGCCATAACTATGATGCCGAAATTGAGGCAATCAAGATAGCAACAGAGAAATTACTAAATAACAGCAATGGTACACAACCTGTGGTGCTACTAACAGATGCAAAATCAGTACTCGAGGCGCTCCTCTCTGGGAAATTGCCAGTACTAAGGACACTACTTTCTGAACTTAGCAGTCAGCATAAAGTCACCATACAGTGGATACTATCCCACTGTGGAGTACCCGGAAACGACAGAGCTGATCAATTGGCTAAGGAAGGAGCCAAAGAGGAACAGCCTGATGTGCCCGTTACATACCACCAAAAGAAAAGAATGATCAAATCAGTCAGAAAGCCACCAAAACCTGCTCAAGATGACTACCACATTATGGACAGACCAGAACAAGTCATTATTCTGCGCCTCAGAACAGGACACAATAGATTACGCAACCACATGTATACAAAATTCAAGATTGGTGAAACAGCCATGTGCACATGTGGATTGGCGTCGCAGACAGCAGAGCACATACTCCAAGACTGCCCAAAATATAACATATCTAGGCAAACCTTCTGGCCTAGAGAGACGACAGTGGAAGATAAACTCTATGGACCACTGTGTGAACTGAAGAAAAAAAAAACAGTTCAATTCATGCAAGAGACGACATTGCAGATATAGACATATTTCAAGCGAACGAAAGAAGAAGAAGAACTATACCGATTTATTGATTCTCGTACAAGAAAATATAGCTAACACTTACCCCTCATCGGTTCCATGGTGTAATGGTTAGCACTCAGGACTCTGAATCCTGCGATCCGAGTTCAAATCTCGGTGGAACCTGAAATTATTATTATTTTTTTTTTTTTGTATTTTATAAATTCTAACTGACATGATTGTGGCAACACAATCGTAATGTTTGTAAGTTTAATTTCATTTAAGATACATTTACCAGACGGTCGCGTTCTTAAGCTTTGAGTGACTCTTTGACTGTCCTCTTTCCTGTATTCCTGTCACGTACTCACAACGTATGTTACTGACTGTTAGGTTCATTTTGTAGCTGTCTAGCTCACATCATCATCGACTCGACGCTCTATCGAGAACAGATCGCAATATGATAACGCAGAGGATGCCTCGCGTTAAAAGTCCCGCGCAGAGACATGCGCTTTATGCAACCGGGAAAAAAAGGAAGAGGCGAGGAAGGCCGCTGCGTCTGCTGAGCCCGGTTCTACAAACAGCAGCAGTCCTGCTCCTACACCAGCTGAAACCGTTCCCGTGGCAGAAACCACAACTGAAGCCAGCAGCAGCCGTGAAGTTATCAACACCAAGGAGATGCAGCCCAATGTACCAGAGACCTCCACACAGGAGGAAACAACAACAACAACAACAACAACAACAACAACAACAACAACAACTGAGGACTTCACCGGCAGAATATTGCTCAAGCAGACAAGCGTGGGAGAAGCTAAACTGTCGGCGTTACCACCAGACAAGATACTCAGTCTGTTGAAAAACGAGCTGGGAAGAAACAGCATCTACCAGCTGCGCAAGACACCAGAGGGAGTAGTGGTCTCCCTCAAGAAAAACCCATAGACCACAGCACTGATCCAGAGAATTTCACAAGCCGAGAAAGCCGACATCAAGCTTCACCACAGCATCTTTTTGGAAGCCGCGCGACACCGCACATGCAAACGATGGGTCATAAAACGAGTCAAGACCCATCTCTCAAATGACCAGATCAGCGAGATGCTGACCAAAGAGAACCACAAACTCAAGATCACCAGTGCCGAGAGGATCATCGGAAAGAACAACATCCCCTCTACAGTCGTCGTCGTAACATCAGAGGCCCGAGTTATCCATCGATACATCAGATGGGATAAGAAAAACCAAGTACCGGAGCATTACATACCGAGAGTGCTGCAGTGCTCTAAATGCGAGACATTTTGGCACACCCGTGCCACCTGCAAGAGTGATGTGGAGGTGTGTAGATACTGCTCTGGACCTCATCCATACAGTCAGTGCCAGCATGCAAAGAACGACTCGGACTTCAGGAGGCCTAACACCAACAGAAAGTGCGCCAACTGCCTCGGCAACCATGGCGCCAGGTACCTCGGCTGCTCCTGCCACCAAGACAACAAAGAAGCCATGAAAATAGCAATCAAGTCTAACTTGCCATATAAGGAGGCCAGGAGGCAGTACGAGGCCACCAACCGACTCACCAAGAGTGACAAAGCACAACTGGAAGGCCAAGTGAAGGACCTGAAAACACAGTTCAAAAACATGGAGGAAGAAAAAGACAAGACACAAGAAACACAGATAACGCCCGTTCGGCGCATCTTGGACGAATTGAAGTAAGTTCAGCAGAAGATTGAGCAGGATGTCGCTCGAATGACTGCTATAAAGGCTGAAACTGACGAAACGCTATCGAAAATCCAAGAAGAAAGAAAAAAGACAAAAAGGAACGCTCAAACGGATTCAAGAAGAAAGACAACAACTATAAGAACTCATGGCCAAGACCGAAACACCCGAACTAGAAAACAGAAAGATTCAGGCAGAAGAAGAATCGTCAGAAAGGGAAATAGAACTGATGAAAATGAATACCCAGACCAAGAAAACTGGTTCGAGAGACGGTATCGAAAAGGCCTAGTCGGAGCCGGCCGCGACACACAGAATCAATCAAGACCGAGAAGATTCGAAGACAACCCAAGACGGGGAAGGAGGTGGAACACCAGGAGCGACGACAACAGGTAAAACTCCCTGAAAGAAACAGCAGCATATGACGGGGTGGGTACCCAATTTCTCCAGGCCTCAACAAGTGCGCGACTCTACCCAGACATGAGAAACCTCAAGAAAAAATGAATGAACACAATCAACACATCAGAAGCCGGGAAGCTGACAAAACTCAGCCCAAAGTACGAAAGACAATCTACAAGTCACACCATAAACACCCCAATTACAGCCAAGTCGAAAAATCGAAGGCTGAACGGGGGTATTCGTACCAAGGATTGGATTGGATTGGACCCAGAACAAACCAACAGAAACCACACAACAGACCCCAGTGAAGCCGCAAGCTGAAGCCAAAACAAAGGCCGACCAGAAACCGCAAGCCAAGGCCAGCGATCAACCCACGATGTCCAAGGAACTAGAGGGGGGACCATGACCCTCCTGGCCACATGAGAAAAGCTATGAGGAATTACTCATTACACCCAAGTGTCGCATTAGCTATGAAGCCTTCGTCGACGTCCCCAAAGAACACCGAAGAAGGAAACTAGCCACACACACAAAAAAACAAAAATACAATAACAACAAAAATCACCTAACAAGTCCTTATAAGACTGCAACAACAAAAACGACGAGCCAGAAGCCAACACTGACCGAAGAAACCGCCTGAGACGGACACAAAGAAGAACTCGCCGGCCAATCCCCAAGCAGACGTCACAGCCATAAACTATTTCCAAATCCATAAACCAGCTAACACTGGCGCAGAAACTGAGAGAAACTTAACCTGAAACATGAACCACTACAATATAACTAACGCCACAGAGGCTAGTTGAACGAAGGTGGAAAGCTTTTTTCTTTTCTTCTACAAATGAAACTGGAACTGGAAACGAAACGATTTAGTCAATGGTTGAACGGGGTCATTCGTCTCAAGAGCTGAATCTGAAATTTAATCTCATCGGTTCCATGGTGTAATGGTTAGCACTCAGGACTCTGAATCCTGCGATCCGAGTTCAAATCTCGGTGGAACCTGATTTTATTTTTTTTAAATCTAAATGACACGATTGTGAACCACAATCGTAATGTTTGTAAGTTTCATTCCATTTAAGATAAATTTACCAGACGGTCGCGTTATTAAACTTGAGTGACTCTTTGACTGTCCTCCTTCCTGTATTCCTGTCACGTACTCACAACGTATGATACTGTTAGGTTCATTTGTGTAGCTGTCTCCCAATTGTCTGTGCTAAGATTGTTAGGTAATGGCCCTTCACTGAGTTGTACAATCGTTTCGATCTGTGTGATGTCTATAGTGTGTGTTTTTTTTTTTTTTTTTTTTGTTGCCTCAATATAAAATTCAATATCTCAGTAACCAACTGAGGGAAAATGATGAGATTTAGCATATAACGTTATAATTATGTCCATCCAACACAATTTTTTTTTGTTCTGGAGATTGTACAGCAGATTTCAATGTTTGTTTATATGCGGTATATATTTTATGCCCCCCCCCCCCGCATTCATTCCATCATTTTAAGAGTATTACCGCTTCAGAAAGACACACCCCCGCTGTTTTTGAATTTTGTCTGCGCGGTTTTCGCTTTTGGCAGATTGAGGGAATTTATATGGGGTAGTTCAGAGGTGGAGATATACAACAATAAGACAGAGACAACCAGCTTTCCTCGGTCATGTGATGAGAAGAGAGGCATTGGAGAACATCGTAACAACTGGAAAGATCGAGGGGAAGAGAGGCAGAGGTAGACCAAGAGAAGTGATGCTGGATGGATTGAGACGGTGGCATGGAGGAATATCAGCAGCAGAGTTGATCCAGAAAACCAAAGACCGAGATCTATGGAGAGCCATGAACGCCTACGCCAGCCGGCACGGCACTTGATGATGATGAGTTCAGAGGTGTCGTCAAACTGTGGGTTCTTTCATGAAACGTGATTATATAAATAAACTAGCTGGCTCGGCCCAGCTCCTGGCAGGGATCTATCTATCTATCTATCTATCTATCTATCTATCTATCTATCTATCTATCTATCTATCTATCTATCTATCTATCTATCTATCTATCTGTCTGTCTCTCTGTCTGTCTGTCTGTCTGTCTGTCTGTCTTATATAATCTAATCTATCTGTCTGTCTGTCTGTCCGCCTGCCTGCCGGCCCACCCACCCACCCACCGACCGACCGACCGACCGACCCACCCACCGACCCACCGACCGACCGACCGACCCACCGACCCACCCACCCAGCCAGCCAGCCAGCCATCCACCCACCCACCTTTCTGCCTGCCTACCTACCTACCTACCTACCTTTCTGTCTGTCTGTCTGTCTGTCTGTCTGTCTGTCTGTCTGTCTGTCTGTATGTCTGTCTGTCTGTCTGTCTGTCTGACTGTCTGTCCGTCCGCGCTATTAAATATTGATAAAAGTTACTGGAAAAAGGTCAGGACCATGTATTGAAAGAGGAAGAGGACTATTGGAGAAAGGATGGATTGAATTTTATGCAACCGAGAGCAATCATCAACCTACTGGAATCGTCCGTCACAGATTAAGGTCTGAGCAGATCGCAGACCTTAATCTACGTACACACTTACTGAGATATTTTGCTCCAACTATTCAGACGAATTGCAGGCCCTAAACATTACAGCATCAGCATCAGCTGAAGAAACAAGAAGGAAATGAAAAATAAGGTAAGAAATATATTCCTTCTACTTTCCTGTTAATTTACAAATTATTTACCCCGTGCCTCTGTAAATTCTCTGTCTTTACTAATATTACACATTGCACCCCTCTTGGGATTCTCCGTAGTGAAGTGGTCAAGCCGTCTGACTCAGGCTCCGAAGGTTGTATGTTCGATTCCGGGCCGCGTCCTTAATTTCACGTGTGCATTTTTTCGGAGACTCACGAGGGTCGTCGCTGGAGCTACGGAGTTCGTGCTTTGTGCGACGCTTTCCGCGCTGCGGAAAGAAACTGAGCCATATGGGATAAAAACCCGGTGCAATGCAGCCGACCCTGTCGATTTTAAGCTAGTTCTTTCATTGCACCCACGTCCATACGAATCCGGATACGCCTTTGTGTGTCATCAGAATTGGCAGGTCTCACATTACCGTAAAAATAACTTTGTTAGCGAGAAATCACTAGTTGTTCAGCAAAACATCAAAGAAATGTCGCCGCTTTCAATGATTTAAGTTGTTTTTGGACCTATCAAAGACATATTCCTTGGGTGGGGGTAAATATAAGACGGCTGGAAAAATTTCATAACGATGCAACAGACAGTTTTCAAAATTGATCGTGAATGAAGGCAAACAAATGTGGACATACTATAGCTAGGTGATCGTTACTGCTTTTATGATGAAAGACACCACGTGTTGAACCGCTGGTTGTTTTCATGATTGGCGATTCAATAGAATCAGTGCTATGGTTTGTATTACGTATTTGATTACTTACTTATTTAAGTACTTACATACTTACCCACGCACGTACATACTTACTCACGCACTTAATTACTTATTTGCGAACTTACTTAACTACTAACGCACTTACTTACACACTTACTTAATTACTTACTTAAGCATTTACTTACACACTTACTTGCTTAAATATTTGCTTACTTATTTGCTTAATACCTGACGGGTGGTCAGCATGGCCGAACGGATAAGAGCGCTATTTCTTAAACATCTACAGTGGTAGCGGGTCAAACCCCTATACAGGTCAGTTTGACTAGAGTGTTAACTTCTCGTTCTTGACTTAGGGACATAAATTACAAGTACCTCTGAAGTCGGGGTGGGTTCGCCTGATGGTGAGGCACACTCGTAATAGGGAAAGCTAATCCACACTAACAAAAAATCAGTCTAGTACCTCAGCAGTTGGCAAAGGGCTTGCCTGATAGCAAGGGGCACTGACAAAAGGGAGAGCGAATCCTCACGTAAAATCAGTCCGGTGCACTCACTAATAGTCACTCACTACGCCTGATTTAGAAAACGGGAGAGACCGCGACCTGTTTTGTTTAAACCGAAAGAGGAGGCGAAGTGGGGAGGCACCATCTCTTATATCCCTTACCAGTTCTGGCTTTTGATGATTATTTATTCGCGTGTATGACGAGGGCATGTGACCGAAATCTTGCGTGGGTTTTCGTTAAACCACTGGTGCCCGAGGTAGGGCTCAGGGTAACCGCTTAACGCGACACCACGGCCTTACTTAACTCTTACGTTAACTCTTAACATCCCTCTCTGGCTTTGACAGATCACCAAGGTGGCAGGTTCGAATCCCGGCGTGCATATCTGAGGCATTAAATTTGTGTTTTGTCTTGTATTTTTTCACAGTTCGCCAGCTTTAATCTCGAGCGTAGTCCACACTGGACTGATTTTTACGTGTGGACTAGCTTTCCCTATTACTACTACCAGTGTCCTTCGCTATCAGGCGAACTCAGTCGGGTTTCATCACACGACCGCGCGTAATTGCGTACGTATTGCGTATGATCATTTCATAGTCATGTGATAAGTATTGACCAATGAATAGAAGAGCAAGTGTTTATCGCCCCATGATGCATAGGTTCTGTTTCTGACCGTTGAGAACATACCCGGGTTGATCCAAAATCCGTCCAAAGAAACGCATGTTTTGACTATGGAGGGCTATTGTTGGCCAACTTTAAAGAACCTGGTGTCAACATAAACTCTATCCACTACTTGCAAACACTAGACAAGCTGCATAAAGCCATCAAGAATAAACGACCCGGCTTGCTTTCTCGCGGTGTGATTTTGTTGCACGGCAATGCTCGTCCGCATGTCGAAAAGACTGTGCAGGAAGCATTAGCAAGAAAGAAGTGGGAAATTCTGCAACATCTAGCCTATAGTCCTGATTTGTCACCATGTGATTTTCATTTGTTCGGACCATTAAAAAAAAGCTCTCAAGAGACAACGATTTCACACAGATGCAGACGTAATGAACGCGGTAAACACTTGGTTCAGTGATCAACCACAATCCTTTTTTTTTTTTGCGGACGGCATTCGCACCTACCTAAGCAATTTGATGCTTGCCTGAATGCCTACGGCGACTTCTTCTGACCAACCCATGGTGTATAATTAATTAAAAATGAATTCTTTGTTTAATTCTACCACACCTGTTAATGTTTCTTTCATGCTTTTGTAATAAAGCCACCGGAACAGGTTTTAAATGAACGCCATTAATATTATAACGTAATTTCCGTTCACTAAACGTTTTCAAGTCATCATTCGCAACTGCTTTGCGTTATCGAGAACAAGTCACCCAAACTGTTCAAGAAATCTGATAGGGGGGGGGGGGAGAAATGCCAAGATCCAAGAACAACACCAGAAGACACCCGACATACAAGATGAGCAGCGTGGAGGCTGCAAAGACCTTAAAGAAGACGAGAGGCGAGAACCTGCCTGTGAGTTGCAGCAAAGAACCAGAATCTAGTCACCTCATATGAAGCTACCACGAGGAAGATCGACGACAAACCACCACAGACAAGAGCCAAGACTATTGAGAAGCAGAGAGAGGAGAATGACACCAGAGTCGGAAACACCGATGCACAGACGATCAGATCGGTTATCAAGCGAATCCACGTGGAGCTAACAGGTGACCAAACACTGAAGCAGCTACAACAGGAAAATCTTCATATCTGAATCTTGAAGGCGGAGCGGATTCTGACGTACTCCAGGATCTCTCCTACTCTAGCGGTGGTAACAACAGAGGGCAGCGAGATGCCGATCACAGTAGTTAGTTAGTTAGTTAGTCGCGGTTCCAACTTCGCAGCAACGGTTCATCCCCATTATGCTCCGTTCCTGTGCCAGTGAATATCACACAAAACGCTCCCCACTGCCCAATGTGAAAAGTGGAAAAGACAGGAGTCTCGACAAACAACAGCACGAACTCCGTAGCTTTTAGCGACGACCCACAGGAGTCTCCTAAACATTTAGCTCGTAAATCGAAGGACGCGGCCCGGAATCGAACCCACGACCTTCGGAGCACGAGTCAAACGGCTTGACCACTTCGCCACAGAGACTCTTCTGTACACAGTATATATGACCAAGAAAGTTCAACAACCGGAACGATTCATCCCGAGAATTACACAATACACAAGGTGCCAGAGGGAAGGCCACAGGAGAACAACATGCCACAGCAAGACAGAGATCTGCCGATACTGCACCGAACAACATGCCTTAAAGGAATGTCCGCTGGCCAAACCTTTGCACGGACTACCGAAAGCCCAGTGACAAGAGAAAGTGCGCCAACTGCTCTGGCAAACCCGGAGCAAGATACCAGGGCTGACCGTAAGACATAGGGGCGCCTTAAAGACCGCCATAAATACAAAGTCACCGTACATGGAAGCGCTGCGGAGGTGCGAAACAGCAACAGGCATCTCACAGACCGAGAAAAAATCACAGCTCCAAGAACAGATTGACGAGCTGAAGAAACAAGTCAAGGCGCTGCTGACGCCAACACCAACAGCGACAACCAACAACTGCTGGCTGATATGAAGGAAATCCAACACAGCATTCAACAAGAGATGGAGCGTATGGCACAGATGAAAAAGGAACATGGAGAAATTCTTCAAGAAATCAAGACAGAACAAGAACTACTGAAAGCCGAAAGGGAGCTATTCCAAAATAAACCAGCAGAAGCCACACAAAAGACGACAAAGAAGCCGCAAGCTGAAGCCAAACCAAAAGCCGATCAGAAACTGCAAGTCAAGGCCAGCGATCTACCCAAGATGTCCAAGGAACTCGAGGAGGCACCAGGACCATCCCAGACACCTATAAGAAGGAAGCTATGAGGAATTAATCACCACAACAATAAGTGACATGAGCATAGACGAGTATATCGCCGCATCCAGAGAACTTCAAAGAAGAAATAAAGCCAGCCCCCCCCCCCCCCCCAAAAAAAAAGCAAACAAAGAGTCCTTATATAATAAGGTCTGCATCTAAACCAGAACAGACGAGCCAGGAGCCGAACGGAACAGCAGTAAGAAACTGACACAAAGGATATCTCGCCGGCCAATCCCCCAGATGATTTCATAGGCACAACTGCAGCGAAATTGATAAGTCGTCTAACACTGACATAGAAGACGAAAGAAACTCAATCAACTTGCACCATGAACCACCACAACAATAACAACGCCACTGAGGCTAGTTGAGCGAGGTGGAAAGTTTTGTTGTTGTTTCCCCCTACAAATCGGAATCGGAATGAGCGTTAAAATTGCGGAAGATACTACGAAACAAAACAAATAACACGATAACCCGAGTATGGCAATATATCGTCCTTCTGTCCAAATGAGAGATCACATTTGGCGATATATTATCCTTCGGCACTAAATCAGTTAAGTTGATCATATGTTTTATTGGAGATCGCTAGATGTAGAGAAACATGATAGCTATGTCAGTAAACAAATCACGTCACTGTAACGATTTATTTATTATCGTACAAGAAAACATAACGAACACCCCTTATTATCGGTCCCATGGTGTAATGGTTAGCACTCAGGACTCTGAATCCTGCGATCCGAGTTCAAATCTCGGTGGAACCTAACTTTTTTTTATTTTTTTTTTATTTATTAAAAATAATTTAAACAATGTAACTGTGACAAGACGCTTGGTGCTTACAAGTTTCGTTACGGTTAGGACAATTTTACCAGGTAGTCATGGTATGAAACGTGTTCATTAGCTGAGGTTGTAAACTCGTGGAGTCCAATTTGGCAGCAACACTATTCTGTAAAACAATTTGGCCGTTTCGATAGCTGACAATGGCTCTCTCCCTGTTCTTTTCCGTGTATTCTTGTCACATTCTAACGAAGTGTATTTCTTTCAGATTTATTTCTGCTGTTGTTGTGCTATAGTCTGCGTTAACATCGTTACGTGTTTATTTCCAATTCCAATTCAAACTCTTGAGATGAATGGCCACGTTATTCAACCATCGACTGTATCGCTTTAGTTCCATCCTTCACTGTGATTTTAGATATTTCAGGTTGTATGATGTTTTGTTGGTGATCTTTATTGCTTTGGCGATGAATGAATCGTTTGTTGTTTCTATGCTGGAAGATTCAATCGAATCAGTTCTATAGCAGGCGTTACTTGCTTACTTACTTGCGTAAGCACGTACTTACGTACTCACTTCTTATTTGCTCACTGATTTACGCCGTTACTTCCTTAACTTAACTGGCGTCTGTAACATAGAGGATAGTGAACCGCCGGCCATTCAGAGCGCAATAGAAAACGCACGAGAAGGCAACATGTAAGTCCAATTGTTCGATTAAGGAGAAAACACTTTACTCCAGCGCTACCTTCCTCTTGTTTCCCCCTTAATCTTGCCATTTGTCACTAAGTTATCCAGTTTATGATGCATCATATCATCATCATCTTTTGCCATGCCGATAAGCGTGGGCGTTCGTGTTTCGCCATCTCGCACGATCGCCACAGTCGTGGATAAGCTCCGTGTTCTTGTCTCGACCATACCACATAGCCAAGTGTTCCAGATATTTACTTCTTTGCCTTCCCCTTCTTCATTTCCCATCAATATTGACAGCTAGCACAAAGTTCTCCAAGTTCTTCAAGCCTGTACCAGTAAGCAGTAAGCAAGATATGTCACTGAACAGATTTATTGATTATTGTACAACATTATATAGCTAAACCTATAGTCCTATAGTCAATCGGTTCCATGGTGTAATGGTTAGCACTCAGGACTCTGAATCCTGCGATCCGAGTTCAAATCTCGGTGGAACCTGAATGTACTTTTTTTTAAACATCTAAATGACATGATTTGGGCAACATAAGCGTAATATCTGCATGTTTAATTTCAGTTTTTTTTTTTTTTTTTTTTTTTTTTTTTTTTAGCATATCCTTTACAGGACTTAGCTGTCAACACCAGCATCTTTCAGCTGTATGTTGATCTCTTGGCAAGATTACGCTCAGTAGTTTGCCATTGCTTTCTGAGCGGCCGGCTCAGTATCCCGCAAGTCACGAGCGGGGGTCGAACCGCCTCAGCTCTCGCTCCGCTACGAGACTCTGCGTGATAAACGGGATTACAGAGAGAAAGTGTTGTAACCCCACAGCCAGAGAGACCGGCAATTTCAGTTTAGGTAAATTTAATACACAGTCGCGTTCTTAAACTTGTTTACTAAAAGTGCTAGTAAAATAGTTGCCCTTTTCACCGCGCACAATGACTAGAGTAACAGTTTGATTGTCCGTCCTGTATTCCTGTCACATACTCACAACATATATTTCTGTTAGGTTTATGTTTGCAGCTGTCTCCATATTGTCTGTGCTAACATTGTTATGTAAGTGTCTTATTTTCACTGCACTGTAAGATCGATTCAAGCCTGTACGATGCCTTGCTATGTGATGGTTCTTGATGAAAGACACCACGTGTTGAATCGCTGGTTGTTTTCTCGCTTGGCGATTCAATAAAATCAATGCAGGTCCGCATGGCAGAATGGATAAGAACGCGTGTTCTTAAACATCCGGTGTGCTGATGCCGAGGTAAGTGGTTCAACTCGTACACCGGACAGCTGGACTAAAATGTTGACCTGTCTTCCTTGACTTGGGGACGTTAATTAAAAGTACCTCTGAAGTCGGAGTGGGTTCGCCTGATGGCGAGAGACATTAACAGTGTCTCTGCGACGTCCTGTAAAGGATTTGCAACTAACTTTTATTTTGTATAGACCAGTCGGTACTAGATGGATGACGTCATTAACACCACATCTGGTGTCTTTGCTTCTCAGAATATTTCCTGGTATCCAGTTTAGAATAGGTTGACATGGGAGCTGAGGTCAGATTAAACAAAATCTCAGCCTAGGGTGGGATTCGAACATGCCACCGCCAAGCCGGCAAGCTAGCGTGCTGGCGACAACGCCACCATGATATGCTATATTAACATTGTATAAATCTAGTCATTTGGAGGTGACAGGTTCGAATCCCGGTCGGTAACTACAGCTTTCAAATTGTATGTTGTCTAGTACGTCCTCTAATCTCTACTTTCTTCTTCTCATTTTATGAGCGCCAAATACTATGTGTGTTTATTTGTGAACTGTATAAAGCTAACATAGACTGAATGTCTTTTCAAAGATGTGACATAATGAATGAGTTTCCAAAAAAAACCTATAGAGTATTTCAATCGAAATGAATATCACTAATACTGTTCTAGTAGTTTCTGAGCCGTCTGAGGATCCGCACAAGAGAGCACGGAAGAGCAATTAGTGTGGTATTATATACGCGAAGTAACGGCTCTTGAAGGGAAATCCTACTGAAGACACGAAGACACGATATTCAGTAATAATGAATGTCAAAACAATATATTCTCTTAGTGAATTTACACGCACGCGCACACGCACGCAATAATGAATGTGTCACTAAGATGTCTAAATTAGCCTTCTAGGTTTTGTCCCTTCCTCCTCCTCCTCCTGCTTCTCCTC
Organism: Cepaea hortensis; assembly: GCA_963921405.1. Lineage (NCBI taxonomy): Eukaryota > Metazoa > Mollusca > Gastropoda > Stylommatophora > Helicidae > Cepaea > Cepaea hortensis. The sequence continues at coordinate 94,822,084 of OY992883.1, read as the reverse complement.
CTCCTCCTCCTCCTCCTCCTCCTCCTCCTCCTCCTCCTCCTCCTCCTCCTCCTTCTTCTTCTTCTTCTTCTTCTTCTTCTTCTTCTTCTTCTTCTTCTTCTTCTTCTTCTTCTTCTTCTCTTCTGCTACTGCTGCTATTAAGGCAGTAGTAGTAGTAGTAGTAGTAGTAGTAGTAGTAGTAGTAGTAGTAGTAGTAGTAATAGTAGTTATAGTAGTAGTAGTAGTAGTAGTAGTAGTAGTAGTAGTAGTAGTAGTAGTAGTAGTAGTAGTAGTAGTAGTAGTAGTAGTAGTAGTAGTAGATGCAGCACAAGCAGAAACAACAACAACAACAATAACAACAACAACAACAACTACTACTACTACTACTACTACTACTACTACTACTACTACTACTACTACTACTACTACTACTACTACTACTACTACTACTACTACTACTACTACTAGTACTACTACTACTACTACTACTATAACTAGTAAAACTATTCATAATAACAAAAGTAATAATTATAACAATATTGACACCACAGCAAGCAGGCTTTGGGTTGTGTTATTCAATGGAGGATCAGACAACCTACCTCTATCAAGAAATTGAGCGTGTATTCCAAGATAAGAATCCGGCGCTTGCGTCTAACGAAAGCTTTTAACAGTGTTTGGAAGGAGATTCTAGAGATGAACCCGATAAACCATACAATTAACGAAAATGGGTAAAAGCATCCTAGCACAACTGAAGAACCTGAGCACAGATAGACAGAATCAAGAGCAAGAAAGTTCTACTGTGTCACAGTATCCCCCTAAGTGGTGTTCTGTCCTCCACACTTTTCCTAATCTCCATTATCGATCTCACTTTCGAACTGCCTCATGAAATTAAAGTGGCACTATGCGCTGATCATCTATGCACTACGGTGCACACACCAACAGGCAACAGTGGCCACCAGATTTCACGAAAGAGCTTTAGATGCATTTACAATATGGGAAAATAAATAGTATATCATCAAGAAGACAACGATAACATAAGAGACAACACATGATATATATATATATATATATATATATATATATATATATATATATATATATATATATATATATATATATATATATATATGTGTGTGTGTGTGTGTGTTTGTGTGTGTGTGTGTGTGTGTGTGTGTGTGTGTGTTGTAGCATGATGTCTTCAGACGTTCGCATCCCCAGTCCATTTACATTTCTCAATACTCAGTAGTTAACCACGTAAGCCGTCGTGATACCCTAACTAAAAATAGAATCGTAGATTCTAGATCGAGAGAGGGTAGATGAATGGTGGGGTCTCAATTTGATTGGGTAACCCTTGGGCTGGTAACGCTCCTTAATACATAATTAGCCCGCCAGTCGAAGCCTTGATTCCATCCCGTAAGGACGTGTTCAAGATGCAGTGGTAAAATTTGCCCAAAAGCATTCTTTAGGATGTGGTCATCTGCACTCCAGGTACCTAAATCATTTAATATGTTATGTGTAAACCTGATGAAGTGAGAGAGAGACGAATGGCCGAGTATGTTCTTGAGAAAATGTAAAAAGAAGACAGGACTTCGGTACAGTGACTCTAAAACTGCCGCTCAAAACCTGTCATGTCTACCGCAGTGAAACATTCTTACCATGTCTATTGTCTGTCTGATTTGATGATTTGCATATGCTTATGACTGTAAACCACGCTCAATGCATATGGCAAAACCTTTGTGCGCTCTGAACATTCATTGAGTGCCTATCATGACCATTCTTAACCAAACTGTACATCGCTCTTGAGAGTTACCTTTGGCAGTTATTTTTCAGAATGTGTGATGCTATATACTGCATGTAATTTCTCCCTTATAATGGCTGAGAATGTTTGAGTGAATGAGATGATAATTATATAATTAACTTCTCATATTTGTAAAAGTAAAGACACTTATTAAATCCATGTTTGCAGGACTGCATTGCACTGTGGAAATTAACCTACAGTGTCTGTCAGCTGAATACATGGGAAGGCTCATGCTATTTGTCAGGGAAAATTCATGTTTTCTTTCATCATGTGTATTCCACATGTGAAGGCAATTCTAGTGCATGATTTCTGCCATACAATGCCTACTTCTTGGTGCTTAATCACACTGTCTGTTCTCATGGTACACCGGTCCCTGTGATCTACTCATTGTGAGAATTTACAAGATAATTGTGTGAAGCTGCCTCTGATTAGGAGTATGTGCCTATGACTTCACGGTTTTGGGGATGAACCTGGAGAAAGGATATCACCCCAAACCCCCAATTAAAATTGCACTTCATCATCAGTGAGAGGCGGGTGTTCGAATATCACACTCCCGTTTCCCCTCCCATTCCTCCCTGAATCTGTGATAGTACTGTATAACTGTGACAATGGTTCAATAGATATAAAACACATGTTGTGCCTTTGTTTATTAACAGAGAATGAGGAAGATGGGGGAGGCCTTTCAATTACCAGGACAATCCAGGGAAGTCCTGAGCTCTAGCTTCAACTCCAGCTGAAAAGTCAGACTCCAAAAAGACCAAAATGAACAACAGGTTGCAAAGATTCAGCCTGAATCCACTAATTCTGGCCTATACAGATGGCACTGAAGAAACGTCTTTCTTAAAAGCCTAAGACAGGGATACTCTCCAATTTTGTAAAAGCTCCAGGCTATATCTTCAAGATAAATTCAAGAAGAAACCTTAAGAGGAGAGATCACCTGGTCTTCAGCATGTCACTACTGGCTAAGAGTGGACATTAAAGGTGCACTTGGAGCTGACCCTATCATAGCTTAATATTAATATTGGCTGAAAGCTAAAGGAGCAGAAGTTAATACATAGAGCAAATTCCCAAAAATGGATTAGTGTTAAGTCGGTGTGGTGATTCAGTTCCATCAGAAATCTTAGGAGTGATAGACTGTGAAGAAAGACAGCTGGGACATATTGTTTCTTTTTAGATCTTCCTCCACAGGAAAAGTAAAAGAACAGTCTTGAGTGTCAACTTCATGAACAGTCAAATTTAGGTGAGACAGACAGAAAGAAGAATGCTAGGACATATTGTTTCTTTTTAGATCTTCCTCTACTGGAAAAGTAAAAGAACAGTCCTAAGTGTCAACTTCATGAACTCACCAGTGAAAAGATAGAGCTTTAAAATTTCTTTCAAGATTGTGACAGCAGGGAATAGCCTGAATTGGAAAACCATCATGGGGAGAACTGTAACCTGAGCTGTCCAACACCATCATAGGTGCTAAAAGGATTAAACAGACCAGTGGAGCAGAACGTCCCTATGCTTGCCCCAATTTATGGCTTATCTTGTGTTTCCCTCATTAACAGTCGAAGAAAGGAGTTAAGTCTAAATTGTGGTGTAGGATAACTTATGGAGTAGAGAAGTGGAGGGGGAAGGTTATTTAGATTAATGTCTCGGTGGGATTTGGGTGTTGTATTTAGGTTCATAATTATGTCAATATATTACATATTAACTAAGAATTTGAAGTGTGATGATTGACTATATGAAGCCTGAGTCTTCACCTGGTCCAGAAATATTAATAAATGATTAGTAGTAAGAAAACAGTTTTTTTGAGATACATGTCTCTGTGATTGTCTTGTACATTGTTGAGAAAGAAATGTCCAACTGGTGTCAAGCATCTTCATGGTGACTGTTACTCTACTGTTGCTGTTGGTTACAGAGATTGTGAAAGTCTATGTGGTTGTTGTCAAGTATCTTCCATGACGAATGACTTGTCTAACCTGTTGGTGTGATCATTCTTTGTGAATGTTTGTCCAACTGTTGTCAAGATCTTCTCATGTTGTCTTGTTCAACCAGTGTAAAATACAGTTGTTGTTGTTTATGTTCACTACAATGGTACAATTGTCAAGGTGATCATTTGTCCAAGTGTCTTGTGTCACTTGAAATAAGTAATGAGATCAAAAATGAGGTTGGCGACCAGAGCACAGTCAGCTGGAAGATGAGAGAACTGCTTCCATTGGTTACTGTGGCTAACTGCCAAGATCTCTCTCTCTCTCTCTCTCTCTCTCTCTCTCTCTCTCTCTCTCTCTATATATATATATATATATATATATATATATATATATATATATATATATATATGGCCTAGAAGAGAAATCATCTATAAATAATTCTGTGTAGAACTTAACTTGGGTCTAATTTCTCACAGTGGGGGGTACTCGATGAGCCAAAATTCTGAATGGTTTCTCTACAAGGGTTATGCGAGAATAAATATCAATACCTCTAGACAACACTTGCTGTTACTAACCTGTATCTTTTATAGAGAGATATACTTTATAGAACTTCACTCATTAGAACTTCTGTAATTCTCTATAAACCCCTAAAAAAACCTCACATGTTGGGGGCTCGTTCGGGATTGAACCCCGGGAACACCCCTAAAGGAGATCACATGTTGTGGACCTGTATCCGCGACTGGACCCTGGGAATAACCTGCTAAAGGGGATCACATATTGTGGACTAATATAGGCAATTAGAACTCTGGGAACACACATACACATTGGCACCTTGCCGTCTTGACAGACGATAGTTTGTGCTTTAAAAAGGCATAATAACTTTTAACTATGGCGGTAGCGAGTGTGACTGATAAGGCCAATTTGCGCTGTAAATGTCCTTTCACAGTGGGTGCATGTGAACACATGGTCATTTCCACCATCATGCACCATCTTACTTCTCAAACGCTTGGTGTGTGACTTTTCTGCAATAATTTTCTCCTTTGACTTTATTCCATTTCTGATATTTGCCCTCCATGCAACACGTTCAGCGGCGACTTGCTCCCAATGTGCATTATCAATGCCTGTATCAATCATGTCCCGCTTACACACATCTTTGTATCGTAGTAGAGGCCGACCCTGAGATCTCTTACCCATCTGTAATTCACCAAAAAAGATATCCTTTGGTATTCTACCATCATCCATCCGCCTAAGATGTCCTATCCATCTAAGTCTACGAAGACTGAGCATGGAATAAACTGTCACACAACCTGATCTTTCCAATACTTCAGTATTTGTGATTTTGTCTTGCCACTTAATACCAAGAATTCTTCGCAGACACCGCATATGAAAGCTGTTTAAATTGTTCTCTTGGTGTGAGTAAGTTGTCCAGGTTTCACTGCCATAGAGAAGAGTACTAAGGACACAGGCTTGATAGACAAGGACTTTTGTTTTGGCAGTAAGCTTCCTGTTCTCCCAGACTCTTTTTCTTAACCTGTTCATTGTTGTTGCTGCCTTACCAATCCGGATGTTGATTTCCTGATCTAGGGATAATTTGCTATTTAAGTCTTATCCTAGATATGTAAAATGGTCTACTATCTCTAGTTCGGCGTCGTCAATAAAGATTGATGGTACCCCATGTGCACCTTGTGACATAATCTGTGTCTTCTTTTTGCTAATTGTTAAACCAAATTCAGAACAAGCATTGGAGAATGCAGATAGTAGACATTGCAATTCTTCCTCAGAGTGGGTCGTAACTGCAGCATCATCTGCAAAAAGCAACTCTCTGATCAGTACCCTCCTAATTTTGGTCTTAGCCTTCAATCTCTGAGCATTGTAGAGGCCGCCATCTGAGCGTGAGTGAATGTATATACCACCATCCTGATCACGAAATGCATATTTCAGTAGAAGTGAAAAGTATATTCCAAAGAGGGTGGGAGCTAGTACACAACCTTGCTTAACTCCACTCTTGATTTCAAATTCTTCAGAAGTTGCACCATCAAATTTGATTATACCCTTCATGCCTGTGTGGAACGATTCCACAATGGACAGAAGAGTTGGTGGGCAGCCAATCTTCTTTAGTGCCTTGAACAGACCCTCACGACTGACCAAATCAAATGCCTTTGTGAGGTCGATGAAGGCAATAAACAGTGGTTGATTCTGTTCACGGCATTTTTCTTGCATTTGTCGCAATGAGAATATCATATCAGTGGTAGACCGGTTCTGTCGAAAGCCACACTGTGATTCGGGGTAGACTTGATCTCCTAGGACTTGAAGTCTGCGCAGAACAATTCTGGCAAATACTTTTCCAACAATACACAGAAGTGAGATACCCCTATAGTTGTTGCAGTCGCTCCGTTCGCCCTTGTTCTTGTACAGTGTTATGATGCTTGAATCTTTGAAATCCTGTGGGACTTGTCCTTCACGCCAGCATAGCTCTATTAGCTGGTGGATCTGTATAGTGAGTGTGTCTTGCCCACTCCCGATAACCTCTATTGGAATCCCATCCTTACCTGGAGCCTTGCCAGATGCAAGTTCATTTATAGCACACTTAACTTCTGTTATGGTGGGAAGTGTGTCCAGGTGGTCAAGAGTTGGTAGAGCCTCTATGGCGTTGAGGGCATTATCCGCTAGTTTGGTCTCACTTGAGTAAAGCTCCAAATAGTGCTCTACCCATCTGTCCATCTGCTGTTTCTTATCAGTGATGACTTCTCCAGTCAAGGTTTTCAATGGTGCACTTCTTTTGATCACTGGACCACAGGCTTTCTTTATTCCTTCATACATGCTTCTTATGTCTCCCTTATCACTTGCGATTTGAATGGACTCACATAACTTGATCCAATAATCATTTGCACACTGCCTGGCAGCCTTTTGCACATCCTTCCTAGATTGCCTTAGCTCACTCAGAGTGTTACGCGTTGGTCTTTCCTTGTTTCTTAAGAGAGCTTTCTTCTTCTTATCAATCAAGGGCTGCAGAGTCTCGCTGTTGGCCGCAAACCAGTCCTGCCTCTTATGATCCACAGTGCCGTAAACCTTTACGGCAGTTTTACAAAGAGTTTCCTTAAGTTTATTCCATTTATCATTTACTGTACAATTTTCTGGTGTATCAGTGAAAGCGTCTTCAAGTTGCTGTTGAAACTGAAAGCACTTTTCAGGATCATGAGTGTTAATAATATTAATCCTGGGGCTAGATTTGTGTTAGCTGTGTAGATTCTCTTTGGTCTCAGTCTAACCCTCTGGGAACACCCCTCAAGGTAATCACATATTGAGTGCTCTATGCACTAATTGAACCCTGGGAATACCTTTTATGGGATTCACATAACGAGGTCTGGCGACTCGGGAGGTAAACTATGGGTATACCTTGTCTGGGACTCCTGTGGAGGATATCTATGTTTGTATTAGAATCAGGGAGTAACCTCTCGCAAAATTAAACCTATTGCTTAGAGTTTTATGATGTGGTTAATGGATCTCGTCACATAAATGTGGACAAAAGGTCCAGATGTTTAAACCCACAAGTAGATCTCTGGCATGGGTTGTTTCATTAATGGTGGTAATATTGCATGTATCACTGTTCACAAATGTCACATTGTACAATGTAGTTGAACAAAAATGTTAATTATCTTATGGGTCAACATGTTTGATATACCCATGATAATGTTGTGTTTCAAGATGGGCTGATGTAATAGACTGTCAATATTGTTGTTTAATTTTGTGCATACTGTGTTCAATATGAGTATCAAAGGTACCTGAGAACCAGAAGACACAAATTATTTTTGAATAACATAGACAGCTAATTTCAGGATAAATTTGATTTTTCTTGAGATAAATTAAGACACTTTATCCAGGGAATTAATAGGGGGCCTACTCCATTTTCTAACTTATTGGCTAGCATGGGAGAAAGGGGAATTAGTGTATTTACATTTTAATATCACTGCATCACATCATATAATGGGTACTTAATTCCTCAGTCCCCATAACATGTTGGCAACACTGAGAGCAGAGAGTGTGAACCCTGATGGAAAAATTGGGCAACCATTAAGACACCTCACTAACCATCTCTCTCAGTATAGTCAGTATTCGTACCAGCTAATGTCCAGTGTCAATTCGACGTTGGGTTTATTCTTCAGTTGTGTGACCCTGTCAGTGGCCCTGATCAAGCTACTGCGCGTGAGCACAATTAAATCTCCAGGAGAAAACATCCTTATCAACTCCGTCACTGCCATTTCTGAAGTAGTGGTATTATTAAGCGTACTTGATACGTAATGGACGAGATGAAGGGAAGATTCTACCTGATGTCATGGTCAGTCATTCATGACCCGACCACAGTCTGGTGTCTATAAGACATTAGTCTATTGTTCGATGGTGTGATCTCTGGTGTACTAGGATCCAAGCCACTAGGAGTGAACTCATTGAATCTCCAGGAAGGCCATCAAAATAACTGGACCCCTAGCCATTCATATGGAAGTGGAGAGCGTACGCAAAGTTATGTGTCCAGGAAACGATGGATAACCAACCTGATGTCATTGGCGTATCATACGACTAGGAGCATAACGTGGACAACCTGAAAAATTTCATGAAGAGATAAAACAGGATCCGTCTCCGACGTCGGCGTCAATTCATCCTCAGTGAGAAAGCATTTCTGCCTGGAAAATGGTGGAGATTAAAGGGCGGACAAAGTTAGTGTAACTAATGTCTTTCTCCTTTTTCATTCTCAATTGGGAAGACCTTTCTGCCTGGAAAAATGGTAGGAATGTAGCTCAGTTCTAGACAAGAGCACAGTCTGTGATGGAATGGACTAATAAGGATTACTGTTCTTAAACAGTTAACTCTTATATGGTAGAGACCACTGCAACTCCAGCAGTTGAAACTCTATACACAATGTCTGCGAAAGTGGACTAACGAAAGATCAGTTTCAAACAGCTGACTCCTTTCAAGATAAAGATCTCTGCAATTCAGCAGTCAACTCTTTATATAATAAGAACCATGCATTATGCAGGAGAATCTTATATTATTACTGATCTGCGAGATGTCTTCACAAGACCTGGCCAGGCCTATCCTCAAAGTCAGTAAAATTGGCTTCCAAATTTCCAGTCAATATTGGTAACTAAGAAGCTAACCCACATAATCACACACCTTCAAAGGTAGCTGTGATAATGACGGACTTCTCTATGGATGAGAAGAAACGCCTTATATTCGCCAAAGTAAACGTTTTGCTCATGTGGGAGAGAAAGAACGGATACTTTCCAGTCACTCAAAAGCATTTAGCTCAAGCATGGCTGAAGACAACTAGTTGGAATTCTATATTGGTTGTAGTAGATGTCACAGTCTGGCTGCATCTACAAATTCAGTTGCTACGTTAGAAAATAGAGCAACTAAGGAGAGAAAATGCTGTCACTTCTCACAATACAACAACATAGAGGCCTAACGGAATGAGGAAATCTCAACCAATAAGTGCACCTCTAAATCTATGGTAAGACTACAGAAATAAGTCAAGGAAATATAATGGGAAATTGCTACTATCTGCAAACACAAGAGGCTTATTGGAAAGGTAGACCCTGTGTCCAACGCTAACCAAATCTGCACTTAGTAGATTTTAGTCTTAAGTTCTGCAGCGGCTGCTATACAGTTCACCCGGAAGTGATTGTTTTTGCTCCGGTGATGATCAAAAATTTTAACCCAGTTCCAAATGCCAAGATTACTGTTGGAGAAAGTGTTCAGTTAAATACACTCTCACAGGATTATCATTCTCCAGAGGCGAAGGGAAGAATGAAGTTCTGATAAAGACAAATGAGTGAGAGACATGGAATTATACCACTCTCATCAGACATACAGAAGTTGGTTTAATTGCAAAGCCATTACTTCTCATAATGAATCTCAATGGTACTAATGCTTTGAAAGTGTGGGACTCTGAGAGATCATTCATCATGGACAGGAAAAATAGCATGGAGATTGACTGTGGAGCATTGTCAGAAATGAGTTGGAGAGCAGTTCACTAAGTGTGGTCATAACTCTTCATACTTCCAGTGACTAAATGGAACTTCATGCAAGACTAACTTCATGGTCTTTGCAGATGCCACCAAATTCATGACTGATGGATGAATATTGGAGCAGATTTTTCAGGGAAAGAATCAATTGGTTCCATATGCACAGCTCTTGTTGGAGTAATGGGAGATGAGTAAATGATGACACCACTTAAAGGATCTGGGAACTGTGAACGCCTGACCTATCAGTCATTGTATCCATGACAGTTTTATGGGGAGGCTATGTAGCATGATGTCTTCAGACGTTCGCATCCCCAGTCCATTTACATTTCTCAATACTCAGTAGTTAACCACGTAAGCCGTCGTGATACCCTAACTAAAAATAGAATCGTAGATTCTAGATCGAGAGAGGGTAGATGAATGGTGGGGTCTCAATTTGATTGGGTAACCCTTGGGCTGGTAACGCTCCTTAATACATAATTAGCCCGCCAGTCGAAGCCTTGATTCCATCCCGTAAGGACGTGTTCAAGATGCAGTGGTAAAATTTGCCCAAAAGCATTCTTTAGGATGTGGTCATCTGCACTCCAGGTACCTAAATCATTTAATATGTTATGTGTAAACCTGATGAAGTGAGAGAGAGACGAATGGCCGAGTATTTTCTTGAGAAAATGTAAAAAGAAGACAGGACTTCGGTACAGTGACTCTAAAACTGCCGCTCAAAACCTGTCATGTCTACCGCAGTGAAACATTCTTACCATGTCTATTGTCTGTCTGATTTGATGATTTGCATATGCTTATGACTGTAAACCACGCTCAATGCATATGGCAAAACCTTTGTGCGCTCTGAACATTCATTGAGTGCCTATCATGACCATTCTTAACCAAACTGTACATCGCTCTTGAGAGTTACCTTTGGCAGTTATGTTTCAGAATGTGTGATGCTATATACTGCATGTAATTTCTCCCTTATAATGGCTGAGAATGTTTGAGTGAATGAGATGATAATTATATAATTAACTTCTCATATTTGTAAAAGTAAAGACACTTATTAAATCCATGTTTGCAGGACTGCATTGCACTGTGGAAATTAACCTACAGTGTCTGTCAGCTGAATACATGGGAAGGCTCATGCTATTTGTCAGGGAAAATTCATGTTTTCTTTCATTATGTGTATTCCACATGTGAAGGCAATTCTAGTGCATGATTTCTGCCATACAATGCCTACTTCTTGGTGCTTAATCACACTGTCTGTTCTCATGGTACACCGGTCCCTGTGATCTACTCATTGTGAGAATTTACAAGATAATTGTGTGAAGCTGCCTCTGATTAGGAGTATGTGCCTATGACTTCACGGTTTTGGGAATGAACCTGGAGAAAGGATATCACCCCAAACCCCCAATTAAAATTGCACTTCATCATCAGTGAGAGGCGGGTGTTCGAATATCACACTCCCCTTTCCCCTCCCATTCCTCTCTGAATCTGTGATAGTACTGTATAACTGTGACAATGGTTCAATAGATGTAAAACACATGTTGTGCCTTTGTTTATTAACAGAGAATGAGGAAGATGGGGGAGGCCTTTCAATTACCAGGACAATCCAGGGAAGTCCTGAGCTCTAGCTTCAACTCCAGCTGAAAAGTCAGACTCCAAAAAGACCAAAATGAACAACAGGTTGCAAAGATTCAGCCTGAATCCACTAATTCTGGCCTATACAGATGGCACTGAAGAAAAGTCTTTCTTAAAAGCCTAAGACAGGGATACTCTCCAATTTTGTAAAAGCTCCAGGCTATATCTTCAAGATAAATTCAAGAAGAAACCTTAAGAGGAGAGATCACCTGGTCTTCAGCATGTCACTACTGGCTAAGAGTGGACATTAAAGGTGCACTTGGAGCTGACCCTATCACAGCTTAATATTAATATTGGCTGAAAGCTAAAGGAGCAGAAGTTAATACATAGAGCAAATTCCCAAAAATGGATTAGTGTTAAGTCGGTGTGGTGATTCAGTTCCATCAGAAATCTTAGGAGTGATAGACTGTGAAGAAAGACAGCTGGGACATATTGTTTCTTTTTAGATCTTCCTCCACTGGAAAAGTAAAAGAACAGTCTTGAGTGTCAACTTCATGAACAGTCAAATTTAGGTGAGATAGACAGAAAGAAGAATGCTAGGACATATTGTTTCTTTTTAGATCTTCCTCTACTGGAAAAGTAAAAGAACAGTCCTAAGTGTCAACTTCATGAACTCACCAGTGAAAAGATAGAGCTTTAAAATTTCTTTCAAGATTGTGACAGCAGGGAATAGCCTGAATTGGAAAACCATCATGGGGAGAACTGTAACCTGAGCTGTCCAACACCATCATAGGTGCTAAAAGGATTAAACAGACCAGTGGAGCAGAACGTCCCTATGCTTGCCCCAATTTATGGCTTATCTTGTGTTTCCCTCATTAACAGTCGAAGAAAGGATTTAAGTCTAAAGTGTGGTGTAGGATAACTTATGGAGTAGAGAAGTGGAGGGGGAGGGTTATTTAGATTAATGTCTCGGTGGGATTTGGGTGTTGTATTTAGGTTCATAATTATGTCAATATATTACATATTAACTAAGAATTTGAAGTGTGATGATTGACTATATGAAGCCTGAGTCTTCACCTGGTCCAGAAACATTAATAAATGATTAGTAGTAAGAAAACAGTTTTTTTTTAGATACATGTCTCTGTGATTGTCTTGTACATTGTTGAGAAAGAAATGTCCAACTGGTGTCAAGCATCTTCATGGTGACTGTTACTCTACTGTTGCTGTTGGTTACAGAGATTGTGAAAGTCTATGTGGTTGTTGTCAAGTATCTTCCATGATGTATGACTTGTCTAACCTGTTGGTGTGATCATTCTTTGTGAATGTTTGTCCAACTGTTGTCAAGATCTTCTCATGTTGTCTTGTTCAACCAGTGTAAAATACAGTTGTTGTTGTTTATGTTCACTACAATGGTACAATTGTCAAGGTGATCATTTGTCCAAGTGTCTTGTGTCACTTGAAATAAGTAATGAGATCAAAAATGAGGTTGGCGACCAGAGCACAGTCAGCTGGAAGATGAGAGAACTGCTTCCATTGGTTACTGTGGCTAACTGCCAAGATCTCTCTCTCTCTCTCTCTCTCTCTCTCTCTCTCTCTATATATATATATATATATATATATATATATATATATATATATATATATATATATATATGGCCTAGAAGAGAAATCATCTATAAATAATTCTGTGTAGAACTTAACTTGGGTCTAATTTCTCACAGTGGGGGTACTCGATGAGCCAAAATTCTGAATGGTTTCTCTACAAGGGTTATGCGAGAATAAATATCAATACCTCTAGACAACACTTGCTGTTACTAACCTGTATCTTTTATAGAGAGATATAATTTATAGAACTTCACTCATTAAAACTTCTGTAATTCTCTATAAACCCCTAAAAAAAAACTCACACATATTGTGTGTGTGTGTGTGTGTGTGTGTGTGTGTGTGTGTGTGTGTGTGTGTGTGTGTGTGTGTGTGTGTTTTTTTTTTCGTTCTGAATGTTAATGTCCTTGTTATCTCTCTTTGTAAATAATATATATTTCCCTTTAGAGAATGACATCTCGAAATGTATCAGTGTATTCTTGTTTCCGTGTGCTGACGAACGAAGGCTTTCTGACTGTAACGTATATTTTATCACTTGTGATTGTTTTCTCGTATAGCTGACCTCTTCCACTTTCCATGTTTAATGATTTGTTTTGGTTTTGCAAATCCTATTTACAGGACATCGCTGTCAACATCAGCATTTTACTGCTGTTGTTGATGTCTTGACAAGTTTACGTTCAGTAGTTTGCCATTGCTTTCTGAACGGCCGGCTCCCATACCAACACATTAATACCCCAGCGCGACACGGTCTGCTGCCAAATCGGTCGCAGCTGTGTTTCGAACTCCAGTAAGCGGGCTCACGAATCGTTTGAATGATTTACTCAGTATATTTTAGTTTTCATGACATTGAATGTATTCTGACAATGTGACCTCCCATCTTGCGTTTTCTTTTACCTCTGTCATCGCATTAAAACAAAGGATCTAAAGCAGTGTTTCCCAACCTTTTTTGTACCATGCCCCACTTAAGCCTTTCTAAAATTCATATTGCCCCCCCCCCCCCCCCCCCTCAACATATACATTATTTTTAATATTCAAAAATTGAAATGTTCACTAAAGAAACTTGAATGATAGGTTTTAGGAAGAAATCACTAGGTAATAATTGAGCAAACACAGTAAGTACATTTTCAAAACATATAATGGAGAACTGAAATTCAAGTACAAAATAATTTTAATGAAAGATTTTTCTATATTATTTTAATTATTAGTAATTATTTATTATTTAAATTTAGTGAGATCCTTGCGCTTGATGCTTGCTGCATAGAGATCTTATGTCAGGTTCCAATTTAGTTAACTTCGGTCTCAAGTCTCCCCGTTTTGTTATATTCAGCCGATTTCTTCCATTTTCGAATTGCCCCCCTTAACAGTCAAATTGCCCCCTTGTGGGGCGTGGGCCCCACGTTGGGAAACACTGATCTAAAGGGATCCAACAACGACCACACACGACAAAGGAATGAATATGCGACATGACTTGTGAAAGGACGAAGTAAGCAACAGGGGTAGAGTGGGTTAAAGCAGCTACTTTTTGAGACATGACGAGTTAATTTTAAAAGCGGTCTGTCTAGATTAATGTAACAGCCTCCTGGGATTAAGAGTTAATTTATTTGTAAGTAATTACCAAGGAACAGGGGGAAATGTCTACACACCAACCACTTGTAGCTAAGGCCGTGTTTCCGCTCCGCTGACGTCATGACAAATGTGTAATCTGTTTTATTTACTGGCTAGGACAATGAAAGCCGGACTCCCTAGTCTAGTGTTACACGACTTTCTCCGTAATCCCGTATACTCTCGTGGGTAACGTGACGTTGTGCCAGAATCGGTAGCGGTTCTCTCCGCGTCGGTAACTTGCGGGGTATGTGAGCTGGTCGCTCAGAAAGCAATGGCAAACTACTGAGCTTAATCTTGCCAAGAAGTCAACAATCAGCTGAAAGATGCTGATGTTGAAAGCGATGTCCTGTAAAGGATATGCGAACAAAAAAAAAAGGACAATTGAAAGTAATGCGTTTTTAATGTATCCACAATCATATACCAAACCCCCAGGAATGCTACCTGGTCAAAAAAGCACGCTAAAGTCGATGTGTTGGCCTACGGGTTTCGGCCCAAGGGCGCACAACAGACACACCGCAATCACATCTGAAAAAACACTCCGGATGAACGAAAAGAAGAAGAGATATACCAAACCGAGAGCCGCGAAAAAGCGCAGTAGCTAGCACGCTTGCCTGCCGGCTCAGTGGTCATGTCTTCGAACCCCCATCGAGGCGGATGTGTTTATAAATTGACCTGGGCTCCCAGTTCAACCAAACCAGAAATGAGTACCATTAAATGTTCTGGGAAATTAAGGCGGGCGGTGAGATATTGACCATATCAGCCCATCAAATGCTGTTTGGTGTATAACAGTGTGAGGATAGCACCATATGTCAAATACAACGCAATGCGTTTACAACGATGATTTAGTCACTTACTTTCTGTACACTCAAATGTGTCAGTGGATTACCGCAACCCATTAGAACAGCGGAGAATAGTATCTATATATACTCCCACATATGCTATAGGCTGAGTTGAGTTGAGTTGAGTTGTGTTGAGTTGAGTTGAGTTGAGTTGAGCTGAGCTGAGTTGAGTTGAGTTGAGTTGAGTTGAGTTGAGTTGAGTTGAGTTGATCTGAGTTGAGTTGAGTTGAGTTGAGTTGAGTTAAGTCACGAACCGACATCACAGCCCTCGGAGCATTTCCATAAGTGCTCGGTCCTCATCTGCAACCGCCAGCGAAAAGTCCCAATATTAATGGTATCAGTAACAGTATGATTATGTGACTGGTCTTTCCTCAGAGTTTTGAGTGTCGGTCAGATCCTCTGGTCACTCCCTGCAGCACCATTCTCTCCAAGCCGTGGTGATCTTCTGCGCTATACATAATATTCCAAAGGGTCTCAACCGAATCTGTCTTGTTATGCACAAATACCCCACACAGGGGTGCAGACTCAGCCAATCTATCCGCCAGTTGGTTTCTCACCACACCAACGCATCCTGAGGTGAAAAATCCAACAGATGCTCTCTTTTTATTTTATCGTTGAATGGAAGCCCTCCACTCTGCCAGAAGCATATGTGTCTTCACCTTCCTCATCATACTTTATGAGTCCGTCACAATCACGACATGCGTGTGCTGTTTGTCCTCCAGGCAGCGGAACGCCGCTGACTAACCACACATTACAGCGAATCAAGGATTCATGGTACGACATTGGCGCTAGATAGTACACATTGAGAAAACCTTTTAGCAGTACTGTTTCACTACAAATTCCCGTCTCAAGAACCCACAGGGCAAAAGAACATGAGGGAGATCTGAAAACCCGCGGAGAAGAGAAATGAAGACTAATGGATACTATGTGGAGGACATTGAGGAGGATTCAGGAGATGGCATAAGACGGGGGGAGGGAGAGAGATGAGTGTGAGTTCTTTGGGGAATATACTTCGGGGTAAAAGGCAGCGACAGAAGAAGAGAAACAGACATAAGAAGATCAAGACCACGAAGAAGAAGGAGAAGGAAAGGTGGAGAATGTTTACCACCTCTTGTGTCCAACGCGCGTAAGAACTTTAACAATTACGTAAACAAACTAGTAGAAAGGTCACGCCGTCTCTCAAAAGAAGGAGATAACTCAATACGAGCTGTACAAACAAACTTTGTAATCTAAAACACAGCACCGAGTGTGATTTGAATGGTAATACTCTGATGATATTTGTGACTTGTTATGACACCACTCATATATGTCTGGTAGTTTGTCTAGTGCTGTCGCCTTTGTATTAAACATCCTTCGATTAACACCATATAATCTAATAGATCACTTCTGAGGCACGTACGTGTTCAAGAACAACCATGGTTCGGGGTTAGTGTTGGGTCATGATTGGTAGCAATAATTTGAAGTTAAACTGATTAAGTGCCATGAGATGATTAATCGGTGTACGCGACTCAATGTAACTATCGTGGGTTTATAAAGCACCAACATGATGTCATTGCGTTATAATACAACATGGCTGCTACAATATTAACAACTTTAAAGTCATAATTGTGACACACCCATACTTCCCATTTTCCATCATCCATGTGTGTGTGGTCCAGAGCTAATTTTTGTCCGACACTGAATCTGTTCAAACTAGTAAATCTGTGGATCGGTGTAACCATCTTGGAACAGTCACACTGTCTTTAGAGGTTTAAAAGTGAGAGGATAGATTTCACTGCACCGAGTTTAATCCCACAAGAACGGGTCTCTTTTCGCAGGGCGACCTGCCGAAAGAATCGCGCAAAGCACGAACTCCGTAGCTCCAGCGACGACCCCCATCCGATAAAATTACACCCGTGAACCGAATAACGGAATCGAACTCACAACTTTCAGAGCGTGAGGCGGGCGGCTTAACCACTTGGCCACGTAGACCCCAGTCATACCATCTGATGGAAGATACCTGGCTAGTGTTTAGAACCAAGAACCGCCATGGCAAAGGTAACCGTTTGAAGGATGGAAGCATACTCATCCATATAAAGCTGTCTCTGTTGTGAGAAAACGAGTGTTGAAGTCTGATATGTAACCTATACTGTTGTATGCATGCGAAGCATGGATAATAAGTAGACAAGTTGAGAAACATGTAAACATAATGGGAAGGTGGTTTTGAGGAAAATGGAAAAAAAAAATGCCATGGACGGATGAAAAGAAATAAACGAGTGAGACTCCGTTAGAAGACGAAATAAAACCGTACATTGGTAAGTAAAATTAGAAATAGACATTGAATAATTTGTGGGCACATTATGAGGAAGAATACACTTGAAAACTGTGAGAATGGACTAAGCTGATCGGAAAAGAACAAGGGCAAGGCAATGAGGTAAAGATAAACATCTGGGTGGCATAATTGGGATAGAACCTAACACAAGACCGATATCGTGTGATGGAAATTTTGATCGTCCACGCTTAACGACATGGCACATGAAAATGATGATGATGTATATGAAGCTCATTCGGAGAGGCGAAAATATAGATACATATAGAGAAAAAAAAACACAAAACGAAAAAAAAAGAAAGATATAAAGTAGAAAGGCTGGAACGTAAGAGAGAAAACACTTATTGTATCCATCTATAAACCAGAACTTGGCATAAAAAGAGAACATACTTAAATTTAGAACAAAAGCCAAAAGGTCATGTCAAAGAACAACACCTCGAAAACCCCCACCTATCAGCCTCATGTGTCTGCTTCAAACTGGCGCGTGCAGCAGGGTCCATGACGTAACCAACGACCCACTAAATCGATTTTCCTCTCTCTCACTGCTTCTGTAGAACTAAATTTTAGATCACAATCCGTCGGCGAACAGTATCTTCCGGGGGTTGCCTTGCACGCAGCCCGTTCAACTCAAAAATATTGTACCTTCCACTCCTAATATCTCACGTATTTCCGTTTATTACAAGGTTAACGCCCGCCGTCCGAATTATTTCATCAGGATCACTAGCGTATTGTTCCTAACTACTTGTTATATATAGCTTTATATGTGGTTTCCTCGCTGTCACAGTAACAAAAGGCGTGGATCTAGAGGGAACTAGTGTTTACAACGTTTGCTAGCTAAAATAATATTAACATAATCTACTTATTCGGCCAAGAAAGTGCAACAACTCTTAGATGTAAGGTTTCGGTGTTTGTACTTGTAATTTATGGAAATTTCGGTTACGCTTTAAACAACAAACAGGACAGTTATTTCATTGAAGCTTGTGTGAAGTTATGTGGCGTGTTGAGTGACGAGCTGTTTGCAAGGTAAGGGACGTTTGGTTTGAATTGCTTTGGTTTACTTATGTTAACTTTTACTTAAGTTAACTGGTGGTTATGTTGTATTATTTGTCACAGTGCGTGTATGTATGTACCGACATTTTCAGAGTTCTGTTTAGAATTAGCTTACATGTTACATGAATACACAGTACTGAGTATGCTTGCCTACCAACAGAACTTGAACTTCATATCATAAACGTCTGTTTGTCTATCTTTCTCTGGGTCCGTCCGCACGCCTTTCTACCTACCCATCTACCTGCCTGTCTGTCAGGGTATTTACCCACCTACCTGCCTGTCTGTCAGGGTATTTACCCACCTACCTGCCTATGCATCTACCTACATGCATACCTGCTCACCTACTTGTCTATCTGTCCGTCTATCTAGTGGCCTAGTTTTCTGTAACGTATTGTAATCACCCGTCTTGTTAATGAACTCCAGCTGCCCAGTCAATTGTTCAAATAACAAACTATATTTGCTTGCGCTCACTCGCTTTGAACTCAATCAAAGTCCATACACACTACTTCTAGTAGTAGAGTTATTTTCAAACGTTTATTCTGCAACATTCTTTTTCCTGTCTAGTTACAATCTCACAACCCGTGCTCAACCAGCCAACTTTAGAGTAATAACTTCCAAACAAATGACAAAACAAGCTAACAGTTTTTTTTGTATCACCTCCACCAATTAACGGTCTGTTCTTAAAAATCATTGAACGTGTTGCGTGACGTATTTTGACCACACGCTACACACGGAAACATGTATTTCCTTCCTGTTAGCGGGCAAACACAGCGGACACGCCGCACAACAGGCCAATCCTCTAAGCGAAGCCAACTTGAGTGTTTGTTATTTTATTACGTCTTATGTTGTCAGACGCCAGGATATGTCTAGAGTCTGTTTACTGTTTACTTTTGTCTGCCCCAATATACAATTCCATATCCCAGTAACCAGTAGTATATAACCTTATCATTATGTCCACCCATCATCACCATCAAGTGCCCTGCCAGCTGGCGTAGGCGTTCATGGCTCTCCACAGATCTCGCTCTTTGCTTTTCTGGATCAACTCTGCTGATGATATTCCTCCATGCCACCGTCTCAATCCATCCAGCAACATTTATCTTGGTCTGCCTCTGCCTCTCTTCCCCTCGATCTTTTCAGTTGTCACGATGTTCTCCAAAGCCTCTCTTCTCATTACATGACCAAAGAAAGCTGTTTGTCTCTTTCTTATTGTTGTATTATATAGTGTTCTAGTTTCATTAGCTTGTTTCAGGCAGTCGTTGTTATGTCCACCTAACAACAAAAAATTTTTACTTGGAGATTGTACAGCAGATGTCAAAGTTTGTTTATATGCGGTTTATAATTTACGGGTCAGAGACGAAGTGCACATTATTAAATGCATTACGTCTTCACACGGAAACATTAGCGTTGAATAGTTAATTTTCACGTGGGACATGGGATTGGCCTTATGGCAAGAGCCTCGCGTAGTGGAACAGGGCATTACTGTAAAACAAGTTTGTTAGCGAGGAATAACTAGTTTTTCACCAAAATATCAAAGAAATGTCGCCGCTTTCCATGATTTAAGTTGCTTTTGGACCTATCAAAGACATTCCTTGGGTGGGGGTAAATATAAGACGGCAGGAAAAATTTCATAACGATGCAACAGACAGTTTTTAAAATAATTGATCGTGAATGAATGCATTCATTTCTGGACAGACTATAGCAGCTAAGTGACTTGTTTATTGCTGGCACTTTCCTGTGTTCTACGAAGCTCCACAGCGGTTTGGTTTCCCCGGGAAAGTTTAAGAAGCGTGAGAAATAAATCTACAAGTATTGATTGGCATTCATAGAAGTGAAGGGGAAAAAGATCAGAGGCCACTCTAAACAATATAACAATTGAAAACTATAGGCACACTGAAATAGTATCACCCAGTGTCTACATACAGAACCTGCTTGCCAGTGGCGACAGTGTCAAGGTGAAGGAACAAGTGAACTTCGACGCTCGGCAGAAGAGACATCCTGTAAACGTCATCATTATAATGTTTCCCGTGTGTCAGGCGGTCACTGGATGAGGCTGACACCAGATCCCGAAATGTGTGTGTTTCCAAAACACTACGTCCTTACAGGCGTTAAAATTGAGATTGCACCCCCCCCCCCACACACACACACACACACAATACGTCTTTACAAGAGTTAACATTGAGTGTATGTCCCAAACACTATGTCTTTACATCCGTTAACATCGAGTGTACGCCTTCCTCCCCGCCAACACTACGCCTTTACAGGCATTGAGTGTACTCCCCCAAACACTGTCTTTACAGAAGCTAATATTAAGTGTTAACCCCCCCCCCCCCAGCCACACACACACACTGACTTGACAGGAGTTAACATTGAGTGTGCCTTTACATCTAGACTGCTGAGTTTGACTGTTCAATGAATGTTCATCATTCTTCTATAAACCATCTCTAAAGCTTCTAGGGATTACTTTCGCTTGATTACCAATTTTCCAGGATTCGCAGCCATTCGTTAAAACTGGTTCTGTGTAACATGCAAGCACTATTTTTCTATCTTCCAAAGCTTTATTGCATAACATGTTCTTTATGTAATAGAACGTAGTCTTTGTTAATCATGCAGTGATCTTTTTTTATGTTGCATATCCCTTGCAGGATGCTGCAGTCAACACCGGCATGTTCAGCTGCTGTTGATGTACTAGGCAAATGTTACGTTCAGTAGTTTGCCATTGCTTTCTGAACGACCAGCTCTCATAACACAACGCGACACGGTCTGCTGCACAAATCGGTCGCGGCTGCGTTTCGAACGCATGGTAAGCGGCTCACGAACCGCGTTCGCAAGGCTTTGGTCACGGTGGACGGAGGTGTGCGTATAGCGATCTAGGTGAAATATAAACCGCTCCTTTAGAAACTAAATCAATCAAACACTTGTATTGCCTAATCTTCTTTCGTTACCACACCTCCACTCTGTTGTTAAACACGAGTAAATTTTTTCCCCATCACGTTCTCTTTTCACCTTCCACAACTATTGTTTTGCGTGCATCTATCGTAGTGTGATGTACAATTTTACACAGATGTCCCGTGCAGAGCTTGCCACGTCGTGTCTAGCTATTATACGCCAGGTGTCCTGTACAGAGCTTGCTACCATAAGACTTTCCACATGTCTCTCTATTATACGCCAGACGTTCTGTACAGAGCTTGCTACCATAAGACTTTCCACATGTCTCTCTATTATACGCCAGACGTTCTGTACAGAGCTTGCTACCATAAGACTTTCCACATGTCTCTCTATTATACGCCAGACGTTCTGTACAGAGCTTGCTACATAAGACTTTCCACATGTCTCTCTATTATACGCCAGACGTTCTGTACAGAGCTTGCCACCATAAGTCTTTCCACATGTCTCTCTATTATAAGCCAGATGTTCTACCGTTCTTGCTGTCTTGTATACATTATTGATCACACCACGAATCGTATTCTCAGATTAATATCCAGATGTCAGCATGGTGGAGTGGATAAGAACGTTCACTCTAAAACTTTCAGTTTGCTGATGCCGAGATAGCGCGTTCAACACTAAATTACAAGTACCCCAGAAGTCGGAATGGGTTCGCCTGAATGCGAGGGACACTGGTAATAAAGACAACTAAACCACACGTTATTGATTAGGTCATATGATTATTATTCTAAGGATAGTGTCGGCCATAATTATAACTTTTTTAAAAGGTTGAACGGGGTAGGGGTAATAGATTAAAAGGAAACCGTGAATTTATTGACATTCTGGGCCTTCTCTTTTCTCCTCCCCTGTACACTTCCTTCTACAAAAATTCGGTTAGAGAAGCTTAATAACACGGCTGTTAATGAGATGAACGAGTTAAGAAATGTATATTGCGTGTGAAGTAATCAGGTAACATGTGGTGAATTTC